>JAJPUD010003789.1:0-28123 GCA_023553655.1 Myrmecobius fasciatus
TACTTGCTGCCTCCTGCAGGCTGAGTCTTCAGTGGGAGGCCCGGCCTGTTCCGTGGTGCATGTGGTGAGCTGTGAGGAAGCATTCCAGCAGCAGAAGGTGGACCTGCTCTGGAGACTGGTGGATGTCAATGCCCCTTCCAGGCAGGTTAGTACCGGACCAGAGGGAGCCTTGAGAGAACTCATACCGACCGGCACACACTGATCTCTGCTTGGATGGATAGGTCGTGACTTGCTGCCTCTTTCCTGCGCCTGTGTCATGGGCCATGTGTCCCTTCTGTGCCTTCAGATCTTAACCCCCAAGGAGGCTGGGGCCGGGGAAGAGGGATTATCCATTGCTGATTTACTGTGATCTCTCATGTCATGGAGGATTCAGAAACGTCCCAGTTTCTGTCTCTTTGATATCCCATCACAAAACTTAGACAACAGAATTATAAGTGTCGGTGTTGGGTACTGATGTAACCAAGGCAGAGAACAGGGCGGAGAGTGACAAGATATCAAGCACTTCTGTTTGTGAGCTGGGGTCATCACTGCCTCCGCTGGAGGCCCAGGCCGAGGAGGTGGGGGAAAGGAGTGTCCTGGAGAGAGCCTGGAGAAGCTAGTCTGGTTGACAAGGAGCCAGTGTTTGGGGAGGGAGCATGCAAGCAGGTGGGTAAGGATTTGGAAGCCCAAGTCTGGTGTCTGAGTGATGAAAAACAGGGGGTTGCAGAGGGTGTGCACAGCAGTGCCCTCGGAGCCCGCAGGTACCTGCGCGGGCCTCGCCTGCAGCGTCTCCCTGCTTAGAGCATGAGCTCCCGACGAGCGGGGGCTGTCTGGCTTTGTTGGCTTCCCTGCCTTTCACTTAGCGCAGTGCACAGTGTCCAGGGTGCTCTTCCTCAGTGTTGGCATTTAGTATTCACAGATAAATTGTGGGTAGGCTGATGATCAGGAAGGAGGGGGAGAGCGACAGCCAGGTTGGACTATGATGGAGGAAGCGGGGAGAACTGGGCCTGTGATTGCCTGGGGACTCATGGCCGTGGGCCGGGGAAAGAGCTCTCTCCAGGCCAGTCTGGGGACTCTGCCATCTGTCTCCCCCTCTTTCAGAAGCACCTTGTCTGTGGACCAGTGAAAGTTGTGGGCTCCCCTACCCCACTGAGTGCTCCCCAGTACTACAGGTGAGGAGGCTGGTCTGGGTCACATTCCGAAGGTGACGTCCTGGGAGGGGGGATGGAAAGCCGCCCGGCTAGTCCCCTGGAGGAAGGGGGCCTTCCCTGGGTGGCATGGGCCAGAGGGGCAGCTGAAGCTCATTTTCACATGTTTCTGGCAGGCTCCGGCAAGCCCAAATGCGCGAGGCCTCGGTGCTCAAGTATGGCGTCGACTTTGTCCAGGGTAATGCCTGTGGGTGTGGGAGCCAGAGGCCTCCCTGAGGCTTGTGGCTCTGTCCCTGCTGGGATGGAGGGGGGGCCTGGTTGGACCTCTCCTGTTTCTTAGCAGTGTCTGAACTAGTGATCTGGGGATTACGTGAGGGACGTCCAAACCAAAATATCTTCTCTGTTGGGCTGTGGAAGGCATTGTCCTTTTCCCCCCAAATTTATTTTGTTAGTTTTGTTTCTTGTGCCCCTTGCTGAGCTGGAAAGGGAAAGGGATCAGAGAGAGAACAGAGAGCACTGTTAGGAGGAGGGAGCCGATCGTTTTTCTTAGACTGATGTGCCTGTCTTGGATTCCGCCCCATACATAGATGAGACCTGGAATGAAATAATTGGGGCTCTCACTTCTGCTGCAGTCAAGTTTGAAATGTTAAGTACAGCCCATCGAAGTCAGGTGAGACCTGGCTGGTCCGCAGCTGTGGGCAAGGGATGAGACCCTGGAAGGCCACAATGGAGATAGGGGACCTGGGATGCTATGGGCCAGGCTTTCCCCCTCATAGACAGAAATGGAGAGCAGGACCTAAGAGTGGATCAGCATAATGCCATTCCTTCATGATGGGGAAATGATGCCTTTGAAAGGCCCTAGGGGGGAAAGAACTGCCCATATGCTTAGAGTTTTTGGCTGAATGGGGAAGAAGCTGTGATGGTGGAGAAATAAGGCTCTGAAATAAGCCGAAGAATCAAAGGGGAGACTCGAGCTATGGTCCAGCCAGTTCTGTCACTGGACAAGTCACTTCTGTAGGTCTGAATTTTCTCCTTGGTAAAATAAGGGCATTGGACTAGGTAATCTCTTTTTCAGCTTGAAACAACTGATTCTAAACATGGCTTCTGCCACAGAGGGGAGGTGGGGCTGACTCCAGATACAAGGGCTCTTGGGGTTCAGAGACTGTCATGTTGCTGACAGATGGCCTTGGACCTGGAGGACACCAGCATCTCTACCAAAGGCACCAAGAGTGGAGCTTTTGTCATGTACAACTGTGCCCGCCTTGCCACGCTCTTTGATGGCTACCAGCGGGGTGTGGAGCAAGGTAAGCTACAGGGACGGGGACATCGGTCAGACGCCTGCAAGGGCAGGAGCAATCAGGAGTCTTGTTCTTCTGTATTTGAACTTGATATTTTTGGAGCTGCTCTAAGCATCCAACTTCTCTGACTTATCTGGATGGCCAGGGGCGTTTGGACCACTTTCTGAGAGCTCTCTCATTTTTAGGTTTGTATCCTGCTTTTCCTGATGTGTCTGAGCTGGACTTCTCCTTGCTTCGTGAAGAGGTGAGTGACCAGGACAAGGAGGGGATTGGGATAGCTGGGAAAGCCCCTGTTTGCAGAGCCTGGTTTTGGGCCGTTTCCTATTCTCCAGGTCAGCTTGTGGCTGGGACATAAAGCATACTAAGTATGTGCTTGTGTAGAAAGACAAAGACATGGAACTTGTGGGTAAACCTGCCTGAAGCCTCACTTATTCACTTGTAAAAGGCTCTTCGTGCTGTCCCCCACACTAATGGTCTAGTTACCCTGACTAAACTTTAGTCCATTAAATCCAACTAAGCTTTCTGCATCCTGGAACCCAAGGGGTGAAGGAGGTGGGTCAGAGGAGCAAGGCCAGACCAGCTTATGGCGTCTCCAGTAAGTGAATTTCTCTGTACAGGGGGAATGGCTCCTGCTTTTCAATGGCATCATCCCCTTTCCTGAGGTGCTCAGCCAGTCAGCCCAGCTCCAAGACAAGAGCCCCGGAATCCGGATAACAGCCAACACAGAGGCGGTACGGCTCTGTTCCTGGTGTGGGGCAGGAGGGCAACAGGTCCTCTCCAAGCCAGCTTGGTCAGGAGGCACAGATGTCCAGAGTGCCCCGCTCTCTGCCAGAGAACAGCAGGCCTTCCGGAAGATTAGTGAAAATATTTCTGCACCTCCTCACCCAGACTGGCACAAGAGGGGGTTGGCTTCTCAGGAGCAGTTTCTATAAAACAGTTTTGCTTGGTACCTAAGGGGGCCGTGAATGGAGGATCAAAGGGCTACCTTCTGATGTGGAAGTGACGCCTGCTAACCCATGTGGGCGTGGTTCTGAGTAAAAGAAAGGGCTCTAGAGTGAAGGTGGGATGTCTTGATAAAGGTCTTGACAAAAATCGACTTTCTCTCCTACTCCTGGCTCCCCCTGGGAAAATCCTGCATCCAAGGATTTCCTTTGGAGGGGAAGTGCAAGGTGAACCTCACTCTTACCCTCTGTGAACAGGTGAGATTGAGGGATATTGTCTTCCTAGGTGTGCAAGTTCCTGGTGCACCTGAGCATGGACTTTAGCTCCTACTATAACCGAGTACACATCCTTGGGGTGAGTTCTCTTCTGACCTGGTCGGGGCCTGGACAGCTGGAGAGGTCATTAGGGGGAGTGCTGTCCTGGGGATGGCAAGAGGGAGAGAGACGTGGTGATCTGCCCTGATGGCATGGAATGGCTTCCTTTCCCTGCAGGAACCACAACCTCACCTGTTTGGCCAGATGTTTGCTCGGCTACAACTGATGCATGCTGTTCGAGAGGTTTTTCACAGCGCCCTGGCCACCCTGCATCTTCCCCCACTGAGCCAGATCTGAGGGAACCCTTCTCTCCTCTTCCTAGAGCCTTCGGGATGTGCCATTCACCGCTCACCCCTAGGGCACTGGACTCTACACACCCTGCTTCCATGGTCTCAGGGCATTTTTGTAAAAGGGGGCAAGGCACGTGCTTGGTTGTGGTGACTTGCTGCCTACCATTTCCTTGGTTAAAATGGTGTATTTTAGACAAAATTATCTCCCACCAACATAGCCTCCAGCAGTCTCTGGGTGGCCCACTCCATCTGCTGGACCACACTCAGCACTTGCTACTGTTCCCTAAGATAATTTATCATTTCTCTTACTAACAGAAACTTTTCTAGTATTATCAGGGCCCAGAAAGCCCCTGGACTGTTGGCAGAAGCTGGCAGCAGACTAACATTTCTATCTAAAATAAAGTGCTTTGTTGCTTATCTATCAGGTGGGCAGCTTGGGTTTCTGCTCAGGAGGAACTATAACTGAGTTGGAACTTGAACTTCTAAATCCATTCTTTCATCTCCTGCCCCAATTTCATCAAGCAAAAGCATGAGGAGTGGGCGGTGGGGGTGAATCCTCCATTTGTGCTGTCATACAGCACCCATATTGCTGCCCTGCTGCTGCTCACTGGCAGAGCACACACGGTCGTGGCACAACAAAATGCAGTGAGACACAAGTAGTAATCCAGTTTAATAAGCGTTTATTAAAAAACATGTGCTCAAGCCAATGTATTGGGTCCTGGGAGTACAAAGACTGCCTCCTAGCGGAAAAACTGGCTAAAGCTGTGTGCGCCTTCCTTCAGGGTTTGCCAATGTAACAATTCATATTCGAGCCCATCAATCACTGCCACCCTAAGCCTTGGCCTTTTTCATTTCCCAATTCAACTGTGTGATCAATCAGTGCTTATGGGACAAAGCCAAAGGAGTACAACTAAATGGATGCTCACTGGGGGAGGTAGATGCTTACATCTCCACATTGGCTCTACTGGAGCAACAGCAAGTTGAGGCTCATCAAAAACATCCAGGAGCAGTTGTCTTTCTAAGTAGGAGCCAAGGAACCCACAAGTCTGGGTGTCTTGAGCACAGAGTGATCTCAAGAGGGTTCATTCACAGCATCATCATGTATGACCTCTGAGGAGAAAGGGGGCCACAAATGGAGGCTCAAAGGGTGGACGTGACATCGGCTAACCCATGTGGCGTGGTTCTGAGTAATCAAGTTGTTGCCAGAAAGAAAGGGCAGTTGAGGATGGGGAGGGTGGCTCAGGCTGGCCACCGGGGCTCTACAGTGAAGGTGGGATGTGATTATCTTGTAAGGTAAGCCTTCTTCCCAGAGAGACGAGTTCTGTGGAAGAAACAAATACGAAGAAACCTTTCACAAGAAAGACAGTGCTCTAAAAACGAGTCATTTGGCCTCAGCAGGCCCACCTGCTCTGAGACACTTCTGCACCACAGACCAGCACGCTGCTGTGGGACCAAACTGGCACATTTAGGTTCCCATGCTTTCAGTCTTTACTGAACCTGCCCTGCTTCCAGTATCACCCCCATCCTCTCTATACTAGAGCCAGAGTAATCTTTTAAAATGTACTACAATTACATTACTTCTCTGCTCAAGAACTTCTGTGGCTCCCTGATGTGGCTGCTTTTTTTTTTTTTTTTTTTTTTTTTTTTTTTTTTTTTTTTTTTTTTTTGCTGAGGCAATTGGGGTTAAGTAACTTGCCCAGTGTCACACAGCCAGGAAGTGTTAAAAGTGTCAGAGGCCAGATTTGAAGTCAGGTCCTCCTGACTTCAGGACTGGTGCTCTCTCCACTCCCCAATGCTTCTCAAATCAATTCTGCTATTCAAGGCTATTCACAACCCAGTTGCAATATCCAGACTTAATTCGTTCTACCCTTTCAGAGTTCCATTTAAAACAGACTAGAGCATTACCTGTACCTTCAAATGATTTGCCATCACCACCTTCAAGTAAAATTGCTTAGACACTAACGATATCATTGACAGACAGGTCCTGGTCCCATGCCCATACTTCTCACAGCACTTTGCCCACATCTCTGCCCTTCCTTCAGTTTCTCCTATGTATCTGAATAGATTAGAAGCTCTCAGAGCAGAGCAGGTATATACAAGTGTCCCTTGGCACAGGATATAAATGTTTGAATTCATAAATGAACAAATGAAACAACTGAAAAATTTATGTGGAGGGCTGGAATTAGCTCAAGTTGCATGAACCATGAGGAATTCCCTATTGACCTTTGCTCCCAAAGATGATACCAGTCCCCTTTTTCCCTCTCAAAAAAGAGAGAATGGAGCTGAGATTATTAGTTAAGAAACATGCTGGGTTTGGGGGTTTTTTTTGTTTGTTTGTTTTTTTGACACACTTGAGTTGTTCTGCTGATTCTACATGTGGGGATGTCACTCAGACCATCGATTAGCAAATAAGCCCTTACTACACATAGGGTGCTGAGGATGTAAGTACAAAGAAAGAATGAAGCAATAACTACTTTAAATAAGATCAGTCATGCATGGGGAAGACAATGAGTACACATAAAAACATTGTATAACAATACAAATCTATGAACATACAGAGCAATTAAGTACAAAATTGGGGAGAAAGTCCCTGCAATTGAGTGGTGTTGGGGAGTGGATATGAAATCAATAAAGGCTTCAAAGAAAAAAAAGGGATCCTATAAGGTGAATGTAAGGAGATACATTCAAGGCCAGGGGTATAGTCACTACAAAGGCTGATGGGAAATGGAGTGTTGTGAATGAATAATAGAAAGCTGGTTTGTCAGGATCACATGTATGAGAGGGAAGTAATATCCAATGAGGGTGGAAAGACAGGATGGGCCAGGCTACTGTGTAGGTTTAAAAGCTAAAAAGAATTTGAATTTTATTCTCGAGAACAGACCTGTGAATGTGTTTAATATTATGACAACTATTTCAGTGTAACTGGTTTCTTTTGTAATCCTATGCATTGTATTTTATGACTTCATGAGCCCAAGAAGGAGCCCATGACATAAGAGGTTTAAAACAACTGCTTTTTGAGAAAACAGGAAGGTACCAGTGTTGGCAGAGTGAAGAAATCACCCCTCAGTTCTGTACTTAAAAGAAAATTTGCCTTTGGTGCATGTACCGGAGTGGCGAAAGCCCTGAAGGAGAGAGACCAATGAGAAATCACTTGCAATCATCATCTGGGCCTTAGTGAAGGGGACAGCTATGTGAACGGAGGGAAGGGGTCAATGGTAGAGATGTGCTGACAATAGGACAGCAAAATGTGCCAACTGACTGGATATGTGAAGGAGGGACACAATATCACCAACTGTGGACCTGGGAGATCAGAAAGAAAGCAGTTCCTTTGACTGAAATATAGAATCTTGGACAAGGGAACGTTGGAAGCAGAGTGTGAGGTGTCTCTGGGGCATTCGGTTTGCAACATTCAACAGACTATTAGTGATGGTGAACTGGGAAGAGACTGGAGCTGCACTGAGGTGAGAGTCAAACTCATGGGAGCTGATGAAAGTCCCCAGAGATGATGTTGAAAGTCAAAACATAAAGGGCTAAAGACAGAATCAAGAGACCCAAAAGCACAGAAAGCTCAGGGGCTACAAGAACTGACTTATAGAAGGAGCCCCAAGGTTTAAGCCACCCATGACAAAGGACAAAGAAAAGGTCACATTAAAGCAAGAAAGGTGGGAAAGCAATAGGGGACAGGGATCCCAACGGCAAGGCAAATTGAAGGTCACAGGAATGACAAATCATCTTGTGCCCAAGGGGATGGAAGGGAACAGGACAGTGACAGGGCTGATGCTTCCTCTGCTATAAAATGAGAGCCATGCTCCTTGGACTCCCTAATTCACTAGTTGCTTGGGGAAAATCCTTAGAAACAAAGTGACACAGAAACATGAACCTCTTTCTGGAGTAGAGTTCTGTGATTCAGAAAACTTCCCACAGCCTTCCCAAGCTTATTTACATGTGAAAGAATGGTATATCTCAGGATTTTAATCCTCACTGGGTAAGCCACCTTCACTCCTCCTTCCTCAGAAGCAATCAATTTTGAAACTCCCTCTTCCTCAGCACCCGGTCCCCCAGGGCTGCCCAACCTGTGCTTGGGGAGGCTGGAATGCTGCAGAATTCCTCCCAGATCTTCCACATTAATGATTCCTGGCTCCAATGCCCAGGAGCCTCAGGATCAGAGGAAGATATTGTTCACTACCCTGGTAGCCATGGAGGAGATATTGAGCCACTCTTCCTTACCTCATGTTCCAACAGCCTCAAAGTCCTTTGTTCTCTCTGTGAAATGAGGTTTCTCAGGTGCCTGGGTAGCTTCTTTATTCCTTCACTGAATGGGATCAAGTATGTGATTCGTTGCCTGTCATGAGATAGGGACAGAATCAGGGCTGGGATTACCAGGGACAAAGCTTTCTTCATGAAGCTCAGCTCTAAACTGGGTCTCTTGGCTGTTCTCAGGGTACCGTTCACCCTGCCCACTGGATGATCTCCAAGCCCTGTCCAGAGAGGACACAGCGATAGCTCTGGCACGGTCCACTGGCCCAGCAGTCCATTTCAGCCACATCAGCCACATGGCAGACTCTGCTGCTCACAAAAGCCAGACCAGTAGGACCCAGGCTCCAGAATGTCAGGCGTTGGTCAACAGAGGCAGAGACCAGGAGGTCTGGCCTCAGGACCCTCAGTCCGGTCACATGGGCAGCGTGAGCCGAAACCACAGAAAACTTCTGCATCACGTGCACACGGGTGTCTGGAGTGAACTTCCCGTCCTCTTGTGATGGGTCCTGTGGAGTCAGGGGCATTTTAACAGCAACCAGGCAGACGTGGAGGGAGCCGTCGTCACTGCCACTGGCCACAAGATACTGCCCCGCGCGCGTCTCTCTGATGTGAAGACTGTTCACTCCGCAGCTGTGCGCCTGGACGGTCAGGCAGGGACGACCCAGATCTAGAAAGCAAAAGCCCGTCAAAGACGAAGCCCTCTCCTCATCAGGAAAGGAGAGCAAGCTCAAGGCCAGGAGCCGGACTCACCACAAGGGGGCTGCATTCTCCCTGGCGACTCTATGACCCGAGGGTGGTCTAAGGTGGCTGTGATGTCCCAGAAGGCAATGCTCCCGTCCGTGGCAGCGCTACACAGGACCACGCCTCTGAGAAGGAGAAAGGATTTCAGAAGCTGCTGCTTAAAGGTGGCCCAGCTGCCTCCTCTGAGGCCTGCCAGGGCATCAGGAAGGGAACCCAGCCCTTTCACCCACCATTTTTAGCCACGCTTTTCTGGCTGAGTTTCATGAGCCAAGGCAAGGAAGCCCAGTAGGGTTTCCCAGAGCTACTGCTGGTCTTCTCGTCTGGCCCAAACCCTGCCCAACCAGAAACAGAACATTCAGACTCAGCAGTCAGAGAACCGGCGGCCCCTGGCCAGGCCGACTGGCTCAGTGCACTGACGATTCCCACACGGACCTCGAAGACCGGGTGTCCTTCCTCCTCCTCTCAGCCCTATATCTGTCTCTGTTGGATAATAGTGCTTCCAGCTGGAGACTCTGATAGGTTGAGCCAAGTCCTCAGGATGTTGTATGGCACAGGGTCCTGAAGCAGTTTCCTACAAAGCCCAGGCCCAACTCACCTTGCTCCAGTTCCTCCCTCGTATGTCAGTGTCTGGATCTTCAGGACACAGCGCTGATGGTAAAAGGACTCTGCAAAGAGCTGAACGTTCCGAGCTAATTCATCCACCAGAAAGAGCCTTGCGAAAAGAACAGGAGGAAAGCAAGATCAAAGAGTCATTTCCCAATGGAGCGGCAGCAAGGCTGATGCCCAAATGGTTTCTATCTGATTCTGGAACTCCCTGTGCATCTATGCGTCTTGTCCCGTTTGGGGGGTCTGGCACAGACAGCTTCCGACACTTCACTTGGCTGGGTAACCATAGGCAGGCCACTTAATCTTGCCACCCCTACAACGTCACTTGCCAGGGTTTTACTCTTTCCTTCTCTCATTTTGCTAAGTGTGTGATGCTGTTATGAACTATCCCCACTGGGCAGTATGGAGAAACTCATCTCGTATTTCACATCTGCCTGAATCATAACCTACATGTAGGGAATTGAGGACGTACTGCGTTTTCTGGACTCTGGTCCCATCCAAGAGTATTCAGGACCAGACTGTGAAAGATCTGTCATTTACGTGGTCTGCTCTTTCTTTCCCTGTCCATGTTTCTACCTCTGTCTCCGTCTCCCCTCGGGCTTCCCTCATGTTCCCAAAGAACCAGCAACTCCAAAGGAAGCCGTCACAAAAAGAGAACGTGCTACTCACCTCACAGACCCATCACTGCAGGCTGCAGCCAGGACAAGGCCAGGCCTCTGCTGCAGACTGCTCACCACCACAATGGACATGTACCTGAGATCAGAGACAGAGTTTACTAATCGTGGTGAAGGAATAATCACTACTCAAAGGTTCTGAAGGGACAAGGGCCGCACTAAATCCCTCTCTAGTCAGTAAGGGACACTGGTAGCTTTAGCATGACTCAACAGGGCAGCAATCCCTGCTGATTCTACAATTCTACTTCTTCAATCTCTTTCATTCATCCTTCCTCTTTTCCCTTTTTTCCTCCCACTGACACCTTCCTAGCTAACATCCTTACTACCTCATGCATATACCCTTAGATATTTATTTGCACTGAATTTTCTTTTTACATTATCTTCCTTTTCAAACACAATTCATTTCACCCTCCCATAAGCGGAAAACATCACCTTTGTTGCATAGGAGAAAAAAAAGCTTCTGACCCTCCACTTAGAATTTATCACCTTCTCCACGAAGCTTTCCCCACCCTCACCATCCTCGCCATCCTCAGAGCTCCCAGAGCACTCTGATCAACTTCAATGGCAATTATAAGGTTTTACTTTTTACTAGTATTAAGCATCTGTATCTTTTCTCCTCAAGAAGAGTTACATATTTTATCTCCTTCCCCATTTCCACCCAGACCTGAGGCCAGGGCTATGCAAGCAATAGGTTTTGAATGAACAGAAGACCTCATGAGACCAGGGCTTCCTGCAAAAGACCAAAGGCCAGTTTTCCACCATCCCACTAAGGAAGGAGAGTCCAGGCCATATCCTTATTGCTAGCATCCCCGCTTCCTATCAAGCTTCCCACATGAGTCAATATAGTTAGAAAGGTCACCTGGTTTCAGGATCCATCTTGATAACCTTGTGTTTGTTCTTCTGGCGGTCCCAGTGCTCATCTAAGCGGTGAGAGACCAGATGGGTAAGCTGGCAGGCAAGCCCTGCCTGAGTGCCAGGGTCTGGAGAGACCAGCAGTTGGTAGCACTGCATCTCAGCCCTACTGCCAGCAGAGAAAAGGAGGGTTTGGAGTCTTGTCCCAGGCTCTCCCCCATCGGGATGTGGCCCTCCCAGCGCCAGGGTCCGCACACTGGAGATGTGGTTATTGAGGGTGGCAAGCAAAAAGACAGTGGAAGAAGCAGCTACAAAAGCCAAGATGTTCACGGTTGTGTCTTCACTACTTGTGACCAGGATGTCAATCGTGTGGCCCCCTTCCTGCGTCCTCACAGCTCCAACATACCTGACACAGGTGAGCTCCCGGCCATGCAGGGACTCTTTCAGGACTGCTGGGCAGCAGCTGCGCTCCTCGTGGACCTCATACACCAGGACATCCCCAGCCTTGATGTAGGCAAAGACCATGGTGGCTGGCGAGTGGGCATAGCCCCAGGAGCGGTGGCCGCCACCACAGGGCACCACATGCAGCTTCTCGTGAGTGCCTGGGCTCCAGACCACAAAGTCAGTGGAATGGAATCCAAGGACCAAAAGATTTCCATCAGGAGCGAAGCTGAGCCCAGCCAGCCAGTCCAGGCCTTTGCAAGGTTTGTGTTTCCACAGCGGCCGGAGCCGCCGGCCCTGCACACACAGCTGTTGGAAGGAGCCGTCCCTGCCCGTGCTGTAGATATAACCCTTGTGGAAGGTCACTGAGGTGACACCCTGCTTCCCGTGAATCCCAAACAGAAGGTCAATCGGGGCACCTTCCCCGGACCCCCTCAGATCCTCGTCACTGTCACTCTCCCGGCTTCCTCTCTCTTCCCCACTTGGTTCAGCAGTGGCTGCTCCACAAGGAAACAAGAGCAACGAGCCCCGGCGGTCACCACACACGAGTAAGTCCCCCTGGGGTAAGAAGGTAAGGCAGGTGTGCCACCTGTGCTTGCAGAGAGGCAGGACATAGCGCCGTTGCTCCTCCACCTTGTCCAGCCTCCCTGAAGGAGCCAGCGAGACGTCCAACCACAAGATGACACCGTCCGGGCCAGAAGCAAAAAGGGCACAGCACAGAGCATTCCTTCCTGGATCCTGGGGCTGGCACGGGACCCAGCTCAGACTATGCACTTTCCCCTTATACAGCTTCAGGTCCTTTGCCTCTTGAGGATAGCCGAGGGAGAATATTTTAACGTGGCCCTCCAAGTTTCCCAGGGCACACATCACAGCACCACCAGGGAGCTGAGTGGCGGTCAGCAAGCTGTAGGACTGGTAATTGCTATCATCCAAGATGAACTTCCACTGTTTAACGGTCAAGTCATAAAGATAAATGGCTCCAAGATCAGTCATCACAAGAAGCCAGGAAGGACTGACTAAACTTACAGCTTTTGGAGATCCCTTCTTTGTGAATGAGCTAAAGTCCAGCGGTAAGAGACTGTTGTCCAGAAGCCTCTTCCCTTTAAGGGGCCAAAGTCTAATGCCCGAATCAGCTCCGCCTGTGACCACCCAGGCCTGTGTCTTGTGGATGGCCACAGCCCTGATGCTCCGCCCTTTGTGTCCTTTAAAGTTCTGAACGATTTCACCCCTGTAGTTCCATACAATGCAAGCAGAATCCTCTCCAATGCTTATGATAGAGGCGTCCAGGAGCTTGACGGACCACACCCTGGACTGGTGACCATAGCATACCAGGACACACTGGACTAAGCTGTGAGGGCTCCTCAGGTCCCCCACCCTCCAGACCCGGACGCTCCGGTCATCAGAGGCTGAGGCTAAAAGGCCTTTGCTCTCCAGGTAGCAGATGCTGAAGATGACCCCAGCGTGCCCACTTATTCTTCTTTCTACTCTGACTCTTCTTCTCTCACTGGTGCTATCAGCTGGGTGCCAAATCACCAGCTGATTAAAGACAGTCCCAGCGACCAGCACTAGTTCCTGCCAGTCCTTCCCTACCAAGCAAGCAGAATAGATCATACACACTTCATCACAGTGTACCTCCTGCAAGACCTGCTGATGGAGGTGGTCATAGAGCACCACTGAGTTGTGTCCCAGGGCTAGGGCCAGAGCAGAAGAGGCTTTTCCAGAGACCTGGATCCAGTGCAGATCCCAGATCCAGTCATGAAGCTCACAAAGCTGGGACAGCCATGTCAGCTTCACTGCCTCCTCTCCCCAGCTCAAGGTCAGCACACGGAGGCCTTTGCTTCCAAAGACAGCCAAGGTTGTCTCTGACGCCTGCACAGATGCTGGGCTCTGAAGTTCCCTGATACCATGGATGTAATAATGATGGAGGACATTTGGCACAAACTGGGTTACTACAAGCTGCCCGCCAGTTTTCAAACAATAGATTAGCAGGTTGGGCCCTTCACCTGCATAGCAAAATAATAAAATAAAATCAAGATTACCAACACATACATTCTGAAGATGAAATCCCTATAAATGTGGCTCATCAAGCCCTATTACAGAATAATAGATTAAAAGACAGAAAGAGAGAGGAGAAAGGACAGAGGTCATCCAGTCCAATCTCCTCATTTTATAGAGATCCAGTCAGACTGCTTTGCCCAGGGTCACAAAGGTAAGGAAGCAGCAAGTGACCAAGGGTTTGAAAGCTGCTCCTGTGTCTCCAAATCCACCACTCCACATTGCTGCCTCATGCCTGGATTACTTCTACCACCTGCCTCCTTCATGCCTATTCATGTGCTCCTGATCAGAGCTGAAAGGAAATCACAAAACTGTGCTGATGAGGTCCACTACAAAGTCACAAAGTTCCCTAATCTTAAAGGGCTCCTTCCTCCTCACCAAGACAGACAATCCTATTACTATTCCAACAAACCTTCTCTCCTCCCCCCAAAACCAGACATGCACATAAATATATTTCCCTTCTCCCTTCCTCATCTTCCTGTCATTCCATTATAAATGGAGACATCTCCATTTATTCCAGCCTCAGGTAAAGAGGTGGTCCACTGCTAAGACAAACTCCTCTATAGGAGTCCTTGACCAAATTCCCTCTGTGAATGGTCCCCATCATCATTCCCAGTCATCCTCAAGCTTTCCATACCTATTGGTTCTTTCCACTGCCTGCACATGTGACCACATCTCCTTCATCTTTAAAAGAATTCTTGATCCAATTATCCTCTGTCATTTTACATGCTTTCTTATTGTGCATAAAGTTGGCAAAGGAGCTTACAATCAATGCTCCTTTTCTCTTTTCTATGAAATATTCTCTTCTGTAAAATGACTTCTGACCTCATCAACTGCCTTTTCTATAGTCACTAATGATCTCTTGAAAACCAAATTTAAAAGCTTTTTCTCAGCTGCCAAAGTGATTCATCTAACCACATCACCTCTCAATCAATAAAGCATTTTCAAGTGCCTACCATATGCCAGGCAGGATATAAAAAGAGGCAAAAGACAGCCCCTATCCTTAAGGAACTTACAATTTAATGGCCTCTTTGCTCAATGAACCTCAATTCATCTCTATTATCACCAGGATCAAAAATAAACTCCAAATGTTATTTAAATCTCTCTAAAATCTGGACTCTTATTTACCTTTGATACTCAGCTACATTGGTTTACTTATAGTTCCTAGAATACGGCACCCTGAATCTTTGTGCCTTTACATTCACTGGCTTTCTCCCACGCTTGGAGGATTCTTGCCCCCTCATTTCTGCCTTAGTTTCCCCTGGAGTCCTTCAAATCTCACCTTTCCTAGTCTTCCTAGATGCTTGTGAGAGACTGCTTATATGTACCTAGAAAGTTATGCACAATCTTCTTTAAAATGTAAACTCCTTTAAAACAGTGACTGTTTCATGTGCAAGAATGTGGCAGCCTTTTTTGTAGTGGCTAGAAACTGGAAACTGAATGGATGCCCATCAATTGGAGAATGGCTGAATATGTTATGGTATATGAATGTTATGGAATATTATTGTTCTGTGAGAAATGACCAGCAGGATGATTTCAGAGAGGCCTGGAGAGACTTGCATGAACTGATGCTGAGTGAAATGAGCAGAACCAGGAGATCATTATTCACGGCAACAATAATACTATATGATGATCAATTCTGATGGACATGACTCTCTTCAACAATGAGATGGTTCAAACCAGTTCCAATTGTTCAGTAAAGAAAGCCATATACACCCAGAGAGAGGGATATGAGATGTGGACCACAAGATAATATTTTCATGCTCTCTATCGATGTTTGCTTGCATTGGGTTTCCTTTCTCAGATTTTTTTTTCTTGTAGATACGATTTTTCTTGCACAGCAAGATAAGTGTGGAAATATGTATACATATATTCAACTTGTCAAGTATTTTAATATAATTAACATGTAGTGGACTTCCGGTCATCTAGGGGAGGGGAAGGGACTAGGGGGGGGAAATTTGTTAACAGAAAGCTTTGTAAGGGTCAATGTTGAAGAACTACCCATACATATGTTTTACAAATAAAAAGATTTAATAAAAAATAAATAAATAAAATAAAAATAAAACAGTGACTGTTTTTTGCCCTTCTTTGCATTCCCAATATTTGACAAGATACATAAATGCTTGGTGATTAACTATTTGGTTGGTCTGGCTATCTCTAATTTGTTCCACTAACCTAATTATTTCTCTGTATGTGTCAATTTAAATAATCTTTATAGATAACTAAAACCAATCATATGCAAAAGGATGGGCAATTATGAAAATTAAACTGGAGAAATGAAAATCAGAAAGATGAAACCCACAAAGATATCAAAGAATTATCAGGGATGGAGGTTTTAGATTTGAATAGGAGCCTTACAGACTTTGCACTTTTCCCCCCTTAAGATTATTTTCCCCCCAAAAGAATATAAGAATGTAAGCTCCTTGAGAGCAGGGAATGGCTATGTGATAAGGAGGGGGAGTTTGCCTCTTGGATAAGGAAGGATTGGGAGAGTGAAGAAGTGACACAGCACACTCAAAGAACCAGAGGAAGAATTGCTTTGGTCACATTACGCTTAAAACTGAGTATATTATATACCTCATAAGGGAGAATGGTAACCTGGAAAAGGATCCTGAAGGAAGAAGTAGGGCTAACTAAACCCCAAAAAGGAAAGTGTATTCCTACTCTAATAAATGAGGTACACCCATTTTTGCAAGAATGTAAAATAAATTTTTCTTGCATTCATCAATGAGTCAGTGGAATTCTTGGTAAGATATTTTATTTCTTATATTCATCAATTTTGTTTTGTTTTCAGTTGAAGTCTGAAGCTACAACCAAATAGTTGCCAGAGGCCCACAGATATCCACAAATCTGGCAGCTATAATGCAAAGTTTTTGGATCCAAGGATATTAGTTAGAGATGCAAGGTTGCTCTGGTGGCTTTGAGGAGTATAAAGCATTTTGTAATGGCAAGTTGGCACAAGGACAGCTGGATTCTGAGGTTGTGGCAGTCAGTCAGGTAGCCAAAGAACTTTGAAGGTATGAGCACAGGAGGCTAGGCTAGGGGCTACTGAAAGCTGGAAAGAGCATGAGGTAAAATGGTCAGTTCAAACTTTGGAGGTCCAACATGGTTCAAGAGCATCCTGATTGAGTGCAGCTAGGTGGTGCAGTGGATAGAGCACCAGCCCTGAAATCAGGAGGACCAGAGTTCAAATCTAATCTCAGACACTGTGTGACACTTGGGAAGTCACTTAACCCCAATCGCCTCAGCCAAAGGGGGAAAAAAAAAAAAGCATCCGGATTTCTGGCTCATTCCCTCCCCTGTACCCCTTCAAGTTACGTTGGTAGGATTAGAATGGGCAGCATGTGCACTTTATTCTGGCAATCTGGGGCGATTTCAGCTATTTCAGCACCTTAAGGAAGCCGATCTACACTGTTTACCCCAACTGTACCTGCGTTACCCACGCAGATTATAGGATCCCAAATACTATCCTTCCCGACCCCCCGAAGCTGGCTGTTAAGTTCAGGGTACAACGGAAAAGAGCACCTGATTTAGGGCTCACAACCACCCGGCTCTGCTGCTTACTGCATGTGATCTCCAGCAAGTGGACCTCCCCTGGCCTCCTCCTCCAGCAAAAGTACTAGATCCCCCAAATCCCTAAATGCTCCTCCTGCCGCTGGGAGTGCCTCCCCACACCCGAGACCACCCCACCACTGAGAGTCCCAGACGACTCCATCCTGCCGCTAGCCAGCAGAGCCTGAGTACCGGGAAAGGGAATTGACTCGTCCAAGGTCACACCCAGGTCGGTGGCAGACTTGTCTTTTTCCAATTCTCTGACTCCAGATAAATGCTGCCTCAGTTTCCCGTCCTGCAGATATGCTCCACAGCCCTTTTCTAGCCCGACTCCAGAAAGTCTGGCCAAGCCCCGCTCCAACCTTCTCCTGTGGTCCCAGGCCCATCTACGGACAATCGGCTGCCATAGCCTCGTGGGACAGCGGGAAAACGACTCGACCGAGGACACTAAAGCCGGGATCCGCAGCCCAGCAAATGAGTCGTGCTCTGTTTCTCCCGGTCCACGCGCCCACAAGCCCCGTCCGACACAGGCCAGGGGCGAGGGTTCTCACACGTCTCCGGAGCCCCGGCCCGAGCCCCCTCACCTGCCAAGACTCTGTCCCCTACACACTCCAGGGCGGTAATCGGCGCCAGTAGCAGCAGGGACTCTGCCTTTCCTCCGGGAAATTCCATGGCCGGCGCACAGAGACTGAAGCGCACGCGCGCGAGCGCACGCAAGTTCCGGACAGGCGCCCGACTCGCGCGCATAAGCCCAAGGAGACACCGCAGCCAATGAGCGGTCAGTCGCGGACCGGCGTCCCGACCTACACCTTCCGAGGTCGGCAATCATTAGCCAGTTTCATTTCAATACCGCCCCACTCTTCTACCAAGAAGCCAATGGGCTGTTCTCCATAACCCACGTGATTCTGAAACCCCGTCCTCGCCCGCTCTAGGCCCTTTCCGCTACTAAGCCGGACCTCGGCCTGTCGTGACCTTTGCCCTGAGAGTCTCACAGAGTCCGAGCCACTTGGTTAAATTTTTTATTTGGCCGATTTAAAAGGGCCTCGGGACCGCACGCAGTAGAACACACACGCACACGCGCGCGCACACACACACACACAAGTGGAAGGGCCTGGGCGCAAGGCGGCCTAGGGGTCTGCCCCTGCCCAGCCGGGGAAGACGGAGGCCGGGCATCCCCCACCGGCTGCCCAGCCAGCCCAGACTTCCGGACCGGGAGCTCCGAGAGGCCGAGAACAATCACCAGTCACGTCTCCTCCGTGCGGCGCGGAAAGGCTTCCCGAGACTCCTGAAGAGCATCCAGCAGTCCTTCCCTCACTGCGGCCGTGGAGTCCGGCCTGGGGAAAGGCTCTTAGCTGACCTCGACCATTCACGATTTGGCTCCCAACCGCGCCCAGGACTAGCAGGGGCCACTTTGGCTCGGTTCTCCTGAAGGGCTGTAATGCGCATGTGTGTGTGTGTGTGTGTGTGTGTGAAGGGGGAGAAGCATAGGGAAAGCCACCCCCAGCCCAGGAGGAGCCCCCAGTTACCGCACGGGTATTTGCATATCTCAGTGCCGGGGGTGGGATGCAGCGAGGGCTCCAAGTCGGGAGGGAGACGGACAAAGTGAAGAATTCCTCTAGTACATAGCAAGCACCCTGAGATTGCTAACAGCCCCCGGGATCTGGCCTTTCAGTAATTAGCCTCTGCTCCTAAAGAATACCTGACTTTAAATGAAAATAAACAGCCCCCAAACCACCACTTTGTTCCATAAAATTGTTACTATTGCACTTTAAAAGTTTCCCTTTTTTCCTAATGACGTGTACTTCAGCATGATTAAAGCCTATTTTCCCCTGAGAAGAAACCATTGCTACTGCCCGCCTGGGTGTCGTGCTTCACCTTGCTGCAGCTAAGGCTCCTGGTCCTGGCTCTGTCATCAAAACGCTGTGACCCTGGACAAGTCATTGCTTCCTAAGTCTGAGGGTCCTCTGTAAAATGAGAGGACCAGATGAAGTGATCTCTAAGGCCCCATGCCGCTCTGATGTGGCTGTTTCTCTTCGCCCCAGTCCTGCCCAAGTTGAGTCCTGAGCACCAGCAAGTCTGGCCTGTAAATAAGCTCTGAGGGCTGCAGTATTCCTTCCAGTGTTGGTGAGCTGAACACCCACGTTGACCACTTCAGAATAGTGCAACAACAGAAACAAAAAGGATTTCACTCAGGGATTCGGGTTCCCAGAAAAACCTAGGAATTTGCCAGAATTTTACCACCCTTGCCTGTGCCTGCCCCATCCTCCTGGAACTCAAGCACCAAATCAGCTTTTCCCCCCCCTGGTGACAGTGACATTAATACAAATAACTCAAGGGCTGAAATTCTCAACTACTGGGTGTGAAGGTGAGAATCAGACAGGCTAATTTCCTTCCTTGCAGATACACAAAGAACTTTTAAAAGCCTGCTTTCCTCCTTTCCTCCCTGGAGGCTGCTGCCCTCAAAACAAACCTTTCTCTTCTACTGGCCTGGGCCAGTACCTGGAAGCTATTAACTAATGGAGGATTTCCATGGAAATATGGGAACAAACAGCCACACCTCCAATGGAATCACTGGAAGCCCCAGGTACAAGGGGTGAACTCTCTTGGGCTCCAAATTAATTCCTTTTAAAAAATTCTTTCAGGCCTTCTTTTTTTCCTGGAGAAATTCCATGGACACAGGGCAAGAGGGCTCCTCAAAGTGTACATGGTTGCCTGATGTCATTATGACACACCTTCTCACTAATTCAGCCTCCTGACCACCCCAAGCCAATACCTCAGCTATCATTTTAGAGCCTCAAAAATGAGGGGGAGGATGGATACTCAGGCTAGGGAGCCTTCCTGGTATAAAAAGGCAAAAACTATCAGTTTGCAGCCAAAGCCAACGCTGTCTCAAGGCTCCCATGGCTGTCCCAGAAGAAGCTGCTCCAGGTCTGGCTGGCTGGCTCTGACCCCACCCCCACCGTCAAAGCTCTACATGCACATTCTTGTATGACTTGTCCACTGTCCACTCAGTCTGGGCCTCAAGCTCCTCCTGGGCATAACGAGCCATCTCCTGATGGAACTGGATCTGGCGGCTCTTGCTGGGGTCTACATTGATCCAGTTGTTAGCTATCCATTTAGTTCCCTGAGTGACCAGACAGCCACCATGCAGTGAATATTCATCCAATTCTCCTACCCAACCTAGAGGAAGAGGAAGAAAGAAGCATTAAGCCACCCAGCAGAAAACATTGTGGCTAGGGAAGAGTTTACTTACCTGTCTGAAAGGACTAGAATTCGGAAACAGTTTCCGGTCTTTCCAAATATAATCTCAGTTCTTTTCTCCCGCCCTAATCTCTCTTCTGAGTTCCAAACCTACATCTCCAACTTCCTCATACGACAGCCTTACCTGAATATGCCCTACTCTTTTTTCTTAAAACACCACCTTAAACTGTCTAAGGAACCTCTCATATTAATAACCTTCTCTTTCCTCTTCTCTGCTTCCTCCATATTCAGTCAGTATCTATTCCATCTCTACATTAACTTAGCTCCATTCTTTTGTACTTTTTATGAATTGTCTTCCCCAGTCTGTAAATTACTTGAAAGTAAGAATTGTCTTTTTTTTTTTTTTTAACTTTAGTATTTTCACCTCCAGTACTTAGCAAAGTACTTGCTGAGTGGCAAGTACTTCAATGCTTGTTGCTTAGTTGCCTTTATGAGTACAGAGCCTTGCTGTTCAGTGGTGGCTGATTCTTTGTGACCGCATGGACCATAGCATACCAACACTGTCCGTGGAGTTTTCTTGGCAAAGGTAATGGGGTGGTATGTTATTTCCTTCTCCAAGGGATTAAGGCAAATAGAATTTTAAAGAACTTGATCTTGACCAGGGTCAAACAGCTGGTGTCTGAGGATAGATCTGAACTCAAGTCTTCCTGACTTCAGAACCAGTAATCTAACTCCTGAACCACTTTACTACCTACTTATATTATTACTGGACTAGAGTAGGCCTCCCTTGTCTTTGCCCAGCATCCAAGGTCCAAAATCTGCTGCCATTTCCTATATTTCCAAACTTTTCACATAGTACCACCTCCCTGATCTGCCAAAAGTCTTTGCTCATGTTGTTTCTTATACCGTGCCCCATCCTATTCTAGTCATAGTTCCTTCCCCCAGTCCAAGGTGAAGACTACTGTACCTGAATTCCTTTCCAATCTTTTAAATTCTAATTCAAATGCTGTTACCTCCATAAAGCTTGCCCCATCTATAATATTTTTCCAATGCTGCCAAAAAGAACTCTAAAACATTCCAAGCTTTTTCCTTAAGCAAATATCTTTTGTTAATAGGCATTAATCCTTTTAGAGGATTTTACTCCAAGGTTTACAGAGTTTTGTTTAAAAACTGAAGGACCCAGGGGCAGCTAGGTGGCGCAGTGGTTAGAGCACCAGCCCTGAAGTCAGGAGGACCTGAGTTCAAATCTGGTCTCAGACATTTAACATTCCCTAGCTGTGTGACCCTGGGCAAGTCACTTAACCCCAATTGCCTCAGCAAAAAAAAAAAAAAAAAACAACAACAACAACTGAAGGACCCTAGCCCCAGAAAAAAAGTTTGAGAAACCCTTTCCAATTTGTCTCCCTATCTTGTCCAGACTAAAAGTACAGCATCCACTCGTGGGTTCAATCCCTAGACTAACTGATACAGAAGTTGTTAGCCCCACTGTGTCAAAAGCACTGAACTTAAAGAATCCACCAGTTTTAGCCCCCTCAAAGAACAGGGATCGAAGGTATGCAGACTCTACCACTCCTGGCACTATCATTCTAAATTTTCTCTCAGTTCCAGTCATAGTGTTCTATACATAATAGGCATTTAAGATGATGCTCACTAAAGTGAAGATATTTATTCTAGTTCAGATGACTTCACTATCACCCTTCTCCCTCTCCAAACTTTGCCAATCCTTCAAGGCCCACCTCCTATCCTATCTTTTTCAAGAAACCTGGGATTGCATCAACCAGATTACAACTAATCTCTCCTTCCTTTAAGATCTGCTTGCACTAACTCTCATGATATATAGAGCTAGTATGGATTTAGATCATCTAATTCAACTAACTCATGATACTGAGAAAGGAGGAGCCTCAGAAAAAGGAACTTTATTTGAAGTCCCACAAGTAGGAGTAGTTTTCCAGTTCATTTTTGTTCTGATTCAATGTATCATCACCTAATATTTCCACGTATATGTGTATCCTGTTTGGCCGACTATACCACAAGCTTTCTTTCTTTTTTTTTTTTGGTCATCATTGAGACAGCTGGGGTTCACTGACTTGCCCAGGATCAACCAGCTAGCCTTTGTTAAGAGTTTCAGATTGGTTTGGAACTCAGGTCTCCTGACTCCAGGGCCAGTGTTCTGAGCTACCACCAGCTGCCTCAATAAGCTTTCAGAACAGAATTGGGGGGCTTTTATCCACCACAGTTAATGTTGCCTCAGCTACTCTTGTGTCAACCCTAAGGTTACAGAGCTGTGAGGTGACAAAGGACACTTTAGAAAATGTCAAGAGGGTCTTTCATGGAAATGGAAAAGTTCAAAGAAGGATGTTGGTGAAGAGGAAAAGAGGATAGGGGAAGGGAATGTCAGGAAGAGACCGTACAATGCAGACATGTTCAATTAAGGAGAGGAGATACTGATGCTGTGAAACCCAGAATGTTAGGGGATCATTTTGTCCAACCCCTCACATCCAGGCTAGGGGATGAAGTGACCAACAATGAGGTCGGACAGAGGCAGTGAAAGCTCTCAGGAATTCTGAGGCCCTAGCTTCACCGCCCCAACAAGAAGGGAAACCTGCCCACTCCGTCATGGAGGGCAGAGGGTCGGGGTGCTGTACCTTGCCCATCAGACAGGTAGTTGTACCAGAAGACAGCAGTCCCTTGCCGGGGCTTCACTCTCAGGTTTCCCTTGTCACAGTGTTTGCGGGTATCTCGAAGATCAACATCATTCTGGATCAGAGACTGCAAGTGGCACAGCAAGTAGTAAGTATTTGTGCTGCCAACACAGGAAGAGCCTGAGAGAGAGGTGAGGGATGGTTGGGTATTGATGACTCCCACCTCTTGCCAAACTCCCCCACCCCTGGAGCTATCAGAAAGCCAGATTTAGACAGATCCCCCAATCACCTGCTTTCGTCCCCAAGGCAGGCTTGTGAGCTCTTTCCACCTAATGTTAGATAAAGCCTGAAGGATCAGGGCAGGAAAAATTTTTCACTAAAAGCAAAGGGACTCTTCCCTCTCCCCAAGTCATCAGAAAAAGCCAGTTCCTATCATTTCAGGAAGCTACACAGGAAGAAAAAGAGAATTTCTCAGATGAAACCCTGACCCAAGTCACACTGTAAAATGGCTTCTACCTGGGTCAGTCATCATTCCTCTTCTTTAGATCTGGCAGGTCAAGTTGACCCAATCTTTCACTTTTCTCTGGAGATCATCTAGTCACTTTCAGAAAGGGCCATGGTGGCAGAAGTTTGTACAAGGTAAACCAATTAGGCTACAATACTTGTTCTCTTACCAGCTCATCATAGGTCCTGTTATCTGCCACTGGAAAGGTTGTCTCCCCACCACCAGTGACATTGTTCAGGTAAAACAGCACAGTCACATAGCTGTAAGGCAGAAAGAAGAAAGATAACAATTAGGATCTGGGAGTCAAAATTGAAGGAATTTTCATTTCTAAAATATATAAAGAACTGAGTCAAATTTATAATAATACAAGTCATTCTCCAATTGATAAATGGCCAAAGGATATGAACAGACAATTTTCAGATTAAGAAATTGAAACCAGGGCATCTAGGTGGCACAGTGGATAGAGTACCAGCCCTGAAGTCAGGAGGACCTAAGTTCAAATCTAGTCTCAGACACTTAACATTCCCTAGCTGTGTGACCCTGAGCAAGTCACTTAACCCCAACTGCCTCAGCCAAAAAAAAAAAAAAGAGAGAGAGAAATTGAAACCATCTATGGTTATATGAAAAAATGCTCTAAATCACTATTGATTAGAGAAATGCAAATTACAACAACTCTGAGGTACCACCTCACACCTCTCAGATTGGCTAAGATGACAGAAAAAGATAATGATGAATGACAGAAAAAGATAATGACGGAGGTAAAACTGGGATATTAATGCATTGTTGGTGGAGTTGTGAAATGATCCAACTATTCTGAAAAGCAATTTGGAGCTATGGCCAAAGAGCTATAAAACTGCATACCCTTTGATTCATGAGTCTCACTACTGGATCTATATCCCAAAGAGATCATAAAAGAGGGAAAAGGAAACAGATACAAAAATGTTTGCAGCAACTTTTCTTTTTTGTGGTGGGAAGGAATTAGAAATTGAGTGGAGCTCATCAATTGGGGAAATGGCCCGAGTAAGTTATAGTATACGAAGGTAATGGAATGTTTTTGTTCTATAAAAAATGTTGAGGTTGACTTCAGAAAAATCTGAAAAGACTTACAAGAACTTATGCTAAATGAAGTGAGCAGAACCAGAAGAACCTTGTACACAGTAACAATAAAATTATTGCTCTTCTCAGCAATGCAATGATCCAAGACAATTCCAATATACTTTGGATGGAAAAAGAGAGAGAGAACTATGGAGAATGAACATGCTGTGTTAATTTTTTTCTCTTCTTTTTTTTTTTCCTCTCTTGATTTTTAAACTCTTTTGTTTTGATTTTTCTCTCCCAACATGACACATAAAGAAATATTTGAAAAATGAATATATAACCAAAAAAAGTGTTGTTTCTACATGTAACTGGGGAAAATAAAAATCAAACACAAACAAAATTGAAGGCCTGATGATATGCAAGAAAGGGGAAAAAAAATGAGGGTGGCCTGTCAGATTGGCTAAAATGACAGGAAAAGATAACGATGAATGTTGGAGGGGATGTGGGAGGGCTGGGACACTAATACATTGTTGGTGGAACTGTGAACGGATCCAACCATTCTGGAGAGCAATTTGGAGCTATGCTCAAAAAGTTGTCAAACTGTGCGTACCCTTTGACCCAGCAGTGTTTCTACTGGGCCTATATCCCAAAGAGATCTTAGAGGAGGGAAAGGGACCCACATGTGCAAGAATGTTTGTGGCAGCCCTTTTTGTAGTGGCTAGAAACTGGAAACTGAAGGGATGCCCATCAATTGGAGAGTGGCTGAATAAATTATGGTATATGAATGTTATGGAATATTATTGTTCTGTAAGAAACGACCAGCAGGACGATTTCAGAGAGGCCTGGAGAGACTTGCATGAACTGATGCTGAGTGAAGCGAGCAGAACCAGGAGATCATCATGCACAGCAACAACAGTATTACATGATGATCAATTCTGATGGACATGGCTCTCTGCAACAAAGAATTGTCTCAAACCAGTTCCAGTTGTTCACTGAAGAAAATCATATACACCCAGAAAGAGGGACATGAAATATGGACCACAACATAACATTTTCATGATCTCTATTGACATTTGCTTGCATTGTGTTGCCTTTCTCTGATTCTTTTTTTTTCTCGTAGATAGGATTTTTCTTGCATAACTTCTCAAGCATTTCAACATTATTAACATGTAGTGGACTTCCTGCCATCTGGGGGAGGGGAGGGGACTGGGGGTAAAATTTGTATTGGAAAGCTTTGTAAAGATCAAGGTTGGGGAACTACCCATACATATGTTATACAAATAAAAAGCTTAAAAAAAAAATAAAGATGCTAACTAGATTGGAAAAAAAAAAATGAGGGTGGCAAATTGTTAGTCCCCATCTCAAACTATGCCTTCTGTCTGCTTATTTTATTAATCAAGACACAGAGTGTCTTGTCTCTTGGCAAGAGAGATTCAAGTCCTGCTGATCCAGGAAAAATCACATCCAGAGTTTTATAATCAGTTCCAGGTGCTACATTTTAAGAGGACATTAACCACCTGGAGGGTGAATCCAAACAAGGGCAACTGGGACAGTGAAGGAATACAGAAACCATGTTACATGAAGAACTGGAGAGATTGAACCTCATAAAGGGGGAAAAAGCTATAGACAGTGGGGCAGAGTTAGAGGCAGGAACACGATTCCTATCTTTCAGTATCTAAAAAGCAATCATGTGGAGAAAAAAAAAGAGCAAAAACTAGGCAGAAGTTACAAAGGGTCAGATCTCAACTTGGTAAGGACTTCATAACAATTCAAAGGTAAATATCCCCTTTAACCAGAGTATATTGAGGGCCCATTCTATACAAGGCACACTGGATAGAGAACTTACTAGAGTGTAAAGATCATTCAGGTTCAATTTCCACCACTGAGAGAGGGTGGGTCAGAAGGATGACTCTAGGCTAAGCCATTTTGCAATGATCTAAAATAAATTGCTTAACAGTTATTGATTGGCATTAGATGGAATCCTCTCTCCTGGAATTCTAGCTGAGGTCAGATGTCCTCTTTTCAGGGACATTCTACAAGGGACTTCTATTCTGGGAGGATTAAAATAGTGAACTTTGAACTTTAAAGATCCTTCTAGCTCTGCATTCTACAAAAACATCAACTTCCACAGTCGGCTCCATGAACAATGCATGACCAAATTCTATCCTTGTCTGTTCTGTACTGGGCACAAGAAAGGTAATATTACTCTAAAGGGTAAAGAGGGGCAGCTAGGTGGCACAATGAATGGAGAGAGCATCAGGCATGGAGTCAGGAAGAACCAAGTTCAAATCTGGCCTCAGACATGTACTAGCTGTGTGACCTTGGGCAAGTCACTTAATCCTGTTGCCTCAGTTTCCTCATCTATAAAATGATCTGGAAAAGGAAATGGCAACCCATTCAAGTATCTTTGTGAAAAACAAAACCCAAATTTGGGTCACAATGAATCAGACAGACATGACTGGAAAATGACCGAAAAATAATCACAAAGGATCTGAGAGTAAAACAACAACCCAAAGGCCACTTCCAAAAGTTCAGTTCTGAAGATCCACAGACAAATGCTCAGGGTTACCCTTGCCACTATTATATAAATCAGTCTTATAGAAGGAGTGAAAATCTCCTTAAAGCAGCTGGAAATATGAAACTAGAGAATGACAGATTTGAGAGATTAAGGCTAAAGATAATAGATCTATGAATCATTCACTTAAAAGGGATATTTGTAACATGGGATTAGATGAGTTCAATAGCAAAGAAAAAGTTCAAGGCTTTAGAAATCTTGTCTTCTAGTTAGGCACACACTTATGGGTATAGCTGAGAAATGCTTTAAGTCTTGAGTTGCTGTATGTCACTGAACTGTTTTTAGTTAAATTTATCCAACTTTCTCCAGCTTCAGTCTCAACTTTTCTCTCTCTCTTTTTTTTTTTAACTAGAGGAAAGAAAAAGGAAATAAGATTTTGAGAATCAGATATTCTAGAAATTCTAATTTTTCTTTCTGTTGATATTCATCATTTCCATTTTTCACTGTAGCCTCACCTTCACTTCCTCCCCGAAAGCCATCCCTTATAATAAAGTAAAAAGCAGCTCAGCAAAACTAATCACAGCTTATGGATATACAATATTTTATATCCCTGGTCTTAAAGCAAAGAGAGAAGTGTCTAATTTTCTTTCTTTAGAAACACTAACTTTTCAAACTGACTAAGGAAGCTGTTTAGATTTAGGATCATGATGGGGAAAAAGTATAAAAGAAGACTTCAGAAAATTAGAAGAACCAAGGAAGTAGAAAAATGTGGTATTATCAGCTACTGCAGAAAGGTCTCTGAAAATGAAGACCGAGAAAAGGATTTTGCAAGAAGGAAGTAATTACTGATCTTTGAGACCAGTTACAGTGGAATAATAGGAATGAGACATCGATGGCAAGGGGTTAAAAGGGGTATAAATGAATAGCATGTAAAAACCTTATCTTTGAATTTCAAAGGAAAGGAAAGAAAAGGAAAGGTAGACTAAGGGCTGGCTGGGTTATCAAGGCCGTGTGAGAAAGAAAGGGGTGTGTGTGTGTGTGTGTGTGTGTGTGTGTGTGTGTGTGTGTGTGTG
>JAJPUD010003789.1:28133-53612 GCA_023553655.1 Myrmecobius fasciatus
TGTGTGTGTGTGTGTGTGTGTGTGTGTGTGTGTGTGTGTGTGTGTGTAAAATATATTTGTCCTTTTGAAATAAAGAATATTGATACACATTTTTCACAGCAACAACAATACTGTATGATGATCAATTCTGATGGACATGGCTCTCTTCAACAATGAAATGCTTCAAACCAGTTCCAATTGTTCAGTGAAGAAAGCCATATACATCCAGAGAGAGAGAGATGAAATGTGGACCACAACATGATATTTTCATGCTCTCTATTGATGTTTGCTTGCATTGTATTTCCTTTATCTGATTATTCTTTCTTGTAGATATGATTTCTCCTGCACAAAAATGATGTGTGGAAATAAGTATACATATATTCGATTTCTTAAGTATTTTAACATTATTAACATGTAGTGGATATCCTGCCATCAAGGGGAGGGGTGGGGAGTAGGGGGGGAAAATTTGTAACAGAAAGCTTTGTAAGGGTTAATGCTGAAGAATTACCCATACATATGTTTTGCAAATAAAAAGTGTTAATAAAATTTAAAAAAAAGAATATTGATACATGGAGCAGAAGAAAAGAATCCACAAAAAAGAAATTCAGATAAGGAAAAAGATAACTGTGGGAGAAAGAATACAGAGGAGATGGGGGAGGAGGAGGAAGCTGGAAGGAATGAAAAACTACAAACTGAGATGAAGATGAGTACATTATGAAGGAGCTTATTTCAGATGAGCTAAACCCATTTGACAGGAGTGAAACGGGAAGGGAGAAGTCAACAGATTAATGTTGGACAACATATGCAAAAGTCAATGATTCAGAAACCAAAAAAAAAAAAAAAAAAAAAAAAAGGATTGTCAAGATTCAGTCAAGACTGGAATGGACAGCTGGACTCTATAATGGACCACATCTGAATTCCTCCTCTGGCAAGCTTACCAGCTTCATTCTCAAACATTCACAGAGATTCCAAGAGTTTGGAGCTAGATGGAATCTTAGAGGTCCATTTTGCAGATGAGGACACTGAAGCCCAAATGGGGTGATTGGTTCAAAGTCACCCACTAGTTAGTGGCGCAGTAGAGACTAAAGGCTGCTTTTTCCTCTCTCTTAGCATCCCATCTTTTCATTTACTGCAGGGCTAAGGGGAGATCCTTACCGACAGGAAGTTTCAAAGGGGGACGTTTCATTAGCGATGAGTTTTGTGTGGCTGCAAGCTGTTTCTGGGAACACTGGTCCACTGTCCATGTGAGCATGGTAATGGCCACCCTGGTCATAGCGGACCACCTGCATGGGCTCACTGTGTTCCACAATCTCTCTGGGCAGACGAGTGAGACGGAGCACCCTGGCAGAGAAAGCACAGCAGAGGAGAGGTCCTGAGAGTTCCTGCAGTCTCCAACATGGAGTCCTGTCCTCCTTCAAGGGCAACATTTCTAAATGGGTTTCTTGTCCTCCTCAGCCATGCCTTTCCAAAGTGGTGCTCTCTGAGGAGCCATGGAAATGGCATTGCCCAGACAGTCTCCTCACCTCTCATGTGTGAAATGAGGAAGTCCTGGGAGGACTCTTCCAGCTCTATATCTAGAACAACCTTTGAGCCAGGTCAGCCATTCTCGGAAGCCAGGCAAATTATTCTCACATATGTATTCTGGGGACCCCATGATCTGGATATCATGCCCCTGCCATATTTCCCGGGGAAAGATCCCCAGCAGAAGAGATTTATTCATATGATTGAGAAACCATTCCCAACATATCTGGTGGGAATGAAGCCCCAGGCGGTCTCCAGTCCTGGGTCATTCCTAGTCCCAGTAGAAAATATATTGGGAGATGTTAGTTCCGCAAAATGATCAGAACTCCAGGAGTTAGGAAATCTCTTAGAGTTTATACCCTCCTCCACCTCAACAACTCCAAAATGAAATGAACTTGAGTTAATGGCAGTTCCCTCAGTGAATTACTTTCCAAATCCCATCTAAACAGAGAAGACAGCACAGTGGTAAGGAGTGAGATTAGATTTCCATTAAGATTGGTCTGAGAGCAGGAGCTAATCAGTTCATCTGGAGAACTTCTCCACAGAGCTAAGGAAGCAAGCTTGAACATCCTTCCATTCCTAAACTATAGTCACACCAGGAAAGGGCCTAGGGAGAAGGGTTGAAGGTGGGGACAATTCACCAGAAGAGATCCTTACTGCTAATTAACTGAAAACAAACAGCCAAACCTTTTTGTAATTCCAATTGTATCTAGTTAACCCCTAATTAGAGTATATTTGTTTTAATTAAACACCACCTGCCTTTCAATTCATTACAACCCAATTTTTAACAAATGTCCTATTTAATGTCTCATTAACTAGAGTTTGCTAAATCAATTTAATACATTCCACACCTTTCCCCAAACTTCCTAGTCTTCCTCCACTTTATACAATACAAAGGTTTTGTGTCCCTGGGGACCTAACTAAACCAGCCCCACCCCCACCCCACTATGTAGGAAGGGACACATAATAGGATTTAGCTGCTGCTACTTTTCTTATGCTTGGGTTTATCTAGAGTCTATGTTTATACCCATATTGATCCCGAATTTTCAGTGCCAGAGCTTCAAGAAACAGGGCCAACTGCCCAGCTCCAGTTTCCTAACCCGTTCCACAGTCTAGATGTGGATGGCCCTTCTTTCCAGAGGTGGGAGCTGCTAAGAAAGGAATTCCTCCTGGGAGGCAGCTCTGGATGCTCTAAGTCACCCGCCTGAGCCCTATTCTGAGAAATTTTTGGCCCTTTGCAGCCAAGCCAGTGGCCCAGGGTTTGAGACGGCAGCATGGCAGCTTCCCCTGTTAAATGGATAGTCCCTGGGTTTCTAATTTGTCTCTCCACAAAAGGCCTCATTCAGAAAGTTTGGGAACCAGGAGTTCTGGCCTAGGTGACCGTTTACCCTCTCTGAGACTCAGTTCAAGAGGGATATAAATATTTGCTTTACCTACCTCACAAAGTTAAAATTCTTTACTCAACTAAGATGTTTGCAAAGTGTGTTTACAAATCTTAAAGTACCATATTTAAAAAAAAATCTGTTTTTATAATTTTCAAAGCCAGGCATCTTTTCATTAAACATTCACACGGTATTCTAGAGCTAGATTCCTAAGTGAGCCTGGGGGAAGAGTCACCACAGAACTTTAGAAAGCAACAAGCTTTTTCTTTGGAAGGACCCTAGGAGAAGCCTCTCCCTCTATGCTGGAAGACATCTTCTGATAAGCCTCCCTTGGATAACCTCCTCCTGCAGCAGTAAAAGTCTTGCCGCATCATTCACAATTTTATCCTTGTCTGAAGCGGACCGAGTGTGTGTGGGGGGGTGGCAGCTCAGGGATACGACACCCAGGCCAACCACCATTCGTGACTGCTCCTAGCCCCACTTTGGGCACCAGGAAAGCCAGCCATCTGGATCAGCGAAAAGTTAAGCCAAGTCCCTGTAGCCTACACTGGTGTCTTTCTTCTCTCTGCCATGCACAATGCTTCCTCTCCCACTCTGCCTGCTAGGTGGGCACCAGTGTGCCAGGAGCATGCGGCTGTCCTAAGGCCTCACCTCTGCCGGATGGATCTCATGACCTGATGGGCGCCCTCGCCCTGGTACAGCCAAGTGTGCTGGCTATTGCGCACCAGGTCGCTCACCTTCACCTTCTGACTCCCCATGTACTTGTGGAAGTCCCTGAGGTTTAACTGCTTAAACTCCTCCAAACTTAGCACACCTGTGGAGAGCAAAGAGAAGAGACCTTTGTTGGTACCCCTGGATGCTGGGTTTATCCTCACCACACACACTGGTGATCCCCTGGATCCATGACTACTTTTTTTGGTATTTCTTTGTAGCTCCCGTGCATAGTATACCACCTGACACAGTAAGTCCTTAATAAAAACTGACGCATTGACTGGGATTAAACTACAACTGCAATGTGGTTTTAGGCATGACAGAGCATCTTCGGGAGAGGATGGCCAAGGAGAGCGTGAGGATGCCAAACAGGCAATTGTGTTCAAGTATCTGAAGGGCTGACCCATGGAGGGGAGAGGAAACAGTCTTTGTGGCTCCTGTGAGCAGAACCAGGAAAAGGGATGAATATACATTGAGGAAGACTTTGGTTTAATATAAGGAATGAATAACTTATGTCTTCCTGAATATAATACCTTTCTCACAAAGCTGGCCAGTAATGGAGCAGCCTACTCCCCAACACTGGAAGAGTTTAAATAGAAGCTGAATGACCAAGAAAGGAATGAAAAATGCAGGAGGAATTTTGGCACTGAGGAGATGATTGTACCAAATGACCAGTGAGGTTCCTTCCAACTTTAAAAAATAAAATGGTTTGTAAGCCTCCCTTTACTCTAGCAGCATGCAAATATTGAGTACAACTACCTCTGAATCTATGGCCTAAATCCTAAAAAAAAATTGTCCTAAAAATGATCCCAATGAGGAGAGATGATTACAGCCTTGTATTAGGGTGTAAGGGCAGGCTGCTGGATAAAACATCCATTCCTCTAACTCAGATTGACCTTTTCAGGGAAGGAATCTGGGTTTTTAATAGCCAGACTGAGCTGAAAGAGAAGTCCAGCATGTTTGCTAAGAGCAGAGTGTGACAGCTGAGCATCCAAACAAAGACCTTCAGATGTCACAGACCATCAGGGCTGCCCACTCCAAGCTTTTACCTCTATCAGGGGCCAAATAGGAATCCACAAGTGTTAGTACCTACTAAAAATCCCATCTTGGTACTACTTGTTCAGTGCAGCCCTTCTAATTCATATAGTTCCTATCTTAGCAGGTAGATTTCCATTATATTATCTACCATAATTTTAAATGGAATTTTTCTTTGTATCTCTTGCTGTTGGACTTTGTTAGTAACATATAGATTTATGTGGATTTATTTTGTACCCTATTTCTAGTAGTTTAGTTGATTCTCTAGGATTCCCTAAGTATACTATCATATCATCTGTAAAGAGTGATAATTTGGTTTCCTCATTACCTACTCTAATTCCTTTAATTTCTTTTTCTTCTCTTATTGCTAAAGCTAACATTTCAAATACAGTATTGAATAATAATGGTTGATGGGGGCAACCTTGTTTCACTCCTGATCTTACTGGGAATGGTTCCAGTTTATCCCCATTACTTTATAATGCTTGCTGATAATTTTAAATAGATACTACTGATCATTCTAAGGCAAACTCCCTTTATTCCTGTACTCTCAAGTGCAATGTAACCCTTCTAAAGAGCAGGTTTTCTAGTGGGGGAAGGAGGGAACCACTCAAATAAGATGTTTTCCCAAGGTTTCTCACTTCTTTGTTTGCTTTATTATTTTTTTAAAGCAGAAATTAAACAGATTGCGAACACATCTGAGACTAATGTAAATGTCTGAGTTTAGTGTTTCTGCCATAACTCCATCTCCCTTGCCTCAAAGGGGGAAACAAAAAACCCCCAAAAGCCCAAAGAAATAAAACCACTTTCCCATAATTAGATTAGCTTGTGAAAACCTACTGAGACATTTCCCTGAGTTTCTTGGGTCTTCATTACCTGAGGCCATGAGAAAAGTGAAAACCTGCAGGCTGAGGGAGATTCTTAGAGGCCCATATCCTGGCTGAGCCTCTGTCTCCCCCAGGGGCAGGCAGCATTGCTTATCAGCAGGTCATGTTAAGTCTTCCCATCTTACTTAGGTGTCAGAGCTTACAGACCACTGCCATCTGAGCCCTGCCCAGAGTGTCTCAGTTGTTGAAAATGACTTGTTTTGCTCACACACTGAGAACAGTAGGTGATAAGTGCATCTAAAATGAGGCGAGACTAAGTCCAGTGATAAAAATGTCACCAAAGCTCCTCTTCCGGTTATTTCTGAGTGCCAGGACCCCACCACAGAAAACCCAGTTCTTAGCACTGCCAACTTCAGCAGCCTGGCATGGGCAGACAGGAGGGATGCTCAGGGGCTTTCTTGTGCCAGGATGCCAACTTCCATCTCTCCTCCAGGGACATTTCCCCTGGATCTCCCTGCCCTAGGGCTTTGTCTGGTTCTCCCCCAGAAGTCAAAAGCAATAGCATCCTCTTTCCAAAGGACTCAGGGCCTTCCACAATCGGCCATTACTTTGCCTTTCCATCTTCTTCATCTGATTGCCTTAGTGACTCCACACTACTCTCACTTCCCCAAACAGTCGTCGTGCTTCCTCTGATCTCTTCGCTTGATATATTTTCCTTTTCCCTCTTTATCTGATGAATTACCTACTACTCATCCTTAAAACCCCAAGTCATGCCCTTCCTTTTCTCTATTAAGAATGACATTTCCTATTTCAAACCACTTCCAATTGTTCAGTGAAGAAAGCCATATACACCCAGAAAGAGGGATATGAATGTGGACCACAACATAACATTTACATGGCCTCTGTCAATGTTTGCTTGCATTGTGTTTCCTTTCTCTGATTTTTTTTTTCTTGTAGATACAATTTTTCTAGCACAAGATAAATGTGGAAATATGTATACACATATTCGATTTGTCAAGTATTTTAACATAATTAACATGTAGTGGATTTCCTGCCATCTAGGGGAGGGGTGGGGAGTAGGGGGAAAAATTTGTAAGAGAAAGCTTTGTAAGGGTTAATGTTGAAGAATTACCCATACATATGTTCTGCAAATAAAAAGTTTTAATAAAAAAATTAAAAAAAAATAAAAAGAATAACATTTCCTGTCGGACCTCACTTCACTACTACAAAATATATTTATCATGCAACAGTGAATGTTACAGTTATTTATAATTCATCTCGAAAGCTCCAAATACATACTTAATCTTTCAGAAATGTTAGGAAATGGACCACTACATAATCAGGCTTTTTCACACATAAGGATAGGAGGAAGTTGAAGAGGAAAAGGAAGAAAAAAGAAAGACCCCAACTCCAGAAGGCTTGGAATAATTTAGAATAAATCGGACTTTCTATGGGACCCTGCTTTTGCCTCATGAAAAGGAAGGACTAGAAAATAGTTCCCTGGATTTGTGGTTGCTCCCAAAGAGGGAATGGCTGTGAACATGGGGCCCACTGAGCAACACAAGGCCCACTACATGCAGTCTTCAGCCACCTAAAATGATTGCCCAGGATTCAAAAGCCCATTTCTTTCAAGGGATCCTCCAGGGGCAATACTTGGTGATCATGGAGCATAAAACTGGTCCAGAGAATATCCCTCCAATGACCCAGGCTTCATCCCAGTCTTCATTCCAGTCTCTCCATTTTTTTTCTTTTTCATTTGAGTCCTCCCTCTAGTTGCTTCTGTTGTCTCACACTTCCATATGCCAATCAAACCCCCAACTTTTATGAATAACCACACTGACGTTCACTGAGGAGGCTGAAGCACAAAGCTTGGCACAGAGTAAGTACTTAATAGAGGTTTGTCTTCTTACTCATCTCTAAGCAACCGTATCCTTTATACTTAAAACCTCTTGAAGGTTCCTAATCAAGAAAACAAATTCTGGCCTCTATCCCTTTCTGGCTGGCACTGAGAGGCAGAGGGCATTGCCCGGTATTCCTGGGTACATCACCACAGCCCCCCACTCCTTAACAGGTCCTCCTTCAAGAAGACCCCAGTCAGCAATACTGTTCCAGGCTGGGAGCTTGATGAAGGAGAAAGGTGAGCTGAAAGAGCCCCATCCCTCTGGAGACCTCAACAGAACATTTCCAAGAAGGCTGAGGCTGGAACTCTGGTGGGAGAGTCCCCCCTTGGACAATGGGATTAAGCACAAACTCTTGTGAGGATCTACGTCTTCACAACTTCCCACACTCACCGTCACCATCAGGATCGGCTTTGACAGCAGCATACATCTCCCGGATGTTCTCAGGCGTCATCCACCTCCCATTCCCCAAACGGGTATGAGTCAGCACCTGAAATGGCCACACAGGTTAGTCTCCCCTGGGTGGGAGCCCAGCCCCAGGATCGGTTTTATTGCAGTTCTCAGGTACAAACTCCCCATCACCAGGGCAAAGATCCTTCTCTGCCTTACAGGCTCAGCCCCACCTCCTCCAGACACTTCTTGGACTTGTCCCCTTCCATCCCCAGCAGCTAAAAGCCTCTTGCCTGGATCTCTTTACAAAGCAGATCATACTCTACTTTAGAGCCTACAGTTCCTTATACCAGGACCGTCATCTTTTATCTCCCAGACTGGGGCCTTCTACAGAGTCAGGGCCTAAGAAATAATTATTGAATTGAAATTTGTTAAGTGAAATGAAAATATGATGTCCCTAGGAAAATTTATATTTATGTTCTGAATAATAGCTAGCATTTATGAATGCCTAAAAGTTTGTAGAGTGATTTAAAGATATTCTCACTGGACCCAAACAATCCAGGGCTATTATTCCAATGATGATGATGATGATGATGATGATGAAGAAACTGAGGCACGGGGAAAGTAACTTTCCCACAGCACTGTTAGATATCTGCCACAGAATTTGAACACAGGTCTCCTGACTCCAGCTCTGGTCTTCACAACTTTAAGATCCTCCTGCCACATTACCCCACAGATATGCTCTAAAAGTGGGCCGCCTGTTACACCATAGATGCATTGCTGAAATATGTAAGACTGTTGTCATTTGCATTCCAGATATTCAGTGCTCCAGGAAATTTGGCCATTTAAAGGAATCCTAAGGAAATCCTTTGTAAAGAACAGGATCCTATGATTTTTCTAGTGCAGCATGACAAATGTAGAAATATATTTAGAAGAATTGCACATGTTTAATCTATACTGGATTGCTTGCTGTCTGGGGCGGGGGTAGGGTGGAGGGAAGGGAAGGAGAAAAATTTAGAACTCAAAATTTTGAATTCACAAGAATGAATGTTGAAAATTATCTTTGCATGTATAATGAAAATAAAAAGCTATTATTATATATAAAAAAAGGATCCTAAAATCTAGTGTTAGGAGTTCAAGGGCTCACCCTAGACCAGCCTATTTATTTTACAGATAAATTCTGGAGGTGAAGTGACTGGCTCAGGGTCACCAGGTTATTTAGTAGCAAACCACATTTGGAGCCATTCTCCAAAGCCAGAGCTCTTCTTCCACATAAGCCAACCTGGCATTTACAATACTATAGTTTAGTTCACAAACAGAAGTGGATTATCCCCGTGCTGGTAACCCAAGAAGAGCATCTAACGGTGGGTGGATCTTCAGCCTGACCTAGTAGGAGCCTCCCATTTCTCTCCATCCCCATTAGTTGTTTCCGGTGGGAGCCAGTGTCCTGGGCCCAGTTTCTTTCTGAGAGGCCATCAGAACCAGCCAGACCAGGGAAAACAAAAGGATTCCTAGGGGACACATGAAGGAAGACCCGGGCCCTGCAAGGGGGAAACTGGCAGTGGAAAAACTAGGCAGGGAAATCCAGAGCTCAGGCCCTCCAATGCTGAAGGACTGGAGAAGAAGTACTGGAGAGAGGGGGATTTCTTCTGGGATCTGGGCCCTGAAGAGTTTCTGAGCCTAAGCACAGGAAGGGCATTTTACCCTCTGAAAGGCTTTTCTAAAAAAGGGTATGGAGGAAGCAGGGTAGTCTTTGTAGCAAGGCTACTCCCTGACCCTGCGATGCACAGGGGGACATATGGACACCTTGCCCTGAGGACAGGAGAGGAGCAGGGCCCAAAACAAACTCCTTCCTCTGGGAGAAATGCTCCCCGGTCTGCTATCCTTCCTCTACCTCCTTGAGTTGTAGCTGCCCATCCTGGTTATGGTCCAGCAGATTGAAGACGTCCATCGGGCTGACTTCAATCATTTCCATGGCTTCTTCATAGTCATCTGTGGGTAAGGTCTGGCTCTTTTGCAGCCCTTTCAGCTGGGCTAAATGGATAATCAGCTTGCATTCTTCCTCACTCAGAAAGTTGGGAATTTCTGCAAAGAAGAAAGGGCTGATGATCAAGTTACTAATTAAAAGTAAAGCACCCATCGGTGCCACCTGAGAGAAAAACCAAAGCTGACCTGTCTGGGAATGCTGACTGGAGAAAGAGGGAGGAAAGCCTAGAAAACTGAAGTATTTTGAAATGTAAATTATTATTGCAATTACAAATGGATTTGTTTCTAATCCCTCCCTTTCCTCACTAGAAAAGTATGAGGAAGAGGTTAATATCAAGGATCCCAAGGAGACTTTTTTGTTTTTTTAAATTGTAGGGCTGACAGTTTCTCTAAAGAGAAACTCTCATTGAGGACAGATTTATAGTAAGTGAGCCTCCAGCCTGGGAAAAGGCCAGAGGTGCCAGTAACCTCCCCCCTTTTTTAGTGATTAGAGCCCATTAGAATCTTACACTCTATATACTACATCACACCCCCTAAGAAACCGCTGTTCTATAGTGATCCCTAAGAGACTATATCAGACATGGAGAAGGAACAACATCACCCACGGTCAGGGCAGGGCTGTGCCAGCATGACTCCTATGCCAAGGTGAGCCAGGGCCTGGACTTCCATTTATATCAGGTTATAAAAAATCAAGTTTCCTTGTGAAACTAAGAAAAGAGTTCAATTACAAACATTAAGTCCATCTATCTATTCATTTTGAATCTAGGCTGGAATTACCCATTAGGCAACTAGGCTTTTGCAGTTGCCAGGAACAGGTTTTGTTTAGGACTTTGAACTTGGGACATTGATGTAGATGGTCACTTAAGTTCCTGGCAGTCAGCACTGGTGCCAGTGCCTGGAAATGTTGCTCCTAGGGATTTTTTTTTAAATTAATTTAAATACTTCATAGAAGAAATATGGCCATGAGCCTATGGGGGAAGTGGTCTCAAAACAAGGGTTCCATTTGCTCGATGCCCAGCTCTATCCCATTTGATGATTTTCTGCTGGCACTGAATAGACATTGCCATGATAGTGTGATGGATGTCTAGACAAGTCCAATGGGAATCAACTACAGACACCAGTTCATATTACATTTGTTGCTGTTCAGTTGTGTCCAACTTTTGGTGACTCCATTTGGACTTTCCTTAGACAAGATAACTATAGTGATTTGCCATTTCCTTCTCCAGCTCATTTTATAAATGAGGAAACAGGGGCAAACAGAGCTCAGTAACATGCCCAGGGTCACACAGTGTCTGACACCAGATTTTAACTCGGGAAGACAAGTCTTCCCGATTCCAAGCTCAGTGTTCTATGCACTGTGATACCTGGCTGCTCTTTCATTCTACCTAAGATACTACAATAAGTATTTCTGGGAGATGGAGGCAATGGCCTTGGACTGTGCCCTGTCCCTGCCTGGCTTGCCCCCTTCTCCCTCCCTGGGTCTTGAAAGAACCAGAGTAGGAGCAGCTGAAGTTATCACTGACAGAAAAGGAGAACATGGAATGGAAGATGCTCCCAGACAAGGCTTCATATTCTCTACTGCCTATCCTAGGCCTTGGTGCAAAGAGTCCCTCTGAGCCTGAGAAGCAGCGGATTCGAGGTCCTGGAGCAGCAGTGACTACAGCCATCTCTCATAGAAGGGTCTCATACACTGTGGTCTTGAGCTCAGCCACAGGAGGAACTTCTGTATATCAGGAAGGCCTGGTTCAATCAATGCAAGAGGAACAAGGGACTTACTTGGTGGCTCGGCCAGAGACCCAAGAATCAGGGAGAGATCCCAGCCCAGAGCTGCCTTGTGGGCATCTGCACGGTACAACCAGGGAAAGAGCTCAAGGGTGAGGGCGGTCTGATTGCCCTGCCAGGAGGGCCTCAACTTGGCTCCTCCTGAGCCTCTCTCTGCCACCTGATGATCCGTGATCCCAGGAGGGCTCCCAGGTCCTTCCGTCCTCTATGACTTCTCTGACCAAGTGTTCCAACAGGGTGCAGACAGAATGAGGTGTCTGAAGAAGTCTCCCTGCTTGGGCAATCAGCCCTGGATGGTTCCCTGTGTGCATCTCTGCCTAAGGTCAGATAGGCAGTGGCCAAGACAATCACAATGGAAGGGGAGATCCTCAAATTGAGGGGCTGATCCCATTATTTGTAGGGTATCTTTTTTCAGGAGAGCCAGAAAACCAGAAGCCCAAGGCTGGAGCTATACCTTTGTGGCTAGTTATGTAGTGATCTACAGTGAAACCATCCGAGACTGTCAGCCTGTGTAGGTGGGATTCAAAAGTGCCAGTGGGTGAGTGTGAGATTCAAGTGGTTGGCTTTGGAAGGGCTCACTGGCACCGATGCCCAATATGACCCTGTTTCCTTCAAAGAAAAGGTAGAGTTCCTGCTCCATTTGAATTGCCAGAATTGGGCAGTGGCTTGAACCAAAACGAGCAGTCATCACAAAGCCATAGTGTGTTCCAGCTGCAGATTTCAGAGAAGCACATGGGGCAGAATTTGTACTATGCAGCCCATCTCAATTCAGCAGACCTGAGTGGGAGTGAAGGACTGGACTCTGGCTTGTCCACTGGCCCTGGAGATAAGACAATGGCTGAAAGAGATCCAGGATATCAACAACAGCTTCTCTACTCTGGGCCCATACCGGAACAACAAGTTCATATACCTACTACAGAAATCTCTGAAGGGCAAAGCCAAAATACTGATGTCTGTGAATATCTCCCCACTGGAAGAAAAATTCTCAGGGTCCCCAGCTCACTGTGATTTGTCTCCAAGGTAAACCAGGGTATTTATTATTGGCACTGCACAAACCAAGAAGTAATAGAAGTGCCAGTCTTTGTGTCTGTGGTTTTTATGTATGTGCAAAAGGTGGTATCTATAATGAATCGGAGTGGGCAACTGAGTTGATATGACTAAATTAATATAGCCATGAATCACAAAATAAAGTTATCTTAACACGTTACCAAACATAAATAAATATATATATTTCTGAGTTATATAGACAACTTATCCAACTCCCTTCAATGTTTCCTCAAGCCTGTCTCCCACCTACCCTATCTCTCTTTCCACTCAGCAAGCTACTCCTAATTACATCTATCACTGATAACAGGAAAAACTGAAGCTAAAGGATAGAGAAGTTGCATCTGTACTATTTGTACTGTATATGGTTATAATGTAGGGTCAAGAAGAGACAGGATGCATAACCTACACCTGGCACAACCCAAAAGAAACAGTCAAATTCTTTGTATAAACAACGTCTCAGTCTGAAAATATATCTCCAGTCTAAGCCTATGCAGAATGCCTGAAAGGTTTACTGGGAGTTACCAGCTGGAAGCCTGCTTAACTAGTAGCAAAGCTAAATCAATAGGAACTAATTGACTTGGTCAAACACTTGATTGCTTTTCCACAAAAAAAGAAAGAAGAAAACTAACTGGTAGAGTTTATTAATAGATGCCTAATCCTGGGGCCTCCCTAAAGAGACAGCATTTGAATAATGGCATCCAGTAGTGACCTAATCGAAAGCAAACAAGTCTTGATTTACAGACTACTGGAGCTGGAATAACCAAATCCTGAGATGCCCTCATTAACATACCTGCTGAGCTGAGCCAAGGGCCCCAATTAGAAATCCAGAGACACTAGGAAAATACCTCATTTGTTTTGTTTTTGTTACAACTGGCCAGTAAGCCTAGGGAGAGGATCATATATAAAAAAGCCTTCCTAAGTACATTCAGCTTCAGGAAGAAGGCCCCTTCTGCTCCTCTGGAACATCTGTCCAACTAAAAAGCTAACTTAAAGGTACAGAATGGAGATCAAAGGGTCCATGGAGAGGCTGCTACTTGCTTTGGTTGGTCTATATGTCTCTTTTGTAAAGGCTGGGGCAGCTTTCCCCAGGAGCTCCTCACGGTGCACGTTCATTCCAAGGAACATGGCTCTGTGCTATGATATTGGCTATTCTGAAATGCGAATCCCCAACCTGCTGGAACATGAAACCATGGCTGAAGTGATTCAGCAATCCTCCAGTTGGCTGCCTCTGCTGGCCAGGGAATGTCATCCAGATGCCCGGATCTTTCTTTGCTCGCTCTTTGCACCAATTTGCCTGGACAGGTAAGACTTTAAATTCTCTATTTCTAGGGAAAAGTTCCCCACAGGGCAGTTAATGAACATGTGGTACTATCTCACTCATGTCCTTCAGTTCTCTCTTGATTTGGATGGACCAGCTGGGACTGCTGGTTTTCTGTGTTACTGATACTTATTTAGGCTACACTAGAAACACAGCATTTCAGATTACGAGCTCCTAGCAGAAAAAAGGAGAATGTTCCTGCCCCACTTTAGACGAGGAGGAAATCTCTTTAGGAAATGGACTGAATCCTACCCCTAACCAAGAGAAAAAAAGCCTCCTCCTTCCTAGCTAGCTGGTAACAATCCCATTTTGAAATGAGGAACCACTTGGTTGATTCAACAGCCAGGTTTCCGTTTTGCTATTCATGCTTTTTCCCTTTCCTAAAGTAGATCTCTTTTTGCCCTGCTGTTCATTCTTAAGGTCATCTGTTGCTGTAAATGGTTCCTTACATACAGCTCTTTCACCAGAATTGGACAGGAGTCCAATCTTTTCCCTTTTACTCTCCTACTATATAATGAATTCCACTCACACTACTCACATGGCAGCCTCCCTTTCAGGAAATATATGGATCTATATTCCAAAAGGCTTTTTAAATTACCCTTCTTTCCAGAAAGGACATAAAAACATAATCCTTCAGTGCCATCAAGAATTTCACAATAGTAATACAGATGGTGCTATGTGGAGACCCCCATTTTCCTCCTTTTCCCATAACTGTGATTTAGGGATAGATATAGAAACACTTCATGACTAAAGACGTAGCAGGTTAACCCCCAGGTCCTCTGGCAATAGAGGAAGGGGGAAAAGCAACTCCTGAGAGAAGAGTGTTTTCCCAATTGATGAACCAGGTATTCCCTGTAATTTTATTCAGTTTGATAGCAAACCCAAGCTGTATGCACAACACTGTGCTAGCAACTGGAGAATTTTTCGAAGTTTACCTAAGATAAAGTCCACACCCACATGGAGTTTACAATCCAGTGGGATAATTTAACATACATTAATACAGAATAAATGAGATAAGAATAAGAAATCCACTACCCAGAAAGGTGCAAAACAAAGTCCTGTAGAAGTCCCAAGGAAGGGGTGGGGGCAGGAATTCTTGATGAAGGTGATAGTAAAACAAGCCTTCATGGCTTCATGGTGATAGCATTTGGCAATGGAAATACTAAGAACTGAAACAAAGAACAGAGCTCTTGCTGCACTTTTCTAGAAGATCTGCAGGGGCAGGAAGACATGCTCCTCCTTGCTTCAGGCACTCCATCCAGAGAAGACCCTGTTTCAGTATTTTATATTCCCCGTGTTTCCAGGGTAATACCACATGTGCCAATTTGGAAGGCCATTGGAAACATAGGGAAAGGAGTAGCCTTACCCAGTGAGAGGTGATGGGTGATTGAAACTTCAGTCTTTAGGAGATGAGTGCCTACTGCATTTCTGTGGTTTGGGGGCCTCTCTGATTGACAAACACCAGGTAGCATGATGAACTGAGAGGTAGATGTGGAATCAGAAAGAACTGAGTTCAAATGTGACCTTAGACAATCAATGAGTAGCTGTATGACCCTGGCAAGTCACTTGGCCTCTGATTGCCTATGCTTCCTCAACTATAAAAGAGAGATAATAACAGTACCAGCCTTCCAGGAATGTTGTGAGAATTGCATGAAATAATCTCTGTAAAGTGCTTAGCACACTGCCTGGCACATAGTAGGTACTTAAGAAATATTCCAGGGGGCAACTAGGTGGCACAGTGGATAGAGCACCAGCCCTGAAGTCAGGAGGACCTGAGTTCAAATCTGGGATCAAACACTTAACACTTCCTAGCTGTGTGACCCTGGGCAAGTCACTTAACCCCAATTGCCTCAGCAAAAAAAAAAAAAAAGATCCTGGCTCTACTGCTTACTAGCTGTGTGACCACTGAGCAGTAAGAACATTCCTCAATCTGTTTCCTCTTCTATAAATTGGAGAGAATGATTCTTGTTCACAAGAAACGCTATGAGAACCTGAAAACAGGATAAATATGAGCTAATGTTTCACTAATGAAAAGATCTAAGATTCCATAGATGATAAGATGGAAAGCCCTCCCTGCCTTAGCTCATCAGTTCATGGGTTACTATAGCCAAAAAAATTCCTCAGCCCATGGCCCACCTCCTGCTGAAGATGAAGACCTTAGAAGCCTCTTGGCTGTGCACGTTGCCCCTCATTAAGAAGTATTCTTGATCTCCTTCCTTTAGAATCATCTACCCTTGCCGAAGTCTCTGTGAAAGTGTTCGGGACAGCTGTGCCCCCATCATGGCTTGCTATGGATACCCCTGGCCCCAGATCCTCCACTGCGATAACTTCCCCATGGATCACAGTCTATGCATCTCTGCAATCTCGGATGAGATGAGCCCAAGCAGGAGAAGTAAGTCAGCCTCTTCTAGTCTGCTGCTGCTGCTGCGGCCTAGTCCTACTATTACTACTACCACTCCTGCTCCTAGTCCTACTCCTCCTACTCCCACTACTCCTACTGCTACTGATATTCCCACTACACCACACTCACACAGAGCCAGTCATGTTAAAAAGGCTAAATGTTCTTCCCTTGTTCAAATGGGTGGGGGATTCAAGCCCACAGACTTGTTTTTAATAACTTTTATGATCACAGGATTTAGAGCTAGGAGGGACCCTGGAGCTCATCTGGTTCATCCTATCCCCTCTGAAAAAGAAACTAAGGTTCAAACAAGTTCAGTGATGTGACTAAGGTCACATAGATGAGAACTATTTGAGTCAGGAACCTGATCCAACTCCCCTAGTTTTAGATCCAAAGGTCTTCAAAAAATTTTTTTAAAATGTGTAATACATATGTGTATATATAGAGAGAATTTAATAAGATGGTAACAAAAATAAGTTATACCCCCTTTTTATTGTTGTTTTGTGTGTATGAGCATTAAAAGATTAGACACTTTTTTCTGTGTCGATCATGACTGCCTTCTACCTCCTTTGTAACTAACAGTCCATTGGCCCTGTTTTGGGAAAGCTGGCCTAATTCTGTAACTCCCATCCACTTCGAAGAGATGGAAGCTATTTTCAGCATCAACTGTTCAAAGTGCTCCGCTTTTTTTTGTTTGTTTGTTTGGCCCTCATGTCAATTGTTATTTTGCCTCTGCTCCTTTCACTGTGCCAATTCATGCAAATGACCCCATATTTCTTTGAATACATCACACTCATAATTTCTTATGACACAATAAAGTTCCATTATATTCACATGGCACAATTTGTTCAATCGGTCCCCAATTTATACCCATCTATTTTGTTTCTAATTCTTCCTAAAACAAAAAGTCCTAAATAGGGGTATTTTCCCTGAATCCTTAACATTCCCTGAATCCTTGGGGAAGCTGACTAACAGACAATTTCACTGTGGGGCCAAAGGCATGACCAAGGCAGTAACTGTCTGAGGGTCCTTCTAAAGTGTTTGCCAGAATGGCTGAATCAATCCCCAGTTCCACAGTCATATGTTACTGTTGTACTTGTCCTTTCAGAGCCCCTCCACCAACTGTCACTTTTCTCTTTTGTCCTATTTGACACTCTGATAGGTATGAAGGGAAACCCCAGATTTGTTTTAATTTTCATATCTCTTGTGACTTGGCGTATTTATTTTTTGGTTGCTTGTAGATAGCTTGCATTTTTTCTTTGTTAGCTAAGTCTGAGACTCAAGAAGGTTCAATCTTTATCGAGCTCTGAACACTGAAGTGAGACCCTTGGGGGTGAGTTTTGGGTAACCCTCCCTTCCACAGCCAGGCAGGAGGTAAATGGCTAAGTTGCTGGGCACAAGAGAGAATGCTGGCTCTCAAGTTCACCACTTTGGCACATAGCTCCTTTACTGTTGAAAACAATAGCTTACAGTGACATTTTCCCCTTCCCCTACCAGTTCCTCGAGCCAGCTGCCGGGACTGTGAGTTGGAAGAAGCAAGCTCCTCAAAGGAGGTTCTGGATACTTTCTGTACCAATGATTTTGGTGAGTATGACTTAGGATTGCAGTAGCATTCCCCAACACCTTCAGCTCCTATAACCCTCACTCTGTCCAGCAAACAAAGGTCAACATACGCCTTCTGTGCCCCTAGTACTGTGCTAAATGCCAGTATAAGGATCAGGACAATTCATTTGAAGGTAATGTTCAAATGCCAAATGAGGGATCACAAGACAGAACATCAGTCTTTGGGTTAAAGCCCAATGAAACAAAAAATTCATGTCCTGCAAAACAGGACAACGGCTCTTCTGCTGTTAGTAACAAGAGAGGTAAAGTTTCCTCATAAGATTTGATATTTCTAAAGAGCCTGACAGCTTACCCAAAGTGAGTCAGACTGAAAGGTTTTTAGTTCACAAAAAAACATCTCAGGAGGTAAGAGTTCAAGCTAATCTAAGCCAGTAAACATTCATTAATTGCTTACTATATACAAAATACTGTGAGAAGCACTGGGCTTGCAGGCAACAGTAAGTGCTTATGTACAAGGCACCTGAGGATATCAATATAAGCAAAAAAAAAAAAAAAAAAAAGTGTCCTGGCCCTCAAGAAGTTTACATTCTAAATGAGGAAAGACAACATTTTTTTTTCAGTTTCTTTTTTTTTCTTGATATTCTTTTTTTTATTATTATTAATACTTTTTATTTGCAAAACATATGTATGGGTAATTACTAAACATTAACCCTTACAAAGCTTTCTGTTACAAATTTTTCCCCCCTACTCCCCACCCCTCCCCTAGATAGCAGGATATCCACTACATGATAATTATGTTAGAATACTTAAGTCGAATATATGTATAGTTATTGCCACACATTTTTTTGTTCAGGAGAAATCATATCTATAAGAGAATAATCCGATAAAGGAAATACAATGCAAGCAAACATCAATAGAGAACATGAAAATGTTATGTTGTGGTCCACATTTCACATCCCTCACTCTGAGTGTATATGGCCTTCTTCACTGCACAATTGTAATTGGTTTGAAGCAGGAAAGGACAACATTTCAAAGGTAGCTGAAAAGGACTGAGGGATTTGGGAGAGTGGAGAAGCAAAGCCTAGAGGGAAATGAGCCCATCTCTAAAACATCCCTAATAGCTACAAGAAGAACTCACCAATAGAAGGGGTTCAACTGAGTATATGAAGAAAAAGAAAGAAAAAAAATGTGACCCCAAGAAATTTACATCCTATTAAAAGGATGCAAGCCATAAACAGTTAAGAATATTCATATTAACTTGAGGAGCTCTCTCCTGAGAGCTCCCACCACTAAGGGCATCAGGAAAGGCTTCTGGTAGAGAAGAACACAGGTGTGCTCTTGTGATGATGGTGAGAGAATCTATTCCCAGGAGACACTTCCAAGAGACACACATTTCTTGTATCTCTTCAATGACTTTACTAGTCCTGCTTGTGATCCCTCCGACCAATACTGCGCCAAGGATCCATCATCCATTGCACCTGGGGGGGGGTCTGGTTCTTCTGTTATCTGGCAGGTGCCAAGCAACCCTTTGCCATGTGAGCTGCTCCCTGCTCTTTCAGTCCTGTAGGTCTCTGAAGCCATTTTCCCACTAGTTCTCATAAATAAGCTAACATTGATAAGATGCTGCAGCCTCCTTTTTCCTATCTCATGTTTTAAATTAGAGGAGGCAGAAGAAGACGGCCTTGGGTCAGTTATTCTTGTTCTTTCCCAATTTTCAGTCTAACTGCTGAGTCATTTCAAAGATAAATGACTTGGAGAGAAGTCCTGGGAATTTGATAAGAGTGGGAGGGAGGGCACACAGAAGTGGCTAAATAGGGAACATGGGAGAGGAGCCCAAAGACATGAAGAGACTCCACAGCCAAATGTCTGGTGGCTCAGGAGATCAAGGCATATTGCGACTCTTGTTTTACCTATCCTAGCTGTGAAGATCCAGATCTCCCGGAGGAACCAGACCTCATCTAGCATCTCTGACTATGATATGGACTCGCGGTTGGAGGTGCTGAAGCGAGGGCCCCTGCTGCCAGCTGAGGTCCACCCCAGACTGAAGCAGTGGCTGGAGTGGGATGCTACCTGCGTCCACAACCTCATGCGGGGCACTCACACGGGGGCCTACATAATCAGCGGTGAGGTCCAGGGCAGCCGACTAGTGGTTAACAAGGCTTATGCCTGGAACAAGAGGAACCGAAACCTGCATCTTGCAGTCAGAAAATGGAAGCACCACCGATGCAGACACTAGGGCAGCCTCACTGGCAGAAGAAAGGTGTGAAATCATATGCCTCCCTCATCCTGGGAAGATATCATACCTTTTTAATCTAAGAACTCTGACTGGAAAGCCAAAACTCTGGCAGAGAGGTTATCTTACTCAGACCCCTACTAACTGATTATCCAAGAAAAAAAAAATGACTTTTTGATCCAGCTCTTGTCCATAATGTATGCTGGGAGATGTAATACAATCCTCATCCTCTCCTATTGCACTCAGACTTTGCTTTTCAAAGATGTGCAGGTATGATGGAAGGCAGACTCGACCCAGACAGAAACACACACAGAGATACTAAGTGACTGGTTAAATAAGACAAAACTGGCTGGTCCTCTAAATGACTCAGGACAAATGGACATTTCAGATGAGGTAAAGGGAAATTCAGTAAAAGGCTGATGGGTGTCATCCCTTTGACACTAGGGATGATACTAAAGGGACTACAGTCAGCTGGGTATGCATTTTCTTGAAATCTGAGAGCATTATGAAGTTATCTCCATGTCTGTCCCACTTAATGCTCTGTAATATGCACATATTACTAACAATTCAGAAAGGGCCCCAGAGATTTACTTGGTACATCTTTCTGAAGCCAGAATCAATATGCTAGGCTCAATAAATCAAGATAGATTCTTCTTGAACTTTGCTGAGCCTAAAGTTCTTATTGGAAATACTAAAAAAGACCTCTGGGATAGTCAGTGAGACTTCCAAATATACATCTAGGATAAGCTGCTTAAAACCTATACTAATATTCACACTTAAAATCTAAGTCTGTGATTGTTAGGTCTCCAGGATTTATTATGAATACATTCTTTTCATAATATTTGTCAAACTGTCTTTGTTTAAACTACAAAGAAAGAGAGAAAGAAACAAAGATTTAGTAATCTTGTAATAAACCATACAATGCATTTTTAAATAAATATTTTTGTACATTAGCACAAATTTATTTTTAGGAAAATAAAAAATAAAAATATTACCCAATGAGAAAGGCATTCAACATACCCCAGTAGAAAATTTGGTTAAGGGCTCATGGTATTTAAAGGATATTGGAATAGGAAGACCGTGTAAAGAAGTGTGACAAACTCTTCATAAGAAACCAGCCAAAGTATATGAGATAGTATATGAGTACCAGACTGACAAATATTAAGCTGCTGCTCAGAGAAAGAAATTTATAAAACAACATTTTAAGAGGGCCAATCATGATTAATTTTACCTTTATTTCTGAAACAGCTAAAAGAAAAAAAAACTACTCTTCAACAGTAGGAAAATGTAACTAAATATTAATTCACTGAGTATTTGCTGAATATCTATCAGTGCCACAGATATCCTAAGATACAGTCCTTGCTCAAAAGAAAATGACCACTTTAAGCAGGAAGAGAAAAGATTTGGCCAGGTATACTCAGATCCAGGCTCTGATAATTGTGTGAGATGGAAAAGGAAGATCTGGGAGCTAAAACAAAATATTGTGAGAGTAATTAGATTATATAATCTCTTTTCAGGGAAGCGGTAGCGGAATTGGGGCTCAGTGAAAAGGGTTAGATTTGCAATCACATGTCCTGTGTTAAAAGTACCAGTTTGAGCCCTGTAGTAGCTCTGTGACCTGGGACAAATCATTTTACTGTTCTGACTCAATTTCTTTACACTACTGATATTACAAGGTTGTTGTGGAAAGCAAATGAAATAATCTATGCAAAGCACATCTGAACCTTGAAGTGCTATATAAATGCTGACTTTTATACCATTCCTTCCTAATAGGAGAGGTGAGGTCCTGGGAACATTCCAAGAGAGCTACCTGAATCTCTATCTTGCCTTCTCTTTGGGATTGTCATACCTCTCTAATTCACTGGACAATATTTACTGTCCATGCTACCTCGGCATCACTAGAAAGAAGTGTCTAGAAGCTGCTGAGAGTAACAGGGAGGGGAAAAATTGGCAAATCCCACCACACCACTGCCATCAAAGAGGCACCGACTATTTGGCTCTGGCTCAGCTTCTCCTTCTGTTTCTTTTTACTGAAAAAGGATAATAAAAATAGATAATAAAGGATGGAGCCAGGTGCTTCCTAATACCAGGTTCAGGTTATTAGGATTTTCCACAAAAATCTCACTTAGCTGTAGACAAGAAATCACCATTTAGACCTTTAAAGACTGAAGAAACCCCATTTCCTGTTCCCATGTTTATTCTTAATTCTACAGATCCCAATGGAGTAGAAGCCACAGCTGGATTTCTAGATCATCTACCTATCTAGATGTTCCAGGAGGTCACAATTAAATATCAGAAAGTTAAAACCAAAAGATTTTCAACATGGCTAATCCACAGAGACCATAGATTGGGAGTTCTCATGGTGTTTTTTCATCCCCTTGCTTATACCCTTTCAAAGGACCTTCTGAAGGGGGCTCTTCTAGATAACTACCTACATCTTAGCCAAAACCTTATGGGACTCAACCCACAACAGGAAAAGCAAAATATTCTAAAAAATGTTTCAAACAAAACATTGATGTTATTTCTCAAAACAGAGTTTCAGATAACACATGAGTCCAAGTAGATCCCCCAAATCATAAACCTCTGATCCAGTGGTATAAAGGATGTGCTCAGTCCCATGGGCCATTGTCCTGAAGTCCCTGGGTGCAAAAGGCTAAGATTCTCTATTAGAGTTTGCTTATAAGCCCTAGCTATAGAAATAGTGATTCTGAGGCTCTCAGGTACAAAGTTAGTGGACCTTTCCCCTCACCATTAGACTCGCCAAGTGTCTGAGGTTTTGGAAAAGCACCAGGATAGCTAGGATTTGAGTTCCTACTGAGATCAGGGTAGGGAGAAGGAGGGGACAGATACTCATTAAGTTATTTTTAAAAACTTTTAATGTTAGGGGCAGCTAGGTGATGCAATAGATAAGAGCACCAGCCCTGAAGTCAGGAGGACCTGAGTTCAAATCTGGTCTCAGACACTTAATACTTCCTAACTGTGTGGCCCTGGGCAAGTCACTTAACTCCAATTGCCTCAGCTAAAAAAAAAATAATAATAATGTTAGTTATTTCTAATAAAAATAAAAATGTCATATAATACTGAGGGTTTTCACAAGTTCCTCATCAACTTTTCTCTATTAGCATTCTATTCTATTCTATCTGAAGTCTAATACTCAAGTTATTTGTAGTGCACTGCGCCACAACTGCTAAAAATATATATATATTTTGAAAGCAGTGTCCATAAAGAAGTTTCCCAGGAGCATCAGAAATTAAATAAGACAACCAGCTTCAGTTCTTAACTGGAATTATCCAGCAGTAACAGTCATTTGGAAGGATCCTAGGAAGATAAGCTAACATTCTGGTCCTGGAGTTTATCACTTTACCAGCCTGTTTCTTGTCAGGCACAGGCTGTCCAATAGCCACTATCAGTTTACTGGCGTAACATCATGCAAGAAGATAGAAGAAACAAAAGACCACAATTACACTAAAAGGGCAGGTTCAATTCTAGGTTACACATTAACTCATTTTGGAAGTCCACAGAAATCGCTTTTTTTTTTTTTTCCATTTTATACATAGGTATTGAGATGGGGAATAATTTTAATGAAGTTTTTTATCTTAGCTCTTAAGAGCCACAATGTTTCAAGACTCACTTTGTATAAAAGTAATAAGGCTAATGATGGAAACTCTTTTTGCAAAAGTTTAAAAGAGAACTCACTCAAATGGCTTGAGGGGGAAGTCCAACCAACACTTTCTGCTTCCAAACAGTTGCTTTCATTTCCTTAGCACAAGAAATTTACTTTTTAAATTTTTTTGGTATATATATATATATGTGTGTGTGTGTGTGTGAAGGAGGAAAGGAGAAATCATCTTATTTATTATAAATATGAATTTTCAGGACTTTCGGATTAAAATTTACTCTAGAGGTAATTTCACAAATATAAACCATGACGTTCTATTTCTAAAGAAAGTTTTGTGGGTGTGTCCTTACCAAAGAGAAGAGGCTTCAAGCTGAGGGTCTTCACACTGTGTATTTTGTTGGGAATCAGCTCCACCTTCTGTTTATAACCAACCTGGATAACAGCACATTGGGATCAAATAAACACTCTAGTCACAGTGCTTTGTGCACATATTGGATTTTTAAGGTTTGCAAAACAATCCTTATGTTATACTTTGAACAAATGTTCGTTGAATTTAATTGAAAGTCACAAAATAGGGCTCACTCACAGCACATAAGGCAAAAGGCCACCTGAAATAGTTTAAGTTTTTCTTGGAGAAATAGTCTTGAAAATAATCTAATTTTTCTAGGACCAAATAATTAAGATTGAGATTTCCTGGGAACTAAATCACTTCACTTAAAAGGTAATTCCTCTTTTTAGGGACACATTCCTCCCTTGGAAAGAGTCAGAGAATCAGAAGCTTTGAAAAAGCAGAGAATCAGGACACAACCATCCCAAATAACTACTGCTTCCACTTCTTCAGTTTTATGTTAGACTGATAGATACTATTTATCCATGCTATCATTACAGATGTACATGTATCCATGTAGTATATGCTTAAGTATATATATGTGTGTGTATATGTGTATGTATATATATGTAACTTATGTGGTATATATATGAATGGATACACACACATGCGTTATCTTTCAGGCCTAATACAATTCTAACATTGCAGTTGCTTTAGGAGAGGTGGGGAGGAGGGAGAGGGGGGAGAAGAAGAAGAGGAGAAGGAGGAAGAGGAGGAGGCCTGCTGTAGATGTCATCTGCTTCCCCCTCCCCAATCTCATCCCCAATACCCAGAAGAAACCAAAGTGCCCATCACTGCATCCGGAGTCAAAGGACCCGAATTTAAATTCTGGCTGTGACCTTCAACAGGCCGCTCCGGCTCGTTTGGCTTCCGTTAGAGAAACTGAAGGGATGAGGGAGGGGCTGAGCTCGGCGGCCCTTTCGCTAAGTCCCCAGAAGGGTCCCGGGCGCTTACCTTGATGCCCTCCAGACGGAGGAGGGGTGCTCCGAAGAGGCCAGGGGCTGGGGAGACGACCGGGGCTCGCATAGCGGGGGCGGTTGCGGGGGCGGCGGCGGCCGCAGGGCTCGGGTCTGGAGACGCCGCTTGACCGGCCGCTGGCCCGGGCCCGGACGAGTCGCCGTTGCTGTAGTGTACGAAGAAGAGCAGTGCCAGCACGTTGCCCAAGTACAGGTGCACGAACACCATCAGCACCAGGAAGTAGGAGCGCGAGCAGATGCCGCGGGGCTTGCCCCCGGCCAGGCCCGGAGGGATCAGCGGGGCCTTGGCTGTGACCTCCCCGTCCGTCCGCGGGCCCAGCAGCGCCCAGGGGGGCTCCGCGGCCTCCTCTGTCTCGGGCCGCGGAGCTGCCGCCGCCGCCGCCGCCATCACGCCTACTCCAGCCCCGACCGGGTGAGGATGCGCCCCT
>JAJPUD010003789.1:63612-102590 GCA_023553655.1 Myrmecobius fasciatus
GTTCACTGAAGAAAGCCATATACACCCAGAGAGAGGGATGCGAAATGAGGACCACAACATAACATTCTCATACTCCTTGATTGATGTTTGCTTACATTGTGTTTCCTTTATCTGATATATCGTTTGTGTAGATAAGATTTTTCTTGCACACCAATGATAAGTTTGGAAATGTGTATACATATATTCGATTTGCCAATATTTTAACATAATTAACATGTAGTGGATATCCTGCCATCTAGGGGAGGGGTGGGGAGTTGGGGGGAAAAATTTGTAACGGAAAGCTATGTAAGGGTTATTGTTGAAGAATTACCCACACATATGTTATGCAAATAAAATAAAAATTAAAAAAAAAAAAAAAGAATTTTTACCTTCATGGCAAAGGATTAACATTTTTTTGACTCATATATACAGTTGGTGAAGCAGAATGTTGGATTTGGGAGTCAGGAAACCTGGGTTCCAAGGCTCAGTTGCTTAATAGTTATGAAAACAGGGTCAAGGCATTTAACCTAAGCTTCAACTTCCTTATAAAATAGGGTGACAGAGGAGTAAATATTACATTTCCACAATGTTCTTATTACAATTCTAGTTTACAGTATATGTCTTAGATGTATTTCACTTGTTCCTAGTTATTTGCCTAGTAACTTGCACTATCTTCATTGTTTTATATCTAAGTGCTTTGCTTAGCACAATTCTTGGCACATGAGTAGGTGTTTCTTCTAAATACTGGCTGATAAACTGATCTCTAATGTTTTATCAAGGACAGAGATGAATCCGGGATGTCAGTGGAGTATAGGATTTGGCAGGTTCTATCATTAAAAAAATTTTTTAATAGTTTTTTATTTTCAAAATACATGAAAAGATAGTTTTCAACATTCACCCTTGCAAAACCTTGTGTTCCAAATCTTGCTCTCTCTCTCTTTCCCCGACCCTTGTCCCCCAGACAGCAAGACCCTGATCCCCTAGGTTAAATGTACAATTCTTCTAAACATATTTATGCTATTAGCAAATTCTCTCAAGCTAAAAGCCAAAAGCCTGTAGATAGGAGTCGACCTACAAAACCTTGTCCAAGAAGCCATGGAGTTAAATTAGGACAGACTCATCACTTTGGCCATGGAATGATTAAATTTTTGAACATAGCAACCTTTGAACACCATTCACTATGGCTCAGAGGAGCAGCAATTATGAGCGGGTAGAGAAAATATTCATACTGGTGAAATCACTGCTCCTTACAAGTAGTGGCGCATCTACCTTTCAGGGTAGTCACATGAAAAGTGCTTTGTAATCCTTAAATTGTTCTCAGGAGGAAAAAGATACTGGGGAAACAATAAAGTAGGTAATCAAGTGGGAGCTACTCTTGATTAACACTAAATCTTAAATGGGGAGATAGGGAGAATGTTACGTGAAGAGCTGGGGTGACATCATTCCCAAGCAGCAATGACACTTCTTGCCTCGACACCCAGTGAGGTATTAGGAATTCTAGAACATGAGCTGCTTGTATACACCCAAGGACTGTTGAAACACCAGCTCCTTCAGACACCGCTTAGAAAAATGATTCCACACACAAGCTTTTTAAAATTAGAAATTTACAATTTATTTTGAATAAACCACTAGAATTCTGGGAAACTTTTAAGAGCAGAGTACATTACCTCAAGTCATCTTTCCTTTCTAAAGGAAAACCAAGAGATGGGGCCATTTTGAGAAAATGTCCTGCTCTTCCTCCTTTTCTACCCCATGCAAAGCAGAGTCAGAGTCTGCCAGATTCTCCCAGCTTTCTAGAATGCTGGAAAACTTAAAAGGTGACAGCCAGCTACGGTCTAGAAAAAGCCTCATTGAAAAGAAAATACATTCTGTCAAGCACTTGATTCAAAGTCTTAAGGGCTCAAAGCTGTAATTATGGTACAGAAACCCTTTGTGGCTCCAGCATCAGTGCAAAAGCAATTTGTGTATATTTGTGTGTGTGCGCATGCACACCACATGTATGTGCACGATTTCGTGCATAAAAAGCAGCAGTCATGCAGTTTAGAGAAACTCCTTGGTGCTGCCTAGGATGTCAAGGGTATGTGACAGCCAATGAATTACATGAGCAAAGCTACAACCAAAAGCTCTAGAAGCAAAGCTGGGACCCATTCGGCCCTTCTGGTGCTGCAAATAAGACATCACAAAAAGAAGAAGGTTCCAAACACTGGAATCCTCAATGTGAGGAAAATGAGGCACCCACCCCCTTCCTGTTCTCAGAAGGAATGCTCTTCTTATTTACAATTAGCTTATGAATGTGGTATTTCTAGAATGATTCCTCACTGCCCTTTCCACTTCTATAATTGCCTGTCTTCTTCCCAGAAAATAGGGCTTTGTTTTAAAGGAGGAATGGGGGAAGGGGTTTACAAGTCAAGCCCACCTAACAATAACCCCTCCACTGTCACAGCTGACTCTCAGGTGGAGTTAGTTTCACAGTTTACATAGCACCCAGGAAGTTAATGTATAACTGGGTGTTGGAAGTGATAGATGTAAGCTCCAAAGGAATATCCCAACTCCTTTATAATCTCCCTAAAACTTCAGATGACCAAGCACAGAACAGAAGAATTCATTCTTAAACTCTTAGGTGCTGAGGATAATTGTAAAGATCAAAGCTCTGCAAGCTCTCCCAGAGTAAAGCCCTGTACCAACCCCTGAGAACAGCCGAACACATTATCCTTTGGAGATAAAAGATAGAAACTTTCACAGGAATTTTGTCATTTCAAATCAGCCTTCTCAAAGGCTTCCAAATATATAGGTTCAAAGGTATTGTAGGATCATCAGCCTACAACTTTTGTGCAGTTTGAGACTGGGAATAACCCTAAAGTAGGTATCAAATGCCCTCCAGAGTGTCAGAGATGCCTGATATTTAAAGAAATCTTTCTGAAAGGAGAAAAATAGTGAACAGAAGTAAAAAGTTCAGATCAAAGTCAACAGGCAGCTTTCTAGAGTGGCCAAACGATGTTGAGCTGTGTCCACTCCAAGCGAATCTCAAAATAATCCCAGAATTAATGTAGGTTACACATGAAAATGAATTCCAGCCTCTTGCTGTTCACTAAGACAAGAAGGGACTTCCTGACTAATATCAATGCTAGGATGGGAAACCCCTGCCTGGAGGGAGCAAATGGGAGAGATCACAATGTCCGTCCACAGTGACTCCAACATAGCATTTTCTCTATTTTTACACCTGCACAACAGGAGGGCCAACAAAAATACACCCATATTTAAGATTAACACTCTTCACTTGATAAGCTCTCCATTTCCATATGAAGGGAGACAGCAAGATAGTATTTTCTTTCAAAGGCCTCCAACTCAGGGAACATACTCAGGAGTCTCAAACAGTCTGAGGGGGCTATCAATGAGTCATTTCTTTATGTTTATGTTTTTATTACTGCTCTCCTGAGTCTCATAATTTTGAGATTTTTCTCTTCTCTGGCATTAAAAATACCTTGGATCCCTCCTCAAAAGCACACAACTGGTCCTTGCTGACCCAGCCATATCTTTTCTCAGAACTCAATTTATTATCACTTTCTCAGAAAGGCAAAGAGGGAGCAATCCAGGCACTCAAAATCTTTATCAAGGCATCCTGGTGAGAAACCGTCAGAGTGGTTCTTCACTGGGAGAGGTCCTCACACGTCCCTGGCACCAGTTCACAAACATGCCCAAGTATACCAGTATGACAAAAGATGTAAGCACAGGAAAAAAAAATATCTTAGACTGAAAATGCTTAGTAATCCAGCTGAAAAGATGGATTAAAAGCTACTCCTATAAGAAGCATAATGAGGCATTAATGGGGCATATCAAGAAAAATCCAATTTTGTTCAAATACCTCAGGATTCAGGGCAATTAAGCTATACTTCAACTTGGCCCATTTTATTTTGGATTCAGAATTTGGTGAGATTCCCCTAGCACCTAGTGTAGAAAGAAGAGCTGCTGAATGAGCAGATGATATGATCCAGCTTACAGTGTTCCCAGGCTCCTCCCCCGCAGAAGCTCCTGGAAGAGGTTGGTTGTGCTCTTCCTTGGGCAATCACAGCTGCTGCCAAGCATATTTGAGCAGAAAAAGGGGAGGCAACCCCAAGAAGGCCAATGTGGCATTTCATAAAGCTCAACACAAAAGCAGATAGATGGGGAGCAAATGTTACTTTCTAAGCAGACCATCTAGAGGAAAAAACACTCCAATGCCAATTTATTATTATTTTTTAAAAGGGTTCTGTGTTATTCTAGGGTTTTTTTTTGTTTTGTTTTGTATAATTTTACAACCTTTGAAAATTACAGAAGTTGTAATGATCTAATACTATTAACAGCCATTCAGAAAAACGTTCCCTCCCTCCCAACAACAATCCAGGGGAAATTTAAAAAGTCCCATAAAGATGCCAATTCAATATGGCCTCTACCCTGGTACAAACAAAAGTGGAAAGATGAGAAGAAAACTGAAAGTGACTAAAATGGGAGAGCTCTGAGGGGCCAGGGCGTTGTTCTTGGTCTGTGCTCTCCAGTGGCAGTGCCCATTCCATGCAATGATGCTGCTGGACGCCTTGTTTCTCAATGCTCTCTCCCCTCTCACCCCGTATCCTTCTGTGACCTGACTTATGTGTCATGGAAATCCTTCAGCAGAGTCCTCCTCCGCTGTTCAGCTATGTGCATCTGATTCTCCAAGTCCTGAAAAGTAAAATCACAGCAGTTTACTCTCTTTTCACCAAGAAAAGATTAAGGTCACATCAGTAGGAAAGGACTCCAGATGTCATCTGAGGAAGAAACATCCCCTATATCACATCCCAGAGCCAAGATGCTACCCAGGATCCACTTGAAGACCTTCAGTTTTGAAAGATCCCTCCTTCATAGTAGCTAATTCTATAACTGTCCTCAATTTTTTTTAAATTAAGAAAAATTCTTTTAAAAACTTTTCAGTTCCAATTCTCTCTCTCTCTCTCCTTTCATTGAGGAAAGGCAAGTTACGATACCCATTATACATAAGAAGTCATGGAAAACATTTCCATATTAGCCATGTTGCATTTAAAAAAAAAAAAAGCTCTAATCTGAACTCAGGGTTCAGGACAATTTTAACTGTGAAAAGTTCTTTACACTGAGTCAGAATCCATTGCTGCAATTGCTACCCACTTGTTCCTAATCCTGTCCTCTGGGGTCAGACACAAGCAAAAGGGAGACCTACACCAAGGCTCTTCAAATACTTGACACCAATGATCACATTTCCTCCTGAGTTTTCTTTTCTCTGAGCTAAACATTCAATGCAACAAAAATTTAAAAGCTATTGATTCATTCTGTGAGAAAGGCTGTAACACAAAGGCAAAAACAAGATCATCTTTGGCCTCAAGGAGCAATATGATACCTTGTCTCCTCTGAAATCAAAGCAGTCCAATCCTTCACCCAGTAGGGTACTCTGAATGCCTCAGGGCCAAGGTCCTGGACAATATATTGCTTGCCCTGAGGGAGGCTTCTGATAAAGTTACCTTTTCAGACACCTAAGTCATGGTATGGGATCACTCAGCTTGCAGAACACTAAAATGCCCAGATCTTTCTCACTGTAGTATTCTCTACCCACATAGCCCAGGTCTGTAATTTTTATTGTAACCAATTAGGCCCTCACTGTCCTAAACTAGATTCTATTGTTTTCTACTGGTATTGGCTATCTCTTATTAGGCTTCTGCTCCATTTAGCTAATGAGAACAGGGTATTTAACAGGAAGAAAAGTAACTTACCCCTCTGTCATAGCTATCTGCTCGCTCCACCTTCCATGAAAGGTTCTCAATTTCTGCCTCCAGCTGGGCCTGCTGATACTCAAACTATAGCAACAACACAAAAGGTTGAGCAGGAAAGAAAATCTAGAACAAGGATCTGACTGAGTAGCAATGTAGTAACACACAGCATGCTTTTTATAGTACAAAAAAATTCATTAGGAACATTACAATTTCCCCTTCAATGCAATCTATAGATGACACCTATATATATTTAAATACAACTTCTAAGTATAATACTAGCAGAAAAATGCAAGAAAGACAGGATGCTGTTATTACTCAGAACAATTCTAACTCTTTAAAGGTAAGAGTCAAATTCTACTGATCTCAGTGAGAAGTCTGTGCTTTGCTATCAGGACTAGTGTCACAATCACGCAAGCTTCTGCTATTTTTCTTCCTCATTTCTATAGTCAGTTAAAATAAGGGATACACTATAGTCTTTCCCAAATCAACTGGAGCTCTTCAAGTCTAATTTAGGAAAGTTCTTCGTGACTAGGTACACACAAAAAAAGGAAGAGGCTCTGGAAGTCAATCCTCAAAGATAACAGCTGAACAAGTGGTCCCTGATCAATCTTTCCCAGAATTCATATAAAGGGCCAACCCTCAATGATTCTGTGTGTAGATAGGAGAAAGATAAGGGGGAAAGGTTCTTGTAGGATAAACTAATTTACTTAGAACAATTAAAAAAACAGATGTTGGGAAAAGGACGAAAAAGGAATCAAGAATCATTTCTGCTTTAGGATAAAGTCAATCAGATGTTTTTCTATAACCTAAGTCCTTACTAATCAGGAAGCTAAAAGGCTGTCCTGGTCAAAGATTCATCTCTTCAAGAAATTAGGCCTAATATATTACAAGAGTCATTACTGAATCACAAAAAGGACTCAATTAAAACCCAAAGGATTCAATTAAATCCCAAAGGAATAATAATAATAATAATAAAACCAAACAATATATTAATCAGTTTCTTTACTCAAGAACCAGTTAAATATACATTAAATCTTCAGAAAACATGGAGAGAAATGAGATCAATATTACTAGAATGAGAAGAGGGCAAAATCCCCTCTCTTACCAGCTTCTTCCTAGGTCCAGACTCCATGTAGTATGCATATGGATACGTGTACTGCAGGGTATAACGACACTGTAATTAAAAAAAAAAAAAAAAAAAAAAGGCACATCATCTTAAAGAAATGAACAAGTTTAAAAAAATAAAACAAAAACCAAACACAATGAATCACTTATTTCTTTGGTACCAATAGTCCGACAAATAGTGCAGATCACAATTCACTCCCTACACCAAAGCAGTCCACACACTATGATTAAGGAAGTTGTCGGTAACACCAGAGCCAGCTCAGTAGATGGTAAAGAGCTTTTCTAGCTCTTAGTTGGCCCTTAGATAACCAACACACAGGCGACTACATATTGGAACCCAAAGTCTTGCTTGGCAGGGGCTGCCATATGTTACATTCTGTTGGCAAAGCCTTTTAAGAACCCAGGATTCTCCTCCACACCATAATGAGGCACTGGAGGGGGAATTTAGTTCAAGGGAAGGCAAAACATCTGAGAAAATTTAAAATTTAAACAAAGTGCATTTGTACTATGTAACTACTAGATGGACCATCTCAGTTAGTTTAACATAGGGCTAAAGAACAGAATTTTGTTTACATGTCATGAAGTAACTATTACTAGAAAGAAAAAAAAGTAATTGGGAGCAGGGAAGAGTGTATCTAGAATTCCCTGCTACTACAAAGAAGTTTGTACCATAGAATCATTATGTCCTAATTTATTCACTGATGGATAGTTATGGTGAACATAAGCTCCCCAGTCATTTCACACAAATTGTCTCTTTAAATAGCTTATTAAATGCAAGCATCCAATTCAATTCCACAAACATTTATGATTTGTAGGGCATTTTCTGAAAATTTTATCTTTTGCTGAACAGCATTCTTGTGTATGGAAAGAACTGGTGGGATTTTAAGAAACTAACATAAATTTCAGAGCCTCTCCAGGAAGCTTTTATGTAGAATTCTTTCTCTCTGCTACTGAGATCAGGTAAGGGAACAGCAGCCTCACCTTGGCTAGGAGCTTAGCAGCATTCTGCAGGTACTGCCAGTCGATCCAAGTCCCCAGATTGTTCATCACTCTTTCCTGGATCTTCTCATGAATTCGCTGGTATGTCTGTGCCTCAAGCTGTAAGCTCTTATTGTGATTTTCCCACTGTAGCAGGGATAGAGGGAAGAGGAGGAATGGAGGACTTTTGGGGGGAAGGGAGAACAGATGGACTATGGGAAAAGGGGCAAATAAATGTCAAAGTAGGCAAGGAATGTTGAAGTGGCAACCAGCAGAACAAATGGAATAAGGCACTGCCACACTGAAATAAGAATGCCCCACCTGCATTACTACTGGAGGCAGCAGGGGCTTTATGTGCTTGTGAGAAGGGGAGATATTGCTGGAAAGCAATGAGGTTTCACTTATGAATCACATAAAGAACTTCAAATTCTTACCTACTAGAACAAAAAAGTACTTCCATCCCCAGGTTGAAAGGGAGTCTAGTGCTGAAATATCAAGAGAAATTCTACAAAAATACTTAATTCTGAAGTCAAAACCATGTGTTGGGGAGGCATTCAAAAAAATAATTAATAATCTTGCTAAATGTGACCATTTAGTGTAAAGCTTTTAGGACAGGGAAAATAATTCATTTTGTATAATTACTACACAATAATAATTTCTGAACTACATACATAGGCATTTTTTAGCATTAATTATGGAAATATAAAGTCCAGTGCCAACAAGATTCAGATCCAAAAGGGACCCCAGAATCATCTAGATTCTGAAAGGTTAAGTATTTGCCTAAATGGACACAGATAGTACGATTTACTCGTCTAGACCAAGGAAGAATGGTTATTAGCATGCTACAGACTAGACAAATTAAGAGTCATAAAATTAAAAACTAGAAGAAATTTAGTACTAACTTCCCCTGTCTCAGCTTCCCAATATAAAAGTGAAAGAAATGGCCCAAGATGCAGTGAGATGCCCACTACTACACAAGGACTTGGCAGTGTGACTTCAGGGTCTGTGGCTCCAAATCGAGCACCTTTTCAACTTCCGACATGACACAGGGCAGTCACTACTGCAAAGGCAAGTGGTGTCATTAAACCCAAACTTCCTTTCCCAATATTGCTGTTTTTGTTGTTGTTGTTGTTTTTTAAATCATGGTCTAAGAGACAAAAGATAAAAATGCAAAGAGCTACACTATCAAGGCATGAGATATTATGAGTACTACTATTATAATGTTTCCTGAAAACCAGCATCATGGCTGACCCAAAATATTTCTGAGCAGAATTCTCTAGGATCTGTATGTAGACCAGCATCATGTGTTTCCCAGAGCATTCAACCTGAGCAATTTTTGAAGAGCCTTCTGAAGCCCAATAGCTGGCTCTAGTTTTCCATCACCTAAATTAAGGTTCCAGAGGTTCCCACATCTCTATAAATTCTTTACGGTTGCCAGCATCCAGCTTAATACTGCTGGCAAACCAAATGAAAGTCAACTTATGGCTGTGGGCCAGGGAGAGGTCTCCTACCCTCTCAAAGTAGAACAAGTACTTCTTAAGGGCCTCTCTCGCCTGGGCTTGCTGACTCTGGTTTACAATATCAGGATTTTCTTTGTACCGACTGCACTCATAGTACTCGCTGCCATGGGTCTTCCAGTCTCCTAGACACATCCAGCAGAAATCTGCAAAGAACAGCAAAAAACAAGTCAAGTACAGCAGTAAGGAAAGCACTCCCTCCTGTAATGCCTGTGGCAAAGGCCTATGACTTGGGAAGCAAAGTTAAGGGAAAGTCATTCTGCGTTGGGAAGACTTCTGGGTACTCCTTTGCCCAATGGGCAATCTCAACACACCCCAGGATGCTATTTGGTAGACAGCGTCTCTCTGCTTAGACTTATTATTCCCCTATTACAGAGAGTTGGTGAAACAGCAAAATAGTAAAAGAGACATTTCACTTTTGTTCTGGATAGACTACCTACAGAGATGAAAGGCGCTAAGCAGTCTGCATATCAATACAAAGAGACATCATTACATTCTTTCATTAGGAGACTAAAAATTTGTTTGAGAGCTGCCTGGATATCACTCTAACAATACCCTTTCCAAAGAAACTATGAGACCATTCTCCTTTTTCTTCCCCTCCACACACAATCAAAATTATCTAATATAAGACATCTTAGCACAGCCAGTGCCTGACACAGTAGGTATTTTAAAAATGTAAAATCATTAAATGATATATAGACAGGAAGCTCAGAAGTAGGAAAAACAAGAAATGAAAGAAAGAGCACCTTTAAAAAGGACAAGTTACTCAATAGACAACATCATGAATAAGCTGGAATTTGTTTCTATTTTGGGAAAGAACCAAGAAGGAAAATTCAGAAGCCCTTAGGACAAAAAAAAAAAAAAAAAATTTAAATTCATGAATTTCAGGTCAAAACAGGATAAATACCAATCAATAAAATAATCTGCTGCCTTCCACTTTCCCAATAAACACTGGAAACAAAATGGCATTTTGGAAGGGTAAGCAAAGGGACAAAACAGATTCTATTTGGCCATACTCCACAGAGGGGATTTTATTTCTTATCACTTTTGACAGGAAGAACACATCAAAAAAGTATGTTCTACATAATTGTTCTTAATAGAAGGAATAACTATTTCCCAATTTGAGTCACATAAAAAAAATCCCCTTTTAAAAGAAGAAACTTTTATCAAAGCTATAAAGAAATTTAACAAGTTCAATCTTAAACAAAGACTCTTCTATAACTAGGCATGAGACAGCAAAAACACTAGCTTAGGACCAGACGCCCTTTAAATTGGATTTGGAAATGACCTTCTAGGGAATCCAGCCTAACTTTCAAATTTTACTGATGAACAAAATGAGGCCCAGAGTGGTGATCTGATTTCCCAAGGTCACAGATACTAAAAGTTGCAGAAGTATGATCTGAACCAAGCCCTCTGACTTTAGCAATCCTATTATGTCACACTTCTTCACAAATCAGTGGTACTGTACAATAATAATGGCCAAAGAAGAAAGTAGGCTTTAAATGGGAAGAATTTCAAACTAAAGTCAAGAAATCTATTTTCAATCAGGAAAGACAGCACAGGTACCTTATCTGTTCAGCAGGTAATGAGATTCATGGCTAGAGCTCATAGGAAGGCCCCTATGACTTCAAGAAAGTTACTCTAAGAATGTCTCCTGATGTCAGGAATAGTCACACTGCTAGCACATAGGTGTCCTCTTCTCCAGACAAGTATCTGGCCTTAAGATATTTTTAGAGCTGGGACAGACCACCCAAACCCTCAAGTAGAGGTCCATAACAAGGAAGTGACTTGCCTATGATCACACAGAAAATGGCACAGTTAGAATATAAATGCAGGACCTCTTGATTTTTCCCATCATACCACATTTTAAGATACTATTTAGACAGAATCAAAATGAAGTCAGTATTGGTCACTACTTTTCTGATACAAACCACTGAGAAAATACCTGCCAGCTATTATGGATGAGCTCCATGAAAAGAGAAGCAATGAATAGAGAATTTGATGTAGGATCACACAGATAAAGTGAGCTTCAGAGAGTAATTAAATCTGTGCAAGAATTCATTCAAAAGGTCTCATGTTACTGATATAACCATAGTTTATTAATTTAAATATAAAAAGTGCTTCACATTGGAAAACATGAAAATAAACACAAATACCAGAAACAACAGACACCGCCACAGGGCCCAGAATGTGATCTAAAGCCAGGACTTACCATGTTTACACTTAGAACATTGCTGAAAAAGAAAAAAAAAAAGGGAGATATTAACATGCATATTGACCAAAACGTTTTACATCATCAGTGATAAGAGAAATATGAGGGTCTCTGCTCACCATGTGATTGCAGCCTCCATTCTTCTCAATACAGATATTGCACTTGGGACACTGAGAAAACAGAATCGTTCCATTAGGTTCATTCGCTACTTATGCTGGTTTTAAGACAAATAACACAAAACTCTTGGCACCCATGCCCAGTGGCTAATTGTGCAAGACTTCAGGGGAGGAAAATCTCACTTTAACGTGGTGGTTCAGTGGCTCAACAGGAGGTCACTGGTTCTGGAACAATAATTCCAAGGAAATGAGATTAGTATTCTTGGCTCTGACCCCCTCCCTCAAACATCAGTTGATCTCCTGAAATTGTGCAATCTGCCAGTTAAGCTGCTCAGATTAAGCTCAGAACTGAGTCAGCAGAAAGGCAATCAGTTCCCACAGGAATGTAAGAGTTGTCTCAGAATCTATCAATCCTAGTCAACCTGCCCAGAATCCTGCTTCCAGAATTGTCCAATGGAATATATCTCAATGCTCTTTCTTGAATAGACCAAGCAATTATCACTGTAATTTATTACATAAAAATCATTTCAAATATCAGCTGATATCTGAAGAAAGTAAAATTATTGAGTTCCAATTTAAAGTTTCACTTGCATATACCATGTGAGTGAACTCTTGGATAATTAAATGACACTAGGGTAGTGACCATTCCGAAAGAAGCATGACAAAAATCCAAGTTTCCAATTAAGCAATTCTGGGAATAACACTGTCTTGGAGAAAAAAACTAAGAGCATCCTAACTTCTACCCTAGCTATTTCATTTTGCTATGATCCCCCTTCTCTGAAATGTTTTTTGATCCTATCTTTATGGCAGCATCTATATAGGTGGTGACTGGTCTGAGAAGAGAAGGTCCTATTCTTCATTGCCAAGCCAGAATTGCCTATAGGGTATGCTGACAAGTATGAAATATTCAGTTTTAACAATTTTAGACCTCTAAACTCTCAAGGGGGATCACTACCATGTGAAGAATGTCATTGTTAGGCCTGATAAAGAAGCCCCCCTCTCTTCTTAGCAAACCCAAAGAAAGACGTAATATAAGACAAAAGGAGGGATCTTGTCTGATAATCACCAATGACAAGGTTGGTGATAAATAAGATACCAAAAACATCCCCAGGAAGCTGGCAGTCTAAACATTCCTTACATCTTTAGTGTGAGCACTAATGTAGTTTGCCGTTTCAGAGTCGTCTGCACACTTTGTGAGCCATTTCCGGATTGTGGCGCAGTCTGTAGGGGCGTGATACATCTGACGACACTTGAAACTTAAAAATCAGAAAAGAAAGGGATTCAAATTCCAACAAATTCAGTCTGTACTGAAATCTTAAATCTCCCTCTCACCCACATCAGTAGCATTTGAGTTTTTCCAAAGGTAAGCCATTTAAGGGTCTTTGAAACCCTTGCTTATTCAGTAATTTATTTAAACATTTCTTGAATTCTCCCTCAATCTAAATCATGCTGAAACAAATCCTCAAGTCCTAATAACTTCTCTTAAAAAAATATTCAATTTAGTCTCAATCTTCTTTACAACTCAGAATTTAACCACCCTTAAACAATGAAAAAAACACTTGTCTTACAGTTGACCACTTGGAAATCTTCCAAGAATGTCCCAACTGGAACAATTCACTTCATGTAAAAAATGGCCAATCTTTGAGCCAACTCAGTTTCTTACACCCTAAATAAACACATCTTCATACATTTTAGATTCATATTGACTTTTACTCCCTTTTCATTTCTTGAACAAGAAACTTTAAACATGTGTCTGAAGAATGAATGTCATAAGAGAAGTATGCAGACAGAAATAAAATGATTAGATGGATTAGATGACCTTTAAGGTCCCTTTGAATTCAGGTATTTTATGGCTTCAGGATTTAGAATCTTTCTCTAAAGAATACAATAAAACTTTGTTATATTGTGGAAAGTTTCAAATCTATCTCGAGGACAGAATTATATGGTAATGAGCAAAGAAAGTATAGTAGCACAGGTATTAAAACAATTATTCCAAAACCGTCATTTTAACCATTAAGAAATCAAACATTAAAATCATCTTTGCCGGTAACCAGTAATGTCCATAATGGATCACAAAGAGATGAGAAAACCTAAAACTATTTACTCCCTAGAAAATGATTCCCCAGGTTATTTTATGCCTATTCTAAAGGGCCAAGCTATTTAATTTTTTCTAGGACATACAATAATTTATTTGGATAAACTAATAATAAAATACTGAAGCAATTAAGTGAAACAAATTAACATACTACAATGACGAGAAAGAAGTACAAAAGGAATCCTAAAAGATTTTATGCTCAGGTCAGCTATCTGTCTGATTATCAACTTTTATGTATACAAAATTTGTATTATAAGGGAAGCCCCATAGAAGTTGTCTACTACTCTCCTCAACTCAAAACCCCTCAAAGCCATGTCCCTAATTCAGTCATTCCTGCTCTTCACCACATATAAAGATATATAGATTTGAATATAAACATAAATACAGAAGTCCCTACTAAATGAAATAAAAATAAAACCCTTAATTTGTCTTGACTTCCATTCTTGTAACAGTTATATAAATCTTTCAAAAAGAAATAGATTTGGGGATATTCTTGGGGAAAAGCTAACATGCCCAACCCATCAGCAATTTATTTATTAAAGCTTTTTAATTTTCAAAAGATATGCATCGATAATTTTTCAACACGAACCCTTGGCAAAACCTTGTTTTCCAATCCCCCCCTTCTCCCTATCCCCTCTCCAGATAGCAATTAATCCAATATATGTTAAACATAGTAAAAATATGTACGTTAAATCCAATATATACATACATATTTATACAATTATCTTGCTGCACAAGAAAAATCAAATCAAAAAGGGAAAAAATGAGAAAGAAAATAAAATGCAAGTAAACAACAACAAAAAGAGTGAGAATACTGTATTACTGATCCACAGTCCTCTCTGTGGGTATGGATGGCTCTCTTCATCACAAGATCATTGGAACTGGTCCATCAGCAATTTTTTCAAGTTGAAAGATAGTAAAGTGGTTACCAACTTCCTTAATAATCACAAAGTACCAAATCTGGGAAATGGGGATTTCATAACTGACATACAATAGTTCAAAAGCATGGTGCTTGGGGTTTTTTTTTTCCTTAAAAATTAAAAAAAAAAAAATCACATAGCTTCTAAAAGTTCTTTTAACCAGGAACTGTTGCTAATACTTACAATGAACAGATCTATAATTTAGACTTTTCAAATGTGTCAGTTTGAAAATTATTATGAAAGTGATCCCAAACACTATTATTATGTTCTATTTTTTGCAAATTTCAAGAAGCAGACTTAAAGCTCAGAAAGGCAAAAGCTTTGTAGAGATCTTCATATAAGGCATGCAGTTCATATAACCTACCATTAGACTTACACTGACATCCTGTCCCTTGTGGGAGTACTCCATTACCATAATCTTTGAAGACTACTCCCTAGGGTTTAGTACATACTTCAAGGATCAAAACCATTTTTTAAAAAGAAAACTTAAGAATTTTTCACATACTCCATGGGAAATATACTTTTTGGTCTTCTTTGGACACAACTTTATTTTTATATTAACTACCTACCCACCTCAAACTTGGGGGTAACATTATCCTAAATTAGAAAAGGATAAAAACCATACCAGATAGGGAAGGGAGAGGCTTAGTTAGGGAGACCCAGGAACACACATCTTACCAGAATACCTCGTTGCATCGATTGCACTGCACTCGTCGAGCTCTGGGCTCCTGTACCTGGATAACCATGGGGCAGTCTGCACCGGGACACAGCTGGAGCTGATAATGGCTCTGGGAACATAACAAGGGAAAGGCAAAGAGTCAGGAAGATCTGAGGGAGTTGGGAGGACAATATACATCCATCTAGTTTATTTTGTTAGATGATGGGGAAGAAAATGTGACCATTACATAAAATAAAATTTTCTTGCATGTGTTTTTAAAACTTTCTAATTCTTTTAGCTAAGGCATATTAATATGAAAAAATAAGGATAGAAATATATAGGCAGATCCCAAATGAGGATAAACCAATCACCAATGCAGACTGTCTGCAACTTCAAGTCTTAGTGACCTGCTTCAGAGGTAGTGATTTTCTCTGTGTCAAAGAGCCAGTATGTGTCAGATAAAGAATATAAACCCAAAATCTTCCAGGCTCCAAGGTCAGTCAGTTTTCTATCCACTGCTCCATTTCTTCCTATCTGTTCCACATTTCACAATGAAAACATCAATACAGTTTCAAAGAGGGCCCTACATAAGAAAAGTTCTGTTTCCTTTTTTGTTTTAATTTTTAAATTAATTTTTAGTTCTACATTATCTCACTCCCCGCCCCAATTTCTGAGGAAGCAAGAAAAGCACAACCTATTACAAATACGTAGTTGTGTAAAATAAATTCCTGCATTAGCCATATCCAAGAAAAAAAAAAAAGAGAGAAGAAAATGTTTCAATCCGCACTCTTATATCATTTAGCCTAGAGGTGGTTACTATGGGTTATCATGAGTCCTTTGAAACTGTGATCGGTTACTGTGTTGGTCAGAGTTGCTCTTTCAGAGCTGAAGGTTGTTATAATATTGCTGTTAACAGTGTACAATATTATTTTGGTTCTTTTCACTTCACTATGCATCAGTTAATAGAAGTCTTTCCAGGATTTTCTGAAACCATCACCTCCATCATTTCTTCTCGCACAATAATATTTCATTATACTTCTATACCATAACTTGTTAGTCATTCGCCAATTACTGGGCATTCCCTCAGTTTGTAATTCCTTGCAAAATGTTATAACATTTTAGGGATACACGGGTCCTTTTACTTTTTTATTTTTATTTTTTTTAAATATATTTTTTGACATATAAATCTAGTAGGGAATTGCCAGGATCAAAAAGCATGCACAGAACAACAGCTTTTGGGGAATATTTCCAAACTGCTTTCCAGAATGGCTGGACTAATTCACAGTGTCATGAGTGCATTAATGTACCTATTTTCCTTTTTTGTTATCTTAGTCAATCTGATAGATATGAGATAGTAAATCAAAATTGTTTTAATGAACATTTCCCTACTTGTTAAATGATTTGGAACATTTTATCATGACTACTGGATTTTTTCCTTTGAAAAGTGCCCATTCATATCCTTCGACCAAACTGGCTCTTTTTCTTGTAAATGTGACTTAGTTTCCTAATAGTTTAAAAAGAAGATCTTTATCAAAGAAATTTCTGCAAAGATTTTTTTCCCAGTTCCTAATTTTAGTTGCACTGGTTTATTCAAAAACTTTTCCATTTTATATAATCAAAACCATCAATTTTACCTTCAGTTTTCTAATTTCTTGTTTGGTCATGAACTTCTCCCCTAGCCATAGATCTGACAGGAATTTTTTCTAAACCCCAGCAATTTGCTCATATCACCCTTGATGTCAAAAGCATGTATCTATTTGGAGTTTATCTTAGTGTACAGTGTGATGTTAGTCACTTAACCCTGTTTGCCTCAGTTTCCTCATCTGTAAAATGAGATGGAGAAGGAAATGGCAAATCACTTCAGAATCTTTGCCAAGAAAACCCCCAATGGGGTCATGAAGAATTGGACATGACTGAAACGACATAACAATAACTGGGGTTCTCTGAGTAAATCATAAAATCATTTGCAAAAAAGTAATAGATTTGCTTCCTTTTGTCTATGCTTATCCCTTCAATTTCTTTTTCTCTATCTCAATGGATTTCTAGATCATTATTAGGAATGGCTCAATTTTTAAGTTTTTGCTCAAGGATATGTGTGGGAAATGAAATGCCTTCCTTTACTTTGGAAACTACCTGACCTGTAAGATCTACTTACTTTGTAGCTCATTTAGGCAATTAAATTCTATAATGCAACATAGTTATTCAATAGCATTATATTCTGGCATAGCTGTCATTCATATACATATATGCATAATATGCACACACACACACACACACACACACACGAATATATACACCTTCCCCCCACAAGAAAAGAAAAAACAAGACTTGTTCTTGCTTTTATCCTTGTAGCTTCACCACTACAGTGCTCTCTGTTCATTAAGTACTTGTTAAATAGTTGCCAAATAAACAAAGGTTGAAAGGAAAGGGTATTCTAACTGAAAGTCAGAAAATTAACTAAAGAAATCCCATCATTCAAAGCTTAAGCAGATGAAGCACCAAGATGAAGAGCAACTTAAGGCAAATCACTAAAGGAAAAATAACATGTTAACTGTGTATGTTCTAGTGAAAAGGGCACAACAGGCATGGCTTTTATTCTAGATGTATGTCTCTGAGCCTTTTTAGGGTTTAGTTTCTTCATTTGTTTAAAAAGAAAGTGGTGCCACCTGATTTTACATATAGAATTTTGAGCACAAAAATAACTGTAACTTGCCTTTGTCTGTGAGGAGGAAAAAAAAAATCACGAAGCTCAAAGACATGAGTAATTTTCTGAGTCACCCACTATACAACAAATGATGGTGAGAACTCAAGGGCAACTCTCCTTGCTCTCGGTTCAGAAAAGGTACAAATGTTCCTTCAAACTGTCAACAATTGTTATGAAAGAGGTCTCTCGAATTCATGGGTACAAAGGAACAACAATATTAACAATAAATAATAATGAGAAAGAACAATTATTCTTCTGAGAAACATAGGAATGACAAAACCTTTGAGTTTACTGCCCGCTGATACAACTTAGCTACTCTTGTAGTGTCCATTGCTCTAGCCCCATGATCAAAGCTTTAGAGAGTGGCAAAGGGAAGGCAAAAAATGCCAAGGCTGTGAAAATAATACCTCCACGTAGTCCCTGAAGAGGTAGCGCCTGTATTTGTCTTTCAACTCCTCACTAGGCAGCAAAGGAAACACAAAATCCTCTGGTGTTCTCAGAAGGCAGTCCTGAGCCATACAGGAGACCCCTAGTAAATACCGACACAGGCATACACATGAAAATCAAATGGATCTTTTCTCTTGGAGTTTGTATGAGAGGATTAATCAGTTTTCATGGGGAATAATAGAAGATGAGTCATGAAGGACGTTTTCATTTGTTACCAATCTAAGAATTTTCTCAAGTCCACAACAAAAACCAAAAGGAAACAAGAAATTAATACTGCCATAACTGTGCAAGTACAAAGTCCTCCATCATTATATACACAGCAATAAGCACTAATACTAAAAGTTCTGCAGGTCTTATAAAAATAAAAAGTATTGACCCAATTGCATTCTACACATCAAAATGAAAACTCTCTGAAAGGAAAAATAATAAGCGTATATGGAATATAAAACAATTAGAGGCAACACACAAGTTTTAAAGCAGCCAAATTTGGGTGGGGAAAACTGGGCAGTATTTGGTTCCATTTAGTTGAACTGGTAATCATTAACTTGGTTTCAGTAACATGTAAGTCACATTAGAAGAGCAAGAAGCAATTATAAAGTTACATTTAATTTACATGCTACTTAAGAGTAGCAGAAGCATTCACTTGGGATAGCAGTGGTGACAAAAATTTTTCAAACAACTTTTATGGAAGAAAATTCAACCTACTACCTACTACACTTCCCAGTGTTTACACTACCAGAGTAAATTCTTAAACTTAATCCAAATGACAATTAACTCACCAACTCCTACACCATCTTTCACCAGCACTGTACAATGCTGCTCCCAACAACTTCGGCAAAACTGGTGCTGACAAGCCAAAGAGAGTAAATTTTCCTTTCGAACAAACTGCATGCACACTGCACAGTGATGGGAGGAATGTACCATTACCTAGGAACAGGCAATAAACTAATTAGTCTAAAAAACAGCTGCAGAAATTTCTTACTAAAGATACATGATTAAATGTTAATAGAGCCTTGAAATTCATTATCATATGATCACAAATTTAGAACTTCACTCCTGTCGCCTTTGGAAGTAAAGACAGAGGATTATTTTAGGGGCAAATCAAGATAAACAAATTATTCTTTTCGTGTCTACCAGAGTACCTCTAAAGAGAATTGCGATTGATCTTGGTCCCTAAGTTCAAAGTAAGCGTCATTATTTCCTTCCAGATCCTGTACAAAATAGGGGTTAAATCTGTAAACATCAACCAATTCAAACTTGTAATTTTATACAAGACGTTGTAATCATCAACAGCATTAGAGTTGCAAGCATGGCATCGACAAAGGTAAGGTTCATAGCAGAGAACAAGACTTGGAAAAAATTCCTATTTCCGTTTGATGTATCTTATCTTGGATGTGGCCATTCCCTATCTCTTCAGCTATGGAACCTTGGGCAAGTCATATTACTTCTTGGAGTCTCAGTTTCCTAATGGGATGGGGGAAGGGAAGCAGACTAAATGTCCTTTGAGATGCCCTCTAGTAGTCCTATGATCTTACATTGGTTTCAAAAGTTTTATCTTTGTATGTTCAACAAATCCTCTTCCTCATTTCTCAAAGTCAGGAGCTAATGCTTTCCTCTATGCCTTGGTTCATGCATAATGGGACTTACAGAGAGTATCACATAGCAAGAGATAAGGAATCAGAAAGCTGGAGTTTGAATCCCATCTTTGTTACTTAACCTATATTATCCTCAGTTTCTTCAAATGAGATTGTAATGAGGCTGATAATCTCTTAGCAAAAAACAGTCATGCCCATTCCAAGGTATGTGGAAGAGTTAGCAGTTAATACAAACTTGCTCCTACTTATTCCTTTTCTATCAGTGATAAAGTGTTACATGGAGAAATTATGGCACACTTTTTTCTAGATGTACCACTTCTTTTTGTTTAGTTGTTTTTATTCTCTGTGTGTGTGTGTGTGTGTGGGGGAAGATTGGGGTTAAGTGACTTGCCCAGGGTCACATAGCTTATAGAAAGTGTTAACGTGTCTGAGGCCAAATTTGAACTCAAGTCCTCCTGACTTCAGAGCCAGTGCTCCAATCCATTGTGCTATCCAGCTACCCCCTGAATGTACCACTTCTTGCTAGTTTCATTACATAATTCATTCTTACATGATAAGGAGATGATCTACTTAAAATCTGAAGACAGCTCCCATTGTTTAAGGAGTTCTTTCAAGGGTACTGAGTAAACTATGAAATTAAACTTTTAATTCTGCATTTGCAAATTATCTGACAGTAGTAGCATTCTTCTGGATACTAGTCTCAACAATGACACAAACAAAGAGAATTCAAGACCATGTGAAGCTCCTGTCATTTCATTAAGTAACACACAAATACACACCCACACCCACATCCACACCCACACACACTTTTCTATGTCTATAAAGCTGCTTATTTCTTGGGATGATAGAAGGAATTGTGTATTTGCTTCAGTGCTAGCTGCTGAATTTTGTAGAACTTCTGACTACGTCTTTCCCCTGAAGTCTTGTATACTCTGGCTTTAATTCATGTATACAACACATACTTAGTGAATATCTAGGCACTGCAGAGAATACAAAAATAGGTAAGAAATAGGACTTACTCTCAGAAAGCGTACAGTCTAGTTAGGAACAGAAGACAGAAACACAAATACCCACAAAGCAAGGCAACACAGAAACGTGCTAAAACTGTAGCTAAGTGCAGTGTGCTATAGGAATTAAGAGGACAACAAAAATCACTACTGACTGAGAGAATGAAAAGAATCAGGAAGCTTTTGTTTCTTCTGATACAGATTCTGAAGTATGGGCATGATGGAATTGAGCAGAAAGGGAAGAAGGAATGAAGCAACCAAGTTAGAGAGAACAACATGAGCAAAGACACAAGGGTAGAATAGCACAAAGTGAGCCTAGGGAACATTAGGTGATCTGACCTGGCTGAAAGACAAGGTATACACACATACATAAAGAATGAAAATGACAGAGGAAAATAAACATCTCAAACTATGGCAGTAATTTATTCTCTATTTGTATGAAAAATATCTTTGTAATAAAAGATTAAGGCCCATATTTGAAAGATGAAACATCTTTGGCACATCTGACTCTAAACAACACCCTAATTACATTAATGATATTAGGAAAATCTCCAAACAGCAATACCAATGTAGAAGGAAGAGATGTGGTCCTGAAGGAAGGAGATACAGACAGTTCTCGTTTTACATAAATTCACATTACGCAAATTCAACTTCACGTAAAGATTTCTGAAAGAAATCCGCATTCCAAAAAAAGACCTATAACTTTACTGTAAAGTACTGCGCTTGTATTCCCACCACTTCTAACCCTATGCCCCTCTGCTCAGGCATTCCATAGTCTTCCACCTATTTACAATAAAAAAAAATAAAGGAAAAAAAAAATCCAAACCAAAACAAACAAACAAACAAATCCCCTTTTAAAAAACCCTCCAAGTGAAAGCAGAAGAACAGATATACAAAGAGACCCACTGTCACCAGATTGGGGGCTTGGCTTGAGATTCTCAATGCTGAGAGAGGAGACCTTTGCCCCACTCCTCCCACCCACCTGTGTTGTCTTCAAATATCTTGTCTACTCCTGAGTATCACACGTTGTCTGTCCCCTTTATATCATTCTTCCTCTCCTGTCTATGGTCTGTGTCCAGCCTCCATATGTCTTCCCCACCTTCCTTTCAGTTCTAGAAAGGCTCCCATGTAGCCGGCCCTAGTAACATGTTCTTCCTCCCTTCTTGTGTCTTTGTCCCAGACCCCACACGTCCTTGAACTATGTGCCAGTCCCTCTCCCCCAAAAGCATGCGGCCCCCTTCCTGCTTCCTTCCCTCCCTTCCCCATGTCTTTGGGCAAGTTTGCATTACATAAAAATCGCTTTACGTAGGTCTGCGGAAGGGTCCACTTACGTAAAGTGAGAACTGTCTGTACTCACATGTTTCGATGGACTGGGCTGAACTCGGGACTCAACTAACAGCTGAGCAGAATTGGACTTGTGTCTAAAAGACAAAAAATGGGATTTTTTTTTTAACCTTTTAGATAAAAGTAGGAACCCAAACATAATCAATTATCTTTCTCTTTAAACAAAGGAATGATGGCCTAAAAAACCTGAATAAACTATATTGGGACTACAGAAAAGAATCTTTTATGTTTTTGTTTCTAGAAATTTTTCTACCCATCCTGAAGCTACTATGCTTTCAATTGCTATAACAAGCTTTGCTTCCCTTTATACTAACCTGTAATGGGGATATTCTTTGTGAAGGACTTCAAGCATTCTGAGATAAAAAATCTCATACAAAGTTAGTCTTTCTATTTAATATTATGAATCCAAGTAGGGGTAGAAAAATTATCATTTTAGCAACTTAATTTACGTGATGATGCATTCTTTCAAAGAGAAAATTGACAATTATCTTCAGAGTTACTGGCTTTATTTTTAGTTTTAGTAATTTATCATATAATGTCAGTGTGATGTATATGCTTAAAAAAAAAAAAAAACAAAAACACCAAACACTAAAATACATTAGTATGGTGTCCTGATCAAAGGAAATGGTAAATCCAAAGATTCAAAAATCCAGAATTTCCCCAATGCAGTTTTAGACAAAGAGAGATGTTGGTTACTCAGAATATGTGCTAGAGGGTTATAGTAGTACCTGGGCAGAGACTGGGTAAATGACTCAAATCAATGTCATAGAGGAAAAAGTAAGAAGAAATTGGCTATTTTTTGCATGCAAAAGATAAAGAAAAAGACATTTAGAGATAGGTTCAAATATTTGTAAGGTGATCAAATAGATTAAAAAAAAATTTTAAAAACCACTTTTTATGCCAGACAAGGCACAAGAATCAACTAGGGATGAGTGGGCAGATTCTGTCCAAACATAGGGAAGAATTTCCACCAATGTTAAATGGAGCTGTCCAACAGCGTAAGAGGCTACTCAGAGATCAAAACATCCCTGATTTAGGGAGAAAAAAACCTAGGGGCTTCTGGTCCACAGCTTCTTTTTCATTTTGTAGATGAAAATAATGAGGCTCAAAGAGACTGAATGATTTTTCTAGTGATAAGTACAAAGAGGAACAGTAGAGATCTAAATTTTGGTTCTCTGATCCCAAATTTAGTTCTCTTTCCTTTACAATAACATTTCTCTTCATCAGAGGTGCTTAAAAAGGGACCAGAAGGCCAGCTGACAATGATATCTTACTGACTGACATATGGTCTAAAATCCCTTCCAATTTTAAATTCTATAATTCTAAATGCCTTCATTTGAAAAATCCCCAAAGGAGACTATTACATATAGCATTCTACAAAAGTAAGCACCATGAGTCAACAAGTATTTATTCAGGGCATATGATGTGTCACACATTATATAAGTGCTGAGGATATAAAGAAAGATTAAAAACGTGGTTCTTGCTCTCAAAGATCTCAAGTGTAATGGAGGAGGCCGTATGCAAACAGTTCTGTCATACAAGATATACACAGTATAAAAGGGAGGCCATCCTCTAGGGAAGGCAGCTAGTAGTAAGGGATGAGAGTGGAAAGGTGGGAGATGGAGGGACTGAGAAAAGTCACTTGCAGATGGTGAGCTTTGGGTTGAATCTTGAAGAAAGCCAGAAGGCAGAGGTAAGAGAGAGGGTATTGTAAGTATAGGAGACAGCCTGTGAAAATGAATGGAATCAGGAGATGGAGTAATATGTACAAGAACAGCAAATGGCTGAAAAGTAGAAATATGGAGTCAAGTATAGGAAGCCTGGAAAGGCAGAAACAGGCCAGGTTATAAAGATGTTGAAATGCAACACAAAGGGCTTTATATTAGATCCTGCAGGAAATAGGCTGGACAGCACCAAGGCCCTTGTAAATGAATAAATGTCACTTAGGCTTTTAGCCTTGAAGGGTAATGCTAACCCCAGTTTAGAGAGATAATAATAACATACACCTTTAAACAAATGTTGTGGTTGAAACAAATACTGCCTCAGAAGCACATAACAGAATCACAATTGTTATTTTGCTAAGTAACTTTATGGTTGGCTGAAAGAAACAATTAATTGCAAATATCATTTGTGAGAAGAAAACTTATATGTTTAATAATGTATCAATAGCAGTGCAGTGGTGGCTCAAAACTAGGGACAAAATCACAGTCATTTTAAATGTGATAAAGCAGATCTTCTGGGTAGCAATTCTGAAGAGAAGCACTGAAGTCTTCATTTGGCATTATTACACTCAACTGTCATCTCTGGATCTCACATGGATAATAAAATTATTATTATTTTTTTAATGTTTAGTTCCTTCAGAATTGCTGTTTATTTTTATTTATTTATTTATTTTTGTTTGCAAAACATGTATGGGTAATTCTTCAACATTAACCCTTACAAAGCTTTCTCTTACAAATTTTTCCTCCCTACTCCCCACCACTCCCCTAGATGGCAGGATATCCACTACATGTTAATATAATAATTTTTTTTTAACCTCTAATCCAAACTTATTTTTTCTCAATAGTATTTTATTTTTCCAAATACATGTAAAGATAGTTTTCAACATTTCTAGCCTCTTTCTAATAAAACAGGCTCATTAATCTTGCCAGTCACAGAATGGACTCTGCTCTTACCGAGGCATAGCTGGAAAAGTAAAATGGCATTTCCAATAACAATTCCAAACACTGCCATTTAAAAAGAAACACCACTCCTATGATGATTTTCTAGGGTGTTATTAGGAGAATGCCAAGTGTTCGTGACACTGCTTTATGATTGTAAAAAAAAAAATCATTCCTTCACCCAAACACTTACCTTTCCAGTATCTCTGAGACTTGCCAGTGGAAATTAACTAATACAAGTTTAGCCACTGAATGAGAAACCTAGAAAGAAAAAAGAAAAGGAATCAAACTATGGCTATATTAAGAGTATTGAATATTCCTAGACGCATACAAATTAACTTTTCGAACCAAGAAATCACATGTGCAATGTGGACAATGTTAAATGACTGTCACAGCTCTCTCAGCAGCACAGGAGGAAGAGAGGGTGTAATAAAGAATAAAAACACAGATTCTAATCTTCATTAAAATTAAACAATTGTTTAATAAGAGCCTCTTATGTACAAAGCATATTAACTGAATCTGATTGTGGCTCTAATTCTTATTTTGAGCAAGTCACTCTCCTCTTATACTCCTTAAAATTTTGCAATCTAATGATTGAAATCTGAAACCTATCCAACATTGGATAACTCTATAAAAGTTTTTATTATAAACAATAACCAAAAAAGAAAAATAAACATACAAAATTAAGATGGAGGAAATCTTCAGCATTTTAAGTAAATAAAATAACCAAACAAAAAAAAAGTTGTGCTTACTTTGTGTCCATCTCCAAGACCATGGATTCCTGTTACCTTTGTCTATACACAAACATACATACACACACAAATATTTGTATAAAAATTTATGTGTGTATATATGTGTATATACACATCCATATATGTATACCACATATTTATATGAACTCAATCTAACATTTCTGATCTGCTGATCTTACTGTACATTACTTCATGTAGGTCTATATTTCCTTCCATTATTATATATTTTTTTAATTTTTTAAACAGCCAGCATCTAATTAGCATTTTAAGGTTTTCAAAATATTTAACAAAGATTATTTCACTCTGTCCCCAAAACTTTTGCGGGATATAGGTAAAATAATTACCCCCATTTTAAGATAAAGAATATTAAGCAGAGAGAAGTGACTTGACCCAGGGCTACAAAGCCAAAGTTCCCAAGGCTAGACTTGAACTCCAGTCTTGCTGACTGGAGACAAGATATCATAACTGTCTGAGAGTTCCCCCCTGCTGAATGACACTGAGCAAGTCAAGGTATTCCAGGCAACTCTAGAAAAGGTTTAAATTGCAGAGAAGGTGCCATATTTCCTTATCTGGTAGTTCAATCCTAGGCTCATTCCCTACCGCCTTTAATATTATTAGGTGCTACCATATTAATATACCATTCTCTAATCATTAGATATATTAGATGTTTCAGTGTGGACAACTTCTGATGAGATACTTACACAAGGAAAATCAGTAAGTTACTTCACAGATGGCTGATTTTTACAAAATCATAGACTAATTCATAGGAGCTATGAGTTCCTATGAATCTGCGAAGAACCTCCAAACCATTTTATAGATCAGGAAACTTACCTTCACAAGACGAGAGTATGACTTAATAAAAATTTTTTTCTGTGATTGTACATTTGAGAAGTATCAACACAGACATAAGAACTTTAAGAAAACACTGATTTAAGAAACTTAAATGATGCAGCATAATGACAATAGGGTCATTCAAGAATTCTGGCCTTTGATATTTAAAGTCTCCTCAATTAATCTTCAAGTTCTGTTTTAGTTGTTGCATGTTTACATCTCACATTTCACATATCTCATAACAAGATTGTTTGGATGATTTCAGAAAAACCTGGAAAAACTTTTACGAATTCATTGAGAAGTAAAGTGAGCCAGGAGGAACATTTTACATAGTAACAGTAATGTTATATACTATGATTAAGTGTGAATGATTTAGTTATCCTCAGAAACATAATGATCCATGACAATTCCAAAGAACTTATGATTTCAAAAAATGCTATCCACCTCCAAAGAAAGAACTGATGGGATGAAGATCAAAGGATACTTTTTTCTAAACCTTTATTTTTGGGGGGGTTTAGGGTAATTTGTTTTTGGTCACTGTTTTCGTTCACAACATGACTAATATGCAAATATATTTTACATGACTGCACATACCTAACATATCAAACTGCTTGTCTTCTCTTTGAGAAGGGGAAATGAAGGAGGAAGGAAAGGAATTGGGCTCAAAATTTTAAAAAATCAATGTTAAAAAAATTTTTTTACACAATATTGGGGGGAATCTTAAAAATTAAAGACAAAAGTAGCTTCAATTAATTGTACAGTTAGGACACTAATTAGGAATCTGGGTATTTTATTTTTAAAATTTAAAATACAATTCATAACATTAATGCATTGTAGGTGAAATTACAATATGATCCAACCATTCTAGAATTTGTAGAGTGAGTGAATCTGGAAACCTTACTGATGTTTGCTTGAAGGGAGGACAGTAACTCTGTCCTCATTTAGGCTATGATTTCTCAATGACAATAGATGAAAACATAGATGGCATGTTATCAAAACTCAGATGCAATATTCAGGTAGAGAGCTAATCAAGATCTATAAAAATCTTACACAGGCCAGAACATTTCAAAGAACCCACTATGATGAAATTTAGGTTCAAAAAATAAACTATACAAGATGCATAGTTAGAAATCCATTCATCTGTTTATAATTTAAATGTTTTACCAAACAAACTATTACAGAAATACTTTATGGAAGTTGATAAAATAATAATGAATTCATTTAAATGAATAAAGACCTAGATTGTAAGAGAAATAATGAAAAGAACTAGGGATAAAGGGCTAATAATAGCAATTCTAGACCTCAAACTATATTATAAACTAGCACTCACCCAAATCAACTGGCACTGGTTAAAAAATAAGAAAGTGGCTCAATGGACCAGATTAGACAAGATAGAATCAGAAATAGTTGGAACTCAACCAGAATTTGATAAATCTGAAGAAAACACAAATTACTTAGGAAAGAATTACCAATTTGATAAAGAACTCTGAAATTAAACTTATACCAATACCTTACACCATACTTCACAATAAATTCAAAATGACTACATGCCCTGAATATTAAAGATCATACCATTAAAAAGCAGAAGGGAAACAGATCATATATAAATCTTACACAGTTATGGGTTGGAGATGTATTTTTTTAATTAAAGTATTTTATTTTCAAAACATATGCATGGGTAATTTTGAATATTCATCTCTGCAAAACCTTGTACTCCAAATTTTTTCCCTCCTTTTCCTCCATTCCCTCCCTAGACAGCAAATAATCCAATATATGTTAAAGATGTAAATTCTTCTACACATATTTACATAAATATCATGCTGCACAAGAAAAATCAGATCAAAAAAGAAAAAAATGAGAAAGAAAACAAAATGCAAACAACAAAAAGTTAAAATACTACATCGTGATCCACACTCAGTTCCCATAGAGATGTATTCTTAAACAAAGGATGAGAGCAATTATAAATTAATAAGTAGGCTACTTTGACCACCTGAAACTATAAAACTTCTGTAAACACAAAATGCATGTAGGCCAAGAAAGGTGACAGTTGAACAACAACAAAAAATCTTTATGTCAAATTTCTATTTTTTTAAATTAAAGCTTTTTATTTGCATAACATATGTATGAGTAGTTCTTCAACATTGACCATTACAAAGCTTTCAGTTATAAATTTTTCCCCCATTCTTCTCCCCTCCCCTAGATGGCAGGAAGTCCACTATGTGTTAATTATATTAAAATATTTGTATGTCAAATTTCTATGCAAAGTTTTGGTTTCTAATAGATGTACCTAACAGATACAGATAAGACCAAAATCCATGTTTCAATAGATAAGAAATGAAACGATATAAACAATTAAGTAGGAAAAAAAAAAAAAAAAAAGAATTAGTGCCTCAGTTGTGTCCAATTTTTTGTGACCCCATTTGGGGTTTTCTTGTTAAAGATACAAAAGCAGTTTGTGATTTTCTTCTCCAGATCATTTTATAGATGAGGAAACTAAGGGAAACAGGCTTAGGAGACCTGTCCAGGATCACACACCTAATAAAGTATCTGAAGTCATATTTGAATTCAGGAAAGTGAGTCTCCTGGACTCCAGATCCAACACTATCTGCTGAGCCATCTAGTTGTAAACTATTAACAAAAGAATGCTCCAAATCACTGATAAGATGCAAATCAAAACAATACCGAGATTTCACCATTGAGACAGGAGCACATGACAAAAATATAAGAGCAATTAATGTCTGAGGGGATTGTAAGAAGGTAAGAACACATTGTTAGTATAACTGTGATTTAGTAATATCACATAAAAAATTTGAAATTATGCAAAAAAAAGTAACTAAAATGTCCATACCCTTTGATCCAGAGAAATAAGTTGATGATGTTTTTAAATAAAAAGAAAGTCCATACGTGTATGTATACCCCCACAAATATATTTATAGTAGCACTTTTTGTGATATCAAAGTGCTAGAAAATAGAAATTTCCTGATTAGATAATAGCTAAAAAAATTTATAATGAAATATTAAATGTGCTATAAGAAATTATGAATATGAATAATGAATATAGACAATTATGAAAAATCTATATGAACTCATGCAAAGTAAAGTTAAGCAGAGCTAAAAATATACATGATTGCTATGAAAATATCAAGTGGAAGAACCACAAAACAATCAAAACTGAATTTTATAAAATTAAAAAGAACAAAGTTGGCCCCAAAGAAGGGATATTAGAAGAAATGTCTCCCAGACTCTTTTGCAAAGTTGAATGTCCCACAGTTCGTCCCCCCCTCCGCACTCCCCGAGGCAATTGGGGTTAAGTGACTTACCCAGTCAAGCAGCTAGGCAGTTTAGAGGCCACATTTGAACTCAGATTCTCCTGACTTCAGGGCTGGTCCTCTATCCACTACCCCACCTAACTGCCCCTGTCCCACAGTTCTGAAACACTGCATAGATTTTCAAATTTTTTTTTTTTCCTAGTACACTGATTTTGCTAATTTTTTCCCCCTTTGTTCTCTATTTAAAGAAAATATTCTTCATTATATGGGGTAGATCTTTGGGAGGGGAGAGATGACAAAAATTAGAAGATATAAAAAAAAAATCTATAAAATGTTACTTACTTTTGCCTCACCCTAATCCCTTATTCCATATGGGAGGGAGGAGGATCTTAAAAATTCTGACTTCTGGGGCAGCTAGGTGGCGCAGTGGATAGAGCACCAGCCCTGAAGTCAGGAGGACCTGAGTTCAAATCTGGTCTTAGACACTTAACAGTCCCTAGCTGTGTGACCCTGGGCAAGTCACTTAGCCTCAATTGCCTTAGCAAAAAGCAAAAATAAATAAATAAATAAATAGATGATATTGAAAATTTAAAAAAAAAAAATTCTGACTTCTACAGGGCCATATATATGTGTATAATCATGCTTTTTTTAAGCATGGGAGAGATAACAAAAAGTTACATTATAAAGTACTCAATATACAAAAAGAATATACATAATTCAATAAAGAAGTATTTTTTTCTGTCTTGTCTTTTGCATTAATATATACTCATTTCATAGCAGGCCTTGTTTCTTGAAATAAGAGATATATTCAATCATACTGACCATGTTTTCATTGCATTGCTGGATTAAGTTATTTTACTGAATTACTCTTGCTATTTATTGTTAGGAAATTATTATAATGGCTTAGGATGGTGATCATGAAGCCAGTGTAAATTTTTTTTCATTTACATATTTCAATTATATAAATTTACTGAAACCTTAAAGAAAATATTGGATTAATCTAAAAAAAATTCAATTTTTGTGGAAAAAAGTCTAAGTGTACTCAATTTTTTTTTTAATTTTATTTTATTTGCAAAACATATGTATGGGTAATTCTTCAACATTAACTCTTACATAGCTTTCTGTTACAGATTTTCCCCCCCAACTCCCCACCCCTCCCCTAGATGGCAGGATATCCACTACATGTTAATTATGTTAAAATATTGGCAAATCGAATATATGTATACATATTTCCAAACTTATTGTTGTGCAAGAAAAGTCATATCTACACAAAAGACGTATCAGATAAAGGAAACACAATGTAAGCAAACATCAATCAAGAGTATGAGAATGTTACGTTGTGGTCCACATTTCACATTCCTCTCTCTGGGTGTATATGGCTTTCTTCAGTGAACAATTGGAAGTGGTTTGAAACATTTCATTGTTGAAGAGAGCCATGGTGGACTCATAATTTGATTTGAGTGTACAATGACAAAACAATCTTAGAATGAATTAACAGAAACATAATGTTCTGAATAAATGAGGTAATAATCCTATTGTTTTCTGCCCTAGTGAAATCATATCTGGGGTATTATGTTATATCACGGGTACCACTTTGAATTGGATATTGACATGCTGAACCACATCAAAGAAGATAATCAGGATGTCATGCCATCTGAGGACTGCTTGAAGTGCTGGAGATTTCTAATCAGAGAAATGAACTGAGTTAATAAGGCAGATGTTTTCATATCTGGAGGGATCTTCAGAGAAATTAGATTTTTTTCTCTTTGACCTCAACAAGCAGAAAGGGATCAAGAAGTGAAAGTCACAGAGAGGCCGATTTTGGCTCAATGTAAGGTAAACCTTTCCAAATAAAAGGAACTGTCTACAAACAGAATATACTGCTTCAGGTAGGTAGTCAAGTCCATGTCACTAAAGGACTTCAATGGCCATTTATCAAGAACAAGAACAAGAACAAAAGTAATTCATACTTCTGGTTCAGGCTTCCAATTTTGGAATTCTGTGTTAAGTGTTAAGACATGTATTAACATCCCTCAAAACAAAAGACTCAAAAATTTTAATTTTCAGATATAACTACTTAATATTCAAGTCTGACAGGTAACTCACATTATCTTTTTATTGATTTTAGCACTTCAAAGCACTTCAAAAAATATATCAGTTGGGGAATGGATAAATAAGTTAAGGCATATGAATGTAATGGAATATTATTGTTCTAGAAGAAATGATCAGCAGCGTGATTTTCAGAAGGGCCTGGAAAGACTTACATGAACTGAAGCTAAGTGAGTCATTAGAACCAAGAGAAAATTGCACATGACAACAAGATTATATAATGATCAATTCTGATGGACATGGCTCTTTTCCACAATGAGATGATTCAGGCCACTTCCAACAGACTTGTGATAGAGAGAGCATTTTGCATCCAGAAAGAGGGCTATGGGGACTGAATGTGGATTACAATGTAGTTTTTTCAAGCCTTTTTTGTTGTCGCTTGCTTTTTGTTTTTTTTTCCTCATTTTTTTTTCCCTTTTTGATCTGATTTTTCTTGTGCAGCATGATAAATATGGAAATATTTTAGAAGAATTACACGTATTTAACCTATAAGATTACTTGCCATCTAGGGAAGGAAGAAAACTATGGGACACAAGGTTTTGAAAGGGGGAATGTTGAAAACTATCTTTGCAGCATGCATTTTGAAAGTAAAAAGCTGTTATCAAAATAAAAAAAATTAGCACAGTGAAAAAAAATTCTAAAACATGTCCTAAATGCTAAACAATATTATCTTATTATTATATTATATTATAAGACTGCTACTATTAAAAGTGATGAGGTAACAAGTTTCCACCTAGACAAAATATTATTTACAACCTATATTATGCACAAACATAATGCCTGGAGTTGAAATAAATACAGTTTAAAATCAGAAGGTGAAATTCAAGTTGAAAAAAAAAATTGAGTATATAAAAGTGTGGTTGGATTTAAAGTTCACAGCAAAAGCATGCAAAGTTGAATTAGTTCTAAGAAGTCAAATACATATTGTTTTCCTTTTACAGGTCAAATTCTGGAATACTATGGCTTACAGGAAGGCATGGTGAGGTAGAACAACTAAAGGGAGTGATGAAAGTCTAAGTGAGAATCACATAGCAGTACCTAGTTTAGCAATAAATTTAAGGAAAAATTAGGCAGGAGTTGATTCCTGTTTTCCTAGGAAAAGAGTATATTTGTGCCATTGGAATCTTTGAAAATCAACTCAATTTCAGCCATCACACTATCTAGATATCTCAACATATCTACAATCCAGGTATACTAACTTCCTCTTTAGATAAAAAGAATCTAAAAAATAGAATGAATGGGATATTCTGCTTGATTCTACATCCTATAAAGTTTTTCATAAGAACAGTGTTATTTATTATGAAATTGTAGCAATGAAGTTTATAAAGATCAAAGCTATGAAAATCTATTTATGGTCAGCAAGTAAGGTTGATGCTGGGAAAAATAACATTTCAAAGCCTTCAGTATAAAGAAACTTTTATTATGGCACTATTACCTAAAAGTATTTCACAGTAATGCTGCAAGTATTTTTTAAAAATAAACTTATTCATGTACTCTTTTTACTTCTACTTCTGGAAGAGCTCAGAAATTACATGCATATTAAGAGTTTGATAGTCACCAGGAATTCTGAGATTCAAAAAGCCAACTTTCATACAAAAGATGACCCGACTCCATCATGATTCTCCCTTTCAGTATATAAAATTAGCCCTCTGCCTTACTAGTTTTCTCCTTTTCTTAGGATCTGCCAACCTACTTCAATGCCAAACACCAAACACCTAGGCAGATAAAAATTGATTTCAACATCCTCCTTGATTTTGTTACTAATTAAGACATAATCTTAATTAGTTCAGTAGTCAAGAACACTAGGTATTAAAAGCCAACTTTTTTTTTTAACCACAGTAAACAGAAAGACTTAAGTATCCCAGAAGCCTAGTAAGTGAATATTTTTAAATCTTTAATGCAGTTCAACCAGCATTTAAAGCCCTATTATGTGTAAGGATCCTGCTAGAAACACATATACAAAGAAATTCCTGCTCTTGAAGAACTTACATTATAATGGAGACATAAACTATACAAGGGAAAAAATAATTACAAAATGCATACACAAAGAAATAAAATATAATTTAAAGAAAGAACCTGAGCACTAACAATTATGATCAGGAAGGACAAAATTTCTGTTTATTTCTGGACTCACACAATTCTGGAGTAAACATGACAAATGCATTCTCTGGCCTACCGAAAAAAATAAATTCTCAAATTTTATTTATCTGTAGCCTATCTAAAGAATCATCTATTTCTTTCAATTTAAAGCCTTAGTGACAGAAGCAGTGAATCAAGAATCAAAAGCACAGAGTTCTATTTCTGGCTCTACTTCAAACATGCTTCGTGACTTCACGTAAGACAGTTCTCTCTGTATTAAATTTTTTTCTCCTTGTGGGGCAAACTCTGGCAATGGATATATTTAAAACTTTTCTGTTCTTAGGATAAAAGTACTAAGCAAGTACCAGTAATTATAAAAATGAAAATCTTAGCATGTAAAGGAGCTATCTTTATACAACTGAATCAGATGCAAAAAGTTTTCTATCTCCCCAACAGAGCCTAGCATACCAACTTACGTGGAATAGTTGAGAAAATGTGTATCAAACCATTACAGGAATAAAGGTGTTTCCAGACTGGGTCCAATATGGACCTAGTTTGAGTACTGTATGTAAATCACTCTTCCCAAACTGAATACACAATAAAGGTGTGATTCTGAAGGTCATGAAATCTCTGAACACGTTTTGACATTCATTCAGGAAAGTAAAGGCTTTCATCTCCAACCATTTCCTTCAAGGCCTTTAGGATGCCCTGGATAAATGTAAGAGCTTCAAACTTCAAAAAGACAATGGGGCTATTTGGTGTGCATAATTCACAACTGCTATATGAAAGTAATGCAAAAAGGATGGGTTTTCCCAAAAATTTATTGGAATCACAAACTATATCTCAATAACTATAGTCTGGCACAGCATTTTGCATATGGCCAACAAATTAAACTGAATTCTTTCCAAGTGAAAAAGCAGCTTCCCTAGCACAGAGTATAATAATCACAATATACATTGATGATAACAACAAATGTTGTAGGCATATATATGTGAAGGAAGATTTCAATCCTTCTTATTTATCATGTTAAAATATGCCAGACCCAGGGCAGCTAGATGATGCAGTTTACAGAACACCAGCCCTGAAGTCAGGAGGACCTAAGTTCAAATCTGACCTCATACACTTATTCCTAGGTATGTGACCCTGGCAAGTCACTTAACCCTAATTGCCTCAGCAAAAAAAAAAGAGCCAGATGTTACATAACCATACCTCTATTCTATAAAGTAACAGACTTTATCTCTTGCACAGATACAGAAAGAGCAGAAATTTGTTTCTAACATAATCCAGATTGCCCACATCAGTCCTTTCTAAACAAAAAAAAAAAATATATTAAAGGTTGTATCCACACACAAATACTTTGGAATGGAATAAACATGCATACAGGTTAGACGCTAAGTTCTCTGACTTAGCATATACAACAAAGTAATTAGCAAATAGTTTAAACTACTATCATTTCAAGGCTCCCAAGCGAGTCTTTGACCTCAATGTCCAGTTTTCATTCTCACTACTCTATGTTCCAGGCAAAGCAAATTCAATTGCCAATTCTCCCCCCCTCCCCCATTTCATCACCATGTCTTTGCTCATGCTATCCCTACATTCATCTGTTTAAATCCCTCTCTTTCTTCAAGGCCACCTCAACGATGAAACTTTTTTTGACTTCCACCAGATAGAAAATCATCTCAATCTCTCTCTCTTAAAATTTTTTTCTCACATCACTTTTCTTGAACCTTAGTACATCAACACTCCCCACACCATTATTACTTCAAGGTGTATATATGTGTGTTTCTGTATGTGTGTGACAAAGGACTATCCTAATCAATTCAATCAATCTTTATTAAGGCACTGCTTCATGCAGAAATAGCTATACATCTTTCTACCTACATAAAACATATATATCATATCTATAGATTTGTCTAGAGATAAGATATATATCTATTTCACATGAGATAGATCTTTTACATATATATACATATACCTACATATATATATATATGCATGTGTGTATATTTATCTATTATCTATGTGAAGCAGTACCTTAGTTAAAGTTGATCGATTTGATTAGGATAGACCATTACCAGACACTAACTACAATGGTTTTTCCTCCCATTGGTTATGTCTTTCAGGTATATCTTTGTAAGACCAGAAAGCTGTGTTAAAAATAATCTGTTCCTTTGAAAACACTGAAATTCTCTTTCCAGCCAAATTCCTTGGATCTAAGCTACCTTTGCAAGGATGCAGCTCTATTGTTTCTAAAAAAGCATTCCCAAAAGCCTAGGGTTAGATTTATAATCTGAATTAATGTGCAACCTGTTGTGCTATCCTGTCTCTAGAATTTTTACTTAATATATATTTTTTTCTTCTCAAAAATTAACACTTCCTGAATTAGCCTTTCTGGGACTATTTCTACATCTCTAAGCAGATGATACAGTTTGAAAATCATATGATTAACATATTGTAAGATCCTAATTGCACTTAAGGCTTAGGGGCAAGATTTTCTGATTCAAGTAAACTGAGGTGGAAATTTTTTTGTTTTTTTCCAGTTAAAGGCAAAGGCAATTTAAATACAATCTTGCTGGATTTTCCAGTTCATCCATTTGTTCTTTAATTCACTTAAGTATTACAAACATTTATATATGCAAGATTCAATGTTAGGTGGTAATAGAGAACAATGGAAAAAATCCTTGAAGCTTACCACTTAAATCACTCTTCTTACATACCCAGTCAACAAGCACTTATTAAGTCCCTACTATTTGCCACTATACAGTACAGAACATGCTTTCATCTATTTAACCTTTCATGGATCTCCTAGAAAGCTTAAAACTGAAAGATAACTTCAGTTGCTATTAATTGTAAAAAGGCAATTGGAATACTAGGCATCTTTATTAACTACTCACAAATGATTTACTAATGTATTTTTTTGGTAAAGCTCAAAGAATACAGTTTAGTCAACCTGTCTTATATTTTTCAGGAAAAAGAACTGATCACAGCCTTGCAAACAGGATTTTTTTTTTTTAATGTATTTGCCCACCAAACTTGACACCAGCCCTTCCCACACTTACCAATGTCATAGTGATGATGCATCTGATGGCAGTGAGCATCAGTGGCCTGAAAAAATACAGGTTGTAGTTTCAATTTTTATTAAAAATTCTTACTTGCTAACTGCCTGAGTTAAGTCTACATTTTTTTTCAGCCCATGTCCTGTGTTATTGCTACATAACAGAAAAGTTATATAACAGCTTCTTGCTTTAACTAGTAAACAGAGAGCAATTTATAAGGTGAATTGTGATCCAGCTGTATTGGGCTGGAGTCTAAAGTATAAAGAAAAGATCTGGAAGACAAGATTAAACCAAAGATTTAATGTAAGTTCCTTGTTTGTAAAAGGAAGGGGTTATACTAATATGCCCTCTAAGGTCCCTTCCAGCTCTAATATTATAATCCCATGAATAGAACAAAGATTTGGATTGAAGGAACAAGGATGAAAAAACCAATATTTTACTGGATCAAAATTGAGAGAACTGAGGATTAGAGAAGGCAAGAGAGTTGTTTTACAGCTGAAGAAATAGAAAAATAACGAGAATGGGGATGGAATAAAAAAGGACATGGTAAATTTTAAGACAGATGAAGGTGATTGGAACGTAGGAAAATGATAAAAAAGGTGTGAAGGGTGGTGTGCTACATATCAATTAAAGTTGACTTTGACTTGAAGAAGATTTTATAAGGAGTTTTATATATAAGGTTTTATAATTAGGAAGAACTATAATTTAGGAAAAAATTATCATTAGAAAGAATCAGGAATCTAAATATAGTATCTTCAACTCTTGGATAATGGAAAAAAATGAGCTAATCGCAATTCTGTTCCTTCCTTTTTAATACCAGTATAAGAAAGAATGGGAAGATGTTGGGTAGAATTCATACTTGCTGTGAATCATGGCTGAAGAATCCACTACCATATATGCATTTTCTACATGCTATAAATATCAAAAAAAGAATTTGAACATTTCCAAAGAATCCTCTCTCTACTAGATCCTGACAACAGCTGTGACCTTTTTCTATTAAGCTCAGCACAAAACATAACACTCAACAAAAGGTTATCCAGAGTGAAATGAGATCATTTATTTTTTAAATAATCTTTCCTTGGCTATAAATGAGATCATTTCCCAAAGATCAAAGTATTTTACTGATGTATAACCATTCCAGTTCCCTTTGGGAAATCCCTAGCCCAAAAGGTTACTTTTGAGCCCCTTTTCAAATTCCAACAAGAGATATTCTAGAAAAACAGGTTGATGACTTTTTCACTCTTTTAGGATAGGGGAGGGAAGAGAAAGGTCTAAGGAAGAGATTTATTTTTATGTAAGTAAAAAGGCTCTCTCTGGAAAAGTTTGTGCCACATTTAAGATATTTGCATTCTTTCCATAATGTACAAATTAGTACTGAAATTTATTTAGAAATTTCAATAGCATTTTAAAGTTTATTAAATATTAATTATTAATTTCAGTACCAAACTAATTTGTACATAAATAGTTAACTTTAAAATATCATTACTTTAAGAGAAGTAGCCAGAGCCACAAAAGCCTACTCACTTTCAAAAGGCAAGGGCCAAACTTGCTAACCATGTACACATTCATTTATAAGTGGTTACAGGAAGCAATACCAAGATTGAGGGGAAATATTTTGATTAAACCTTTTCCCTCTGTATTAAGCCTTTGGAAATTCACATGAATTACTTAAAAATCTGGGGTCCACAAGAGAGATGAAGAAAGCCAGCCTCTTCCTTTAACCTGGTTTACCCACAAATTAACATAGATGATTAACTCATTAGTACCTACTA
>JAJPUD010003789.1:102690-138344 GCA_023553655.1 Myrmecobius fasciatus
TTAAAAAAAAAAAAAAAAAAAAAAAAAAAAAAAAAAAAAATCCCATCAAATAGTTCCCCAATCAACATCTCTTGCAGTTAGAAGGGAAATTATAGAAAAACTGATCATAGGAGTCAAGGAAAGGGTGTGTGAAAGGTTTACTTGGCATATCTGAAAACAGCTGATGAGCGAATGTTATCTCAGGTATTCTTACACCTTCAAGACAGAAGGAATGAAATTAAAGAAAGGATTTCCATTCCTTATGTATCATTTTTATCATACCTTTCTAAAAACAAACATAAATCTATTTAACATTTTATATATATGTATGTCTATCTCTCAAATATCTTAAGCAGAGCATACCAAAGAGTTAATTAAAGGCTTGCTGATAATAAAGTCGTTTTTATTTCTTTGGTCTTTCCATCTGCAAGAAAGATTTTCAACTCCACTGACCTTTCCACTTTTTAGTACCTCAGTAATAACTCAATAATAACAGGACTACTGTAGTTCAAACTGTGGCCTCTGACTTTTTAGGACACATTTGTGTTATACAATCTAGCAAGGAATGAAAAATTGTTCTGTACTGTTTTACCTGTGGGTATTTTAGTCTCTCCAACAAGATTATAGCTCAGTGAATAATATTTCCATGTAAGGGGTTTGGGGGATAGAAATATATGAAAGAGGATTCTTTGCCAATGGGAAAATAATCATCTAGCGAGAGAAAAAAGACAAGATGCTTCTTAGGTTTAGTGTCAAATATGCTCTAAACCAGGAGTGGGGAATACAGAAGACCCTTGAAATCATTTGCTAAGGCAATTTCAGGCAATGAAAAGCTGGGTAAAACAACCTCTCACTGCTTGAGTTCTGTAAGTTAATAATTTGGTATGATTCAAGAATGATATTATAAACATCTAAAAGGCCCTTGGCAGAAAAAAGCACCCCTGTTTAACCAAGCAGTTTCTCTAACTCTAAACCAAGAATTTCAGAATGAAGTCTTCCCAGTAGATGAGGCTTTTTAACTGCTTCTGGATGGACAAGCAGAAATTCTGAGAGATTTAAGGTGAAGGAGGAAAAGGGCATGAAAAAAAGTATAGAAAGAGGAAGGCACAATGTACATTTGGGGAATGGAAAGTAAAGTGAACGTGATATTTCAGAATATTCAGAATATCCTGAATCTAAGGTTAAAGAATATACAAAGCTGCTTAAAGTTTTTGATCAGTAAGAGAAGCATGACTAAAGCAGTTACTTTTTATATAATTTTTTTTTTTGGCTGAGGCAATTGGAGTTAAGTGACTTGCCCAGGGTCACACAGCTAGAAGTGTTAAGTGTCTGAGACTAAATTTGAACTCATGTCCTTCTGACTTCAGGGCTGGTACTCCATCCACTGAGCCACCTAGCTGCCCCTACAGCAGTTCCTTGAGAAAAGTTGACATAACAACAGTTTGAAGGATGAACTGGTTCAATCAATAAACAAGCATTTATTAAGCATCTCTAATTACTGGAGGTAATTAAATTTAATTGTAATTTTTTTCAAGTAACAAATCTATTTTCTTTCCCTCCCAACGCCAGTCATCCTCTCCCCCTCAAAGAAAACAAAAAGACAAAATCCTTGTAACAAATATGCATAGTTAAATTGCAAACAAAATGTCTCATCCCTAAAAACTTTTTTTTTTGCATCTCTCAGAGCTTCTAGTTCCTGTATTAAGTACAGGCACTCAATAAATATTTGGTGACTTTAACTGATTTCCAGTAGTCTATTTCTAGGTCATAAATCTTTTCAACATGGCAAGATCTAAGTTTGCACAGTATAAAACCCAAAGTCACCTTTACATCTCAATTCAGTCGCTTTTCCCAGCTAAATTTGAAAAGTATCCTAAGCAAACTGGTCACCAGGTGATTAATTTTTTTCAGCCACTGCAACTCATTAAGACCAGCTACAAAGGTATGCATGGAAGAGCTGCAATACACAGCAATAGAGGACATATTCACATCAATGAAATAATGGAGCCTGAAAAATTATATTTCTTTTAATCAATGCTGAAATACTAGAGAACTAGTCCTTATAAAGTGAAGTAAAATTCAGTCAAAGAATCAACAGATCTTACAACTTTTACAATAAGAAAGAATGCTACTTAAGTTCTTTTTTGATAGCTATTCACTCCATCAAAACTGAGAACAACTAAATTTTGCTCTGGGCATAGAAAATTCATAGATTAAGAGGTAGAAGGGATTTTAGTCCAAGTCCCTCATTTTAAAAATGAGAAAATGAGTCCCAGGTAGTAAGTACGAAAAACAAGGAATTCTGAATCCAAATACAACACTCTTTCTATTACTTTCTACATCCTTCCTCCAACTGAGTTAAATCTGTTGCTGCCAAGAAAATAAGCATTCTAGGTTTCTTGTGATTTTCTCTGGTTTAAATTTCTCAAATGCTAGCAAAATAGTAATACATATACAGCATGTCCTCAAGTCAATAAATGCCCATTTCAAGCATCCTACAAAAGGCACAATTCCCATGCAAACCCTTTATTCTTTTCTTTGACTACCAAGCATATTGCATTTAATAATTTCAAATTCTTGTACTTACTTTTTAACATGGGAGTCTTTGATGTTCTGTGAGATCCTAACTTGAGAGAAGTAAAGATGTTACCCTTCACTTCATTCCACCCTACTTTGCTTTACTCTCGACTTCTCCTTACAATCTTCCCCAGTCATAGATACCTTTGAGAATGAAGTGAATTCTTCTACCTCAAAACTTTCCTGGTAGAGCAAAGGAAACTAAGGGTCTAGATATGAAAAGGCTTTTTCTACATTTAATAAAGGCAGTTGGCCTGCCAGTAAATTAGTCATTAAGTAAATTAGCTATTTAGCAGAAGGCAACCAAATATTTCACTAGTACAGATGCTAGGATATTTCAGGCCAGGATTTACTTAAGATAAAAATGGGAATGTTTCTTTACTGAAATTTCTTTACCTAAAATTACATTTTACCTCTTTCTTCCCTTGCCCCCTTTTGTTCTTTGTGGTAAAGACAAAAAAACAATCCAAGAGAAAACAAAAATGACAAATAATAATAAACTTATGATTATTCTACATAACAATAATAATAATAGCTAACATTTTATAGCATTTACTATGTTCAAAGCACTGTGCTAAGTGCTTTACAATTATAATCTCATTTGATCTTTACAACCACCTAAAGGAGATAGATGATATCATTAGCTCCATTCTACAGATGAGGAAATTGAAACAGAAGTCAAAGACTTATCCAAGGACACACAGCCATTAAGTGTCCAAGGCTGGATTTGAAGTCAGGTCTTCCTGACTCTAGACCCAGAGCTCTATCTACTATGCCACCTAGCTGACCATTTTGATGTACTGGAAAGAGGAAAGCAGAATCATTACACAAAAAATAAAAGACCAAGTCCACGTGGTTCCTAAGTGACGAATGGAACAAAAATAATAAAAGTTTCAAAGGGATCCTTTATAGATATTTTGAAAGCTAGAAATAAAATATATACTCAACAATTAAGGGATAACTGAACATACATGAGTTTTACTATAATATATAATTATAAATGTGCCAAGTTCAGAAAAACATAAAAATGCAAAAAAAAAAAAAATTGATGCAAACTGAAAAAAGCAAAGACAAAAAGAACATACACATAAATGACCTATAAGGATGTGGTACAAGTCAAAAGTGAGAAGCAATGAGTGAGAGAGTGAGTTAGTGTGTGTGTGTGTGTGTGTGTGTGTGTGTATAAGTCTCTATTACATCAAAACAAAATATAGCAATAAACATTTTGAAAATCAAATTTTGCATTCCTAGTCTGCTGAACAACTGGTAAACACAAGAATATCTCAGGATTCAAATTTGCAATTAAGTAAAAATATCTTCTCTGGAAAGCAGTAAATATGCCAAACACAGAGCCATGGATATGGTGGTGGTGGTGGACACTTAAAAGTTGTTCTCGATGATGACCTTTTGAAGCTGGCAAGAGCAGGGAAATTCGAGCACTGCAGTTGGCTTCAAAGTCTAAGCCAACATTTCTGACTCTCCTCCCTCCTCCCCCCAACAAGGCATTTCCCGTCCTTATACTTGGGATAAGGACAGTTCAGACAGGCCCAACACATGGCAAGAGGTAACCATTTCGGAATCATAGGAATTTAACCTCTGCTTGAAAAGTAACTGTGAGACTTTTGCCAATTCAGTGGTTCACTCCTATGAAGGTACAATGTGTGACTTCATAGGCACCTGAATATAAAACTTATATCTAAACTAAGCTAATCCAAGCAATAGGGAAAATTCACTTAGAAGAGCTAACCAGTCCATTTTTTAAACACTCCTTCTGATTCAGGCCAGTTCCAATGGTCTTGTGATGAAGACAACTATCTGCAACCAGAGAGAGGTCTGTGGGAATTGAGTTTGAATTACAACATAGTATTTTCACTCTTTTTGTTGTTTGCTTGCATTTTGTTTTTTCTCATTTTTTTCCTTTTTGATCTGATTTTTCTTGTGCAGCATATTTATGGAGATATGTATAGAAAAATTACACACGTTTAACATATTATTGGATTACTTCCCATCTAGGAAAGGGAGTGGAGGGAAAGAAGGGAAAAAATTTGGAACAATTTGGAACACAAGGTTTTGCAAGGGTAAATGTTCAAAATTATCCATGCATGTTTTGAAAATAAAAAGCTTTAATAAAAAATTCAAAACCAACTCATTCTTTGAGTTACTCAGAGAAAGGAACCACATACATAAAAGGTGGTGTATGTCAAAGCTTCTTATTGCTTCATAGAACAAATGACAAAAGAACAAAAACCAGATGGCTATGAACTTGGGATTACTGTTAGTTACCTTGCCCATTTCTATAAGTCATTCTGCTTGCACTCAGAATGCTAGATTTTCTCTCTAAAAATCATGGCCAAAAGTAATCATCACTGCAATTAGTCGATGAGCATAAAAATATTTAGTGGAAAGGAAAAAAAGGGAATTGTGATTTTCCCATCTAGGGTATAGTTGAAAACAAATCTTATAAAGTGCATGTGGCAAGACAAGGCATTCTAGAGAATAATTTTTCCATTCCACCAGTTTAGTCAGAAATCACCATGGAAATGAGTTCTTATAAAATCTGCTGTCATACCTTGTTAGGTAGCAAAGCTCATGCTAGAAAAAAGAAACCAGATGAAATTTTTAATATTTTCAAGATTCTGTTTTATATTTGTCTCCAATTCTGGACATGAACTGAGACTTATATAACCTTAGGTCAGATTAAGTAGATACTTAAAGTAAAATGTATATAAAAATGCAAAAGAGACAGAAGAATAATTCAATACTGGCTCGGCTGCTTAAAATTTGTGTGACCTTGAGAAAGACACTTTATCATTCAATAAACATTCAAGTAAGCATGTATTCAGTGCAAGACAGAAAAAGCAAAGGCAGTCTCTACTTTCAAAGGCTGTATATTCTACATGCATACAAGTACAGAAATAGAAGTTAAAATGAAGGAAAAAAACTAACAATTCAGGACACTAGGAACAGTTTCATATAGGTAGCTGCAGTTCCCAAACAAAGCCTTCAACAAAGAGAGAGGCTTAAGGTCCTAAGAGATGAAAATAACAATGGAGCACATTTTAGGCACAGAGGACACCTTAGTTAATGCATGGAGATGGAATGCCTAGTTGAGGGAACAGCTAATACCCCACTGAAACTAAGACAACATATGTGTAAAGAAGAACAGGAAACCAGTCTTGAAAGATAGGTGGGAACCAGCTTATAGAGAATATTAAAGAGCAAGATAAGAATATTTTTATTTTATCCTAGATATAGTAGGTAATTACAGAAAATTTCTCAAAAGAGAAACATGGTCAAACCTATGTCTTAGAAATATTCTTTTAGCAATTGGATGAAGGATTGATTAAAGAGAGAAGAAACTGGAATAACCTGTTAGAAAGCTATTTCAATAATTAAGACGAGGTGATGAGGGTACTCGATACAAGATACTGTGAATGTAGAACCCACAAAATTAGACAAATTATTAGAAGGAACAAGGGATTCAAGGACAGAAGATGCAGTATATTTGAACTATTCAACAACAGGATCAAGATTGTGAAGGGCAGGGGTAACAGACCGTGAGATCAGGGAAGGGAGAAATGGATAAAAAAATAGGTTCAAGAGCAATAAAAGTGGAAGAGACAGGAAGATATTAGGATCAGAGTGGGAATCTCAGAATTTAAGGTCATAGTAATAACAGTTATGGATAAAAAAAAAAGTTATGGGAATACAACCATTTCTGTGGGTGGCTGAAATAGAAGGAAGATATAGATGAAAGCAGTAAAGAAGGTGGATAAAATAGGTCAGAATAATTGTGGGAATATCAACATATATAAGTACCTAAAGGGGTTGATGAGAAGACTGTGCCAGGTACTAAATTCTTTAAGGAAAAAGGAAGAATGTTCCTGGAGACCTGTAAATGGTTATACAATATAAACAAGAATTTGTTTATATAAAAATAATTCAAAATAAGCAGAAGGAACAAATCTGAAAGGAGATGTTGCTGATAGTGGCAAAAGAACAGTTTAGACAAGGAGTCTCTAATACTAGAGAAGGTAGTCAGGAATGAACTGTCTTCTGAAGGAAACTAAGCATCCATTATTGGGAGAAAAAAAAAAAAAGAAAAGGGGTGAGAAGTATTCCGTTTCTTCATTTGTTGAATGGGAAAGGTGGGCTAGATGACCTCTAGTATCCCTTCCAACTCTACTACCATCTTATTCAGAAATATACAATAATTTACTTTTATGTGCTATAATTTAGAGAAGGGCATTAAAGAAATACAATTAAGTATTTAAGGACCTCCAAATCTGACCCCAATTAAACTACCAGCTCATTCTTTCTAAATATATTACCTGTGTGCCTCTCTGCTCTCCCCCCATCCCTCACCAACAGCATGTTCTGTTCCACTGATGTGCTTTTATTCATGTTGCTCTCTTTATCTGATTTTCTCTGATTTCTTTTGGGGTTCAGTTCACATTCCCAACTACTCCATGGCCAAATACTAGAATAACCCTAGTGATTCCACAGTAAGTGATCTTTCCCTTATATGAAATCCTATAATTGCCTTGAACTGTTCCCTGGTTTTCAGGTAAACATAATTTTTCAACTCAGTCATAAGGAGGTTGAGGACAAGAACTGTGTCTTCTCACCCTTATATATGCAGAGGGTACACAACTGAACTTAAATATTTCTTGAATAAAAACTGGGATATTTCTAAACTATGCTCCACATAATTTTATTGCAATATGCACCCTTGAGAAAGAGGTCTTCCATTTATACATGCATAGACTTCAAAAGTGTATGACTATATTCATGGTCTCACTGGGTAATTTTGAAATTTCTCCCCCCCACTTTTTATTTAAATAATATTTTCTCTTTTTCCTTAGTTACACATCAAGAAAATTTTTAACATTATTTACAGAATTTTGAGTTTCAAATTTTTCTCCCTCCCTTCTTCTGAAGATGGTAGGCATTTTGCTATTGTTTATATTGTGCTATCATGAAAAACATTTCCATATCAATCACTTGAAATTTCTTCATAAGTTATTACTGTACACTTGAGATAAATGTCAGAGCTATCAGTCAGCTCTTCCTGAAAGGGTCTCTCTGTTCTCACAAACTACAGTATATATATTATTGACAATATGAACACCACATTCATGAAAGAATTATTACACTTTCTGCAATAAAACTTAATGATTAAATTGTCTTTAGAGGCTCCTATATAGTTATACAACAGAATGCTTTATCCCTCCCTAAATATACCATCTCACATACCAAATGCTAGCTAAATTCTCAGCCCTTAAGAAAATTCTTTTAATATATAGTGATTTAAACAGTTCACTGCTATTGATTCTTGATTCCAAGCATATTAAAGAGAAGATTCATGTGTTCACACAATGAAACACACATATGCAAAGCTTGAAAAAGATCCATACAACACTCACTATCAGGTTAAGTTTCTTAATGGCCAATCTCCTCAGACCAACAGGCTTTAACCAACTTCCACTTCTCAAATCCTTCACTTCAAACTTCTTTCTCCTTCAGAAAGCTGATCTTGCCTAGTCCTCCTAACTCTTCCTAAAGATGCCTCTAGGTTAGAGGGAGACAAGCATTATCTAAGCTCATGAATAAAGCACAGGCCCCCTAGATATAGGGGACCTATGTATATATCACTGCCTTCCTAGTACATGAGTTCATCTGAGAGTGGATATTTAACAGGTTTTCTTTATTGACAGCAAGTCTATTTCTCTTTTTACCTTATTTATTCCTTTTTCTTTCACCTATTTTTAGTCTTCACACTTCTTTCCTTTGTCAAGATTCTTGAATCCTTCTTTTGGTGGCCTATCTCCCATTTTTTCATATTTAAACAAAGGAGGCAGGACACTAGATTTCTGTAATCTAAAACTTGCAATGATGGATCAAAGAGGGCAGGGACTACTGAGTTCACCAGGTGCCAGTGATGCCAAGAGAGATTTACTTTAGTAAAATGGAAAACAACCCTGGACTTGACTCTGAAGGTGGGTTCAAATCCTAGCTATACCACATACAACCTGTATAACCTCAAAGGATCAGATCAGAAGATTTGTAAGATTTCTCCTAAAACTAATCTGCAATCCTTTGTGACTGAATGATTTTAATTGTTTAGATCTCCAGGTCAAAGGACCTGTGTTTGAGTCCCACTTCTTGTAGTTACCACCTATATAATATCAGAAAAGTCACCTAACCTTCCCCAGAGTTCATTTTCTTCATCTCTAAAAGGAGGAGGTTGGATTAGATGGCATCTTCCAGATCTAACATAATTTCAAAGCTTCATTCAAGTCCCAATTTGAACAGCAACCTCAGACATGAGTATGTAAATAAATGAAGAGACTAACTCTAGGGAATCAAAAGCAATTAACAATCAGCTCAAGGGAAGCAATATTGTATCATATATCATAGATGATTATACATCACTAATGATCTCAAAGGCCAGCTAGTTCCATCCCCTCATTTTTTAGAGGAGGAAACTAAAGTCCAAGAGGATTAAGTGACTTGCCCCAAAAAAGAAGGAAGGAGCAAATGGGCTTATGCTTCAAACTCAGGTCTTTTGATTCCACTTTTCTCTCTATAGTACCTCACAAAAAAATGGCTGGATGCTCAAATGTGCTACCTCTATGGAGAATGCCAGAAAGGACAATTATCTAGTTGGAGAGATAAAGCACATCTTCAGTCAATAAAACAGCAATGCCAAAAAGAAAAGTGACAAAGCAACTGGTGTAAGTTTCCAAAAAATGGTGACACTGTATGCAATGATTCTGGAGGAAGGAGATCGTGCTTTATGCTGAAATAGTCAAGGAGTAACTGATTGGGCTGGTTTCCTTTTCCTAGAGAGTAGGCAAGTTATCCATTGCCCAGTGCTGTAAGGAACTCATAGGCAAAGGAGAAGCATAATGTGTTATTTTAATTTAGCCAGAAATTGTATCTTCTTTCTTCTCATTATCAATCCACTTGTTTTTATTCCATTTTATGGTTTGCAAGAGCTTCACTACATTTTTCATGAATAAAATGAATCTGGGGCAACTAAGTAGCACAGTGGATAGAGCACTGTCCCTGAAGTAAGGAGAATCTGAGTTCAAATCTAGCCTCAGACAATTAATACCTCCTAGCTGTGTGACCCTGGGCAAGTCACTTAACCCCAATTGCCTCAGGAAAAAAAAAAAGAATCCTTACGCTGGTATGAGTTAGGCCTGGATTTGAACAAAGTTTGAAAGAGGGGCTTGAGCTAAACAATGAAAGTGGATCAGACTTTAAAAAGCACAAAGAAGATAGCTATTCCCTATAGGGAGTAAAGTACATACAAAGTACCAAAGTAACTAACATACTAAGCCTGCTTAGCCACAATGAGATTTACACTGAGCTCTCAAGAGTGAGGAACAGGGGATTTATAAACTAAGATCAGAAAATTTTAGCACATCAGCTGCTTTCCTTCCCTTATAGATCTTTACATTATGCCTCATCCTGGCACTAATCTAAAAGTAATGAGAGCTGAAATAGCTTTTAATTTGGAATCGGCTGGGGAGGGGGGAGGGGAGAGATCATTATTTTAACAGAGAAGTATGACCTTCAGATATGGATTCCTCAAGTTCTTATGTACCACAGAACCCAAAGCTTCCATGGCACCTTCTTTGTAACCTATGATGAGAGAAAGAGCCAGAGAGAGACCGGAGAGGGAGAGAGGGAGAGAGGGAGAGGGAGAGAGAGAGGGAGAGAGAGAGGGAGAGAGAGAGAGAGAGAGGGAGAGAGAGAGAGAGAGAGAGAGAGAGAGAGAGAGACACCGAGAATCTAGAACATATAGAATGTGACTGGCCCAGGAGATCACACCACCTATTTTTTTTTTTTTTTAAACAAAGGCAAAACTTTCTCATATCTCTCATTCCTTGGCTAGTCCTCTATCCACCACATCAAGTGTTTACAATAGACTACAATAATTTTCAACTTGATAGTGACAACTGTTTTTCACTGGAAGCATTTCTTTCAAAAACTCTGACCTTTCTCTAAGTTGAACATAGGAAACCAATGTGATGCCTCGATAACGGAAATGAAGAAGGCACGATATGGAGAGCTTCCTTCACTTTCAAAGAACTGTTCACATTTGAGGGGAATAGGAAGTTGCAAACTGGGAACTTTGCTAAATCACCCTAAAGCTCTAAATATCATCAAGAGCCTTCATGTATCAACCAAAGTACTAATATGAAACATTGTACTCCTTAATAATTATCTACTCTTAAGACATCAAATGTAGCATAAAGAGTTAGGAGAACTCATTTCCTTTTAAGTCTCTTCTTAAGAGTTATTGTTAAGACTGATTTAACAGAAGTGGAAATCTCTCCTTACAATATGAATCACCATTACATGAAAGAAGTGAGATCATCAGTTTAGTACCTGTAATTTTTCAAGGCAATGAGAGCTATCAAGATCTATTATTAATCACTCAAACAATGGGGCAGAGGAGTTGTACTTTAGTCATCATTTCTTAGCTCTTGAGAGTTAATATGACTAACTTTCTGAAACAAATGGCAATACATTCAATTCTCATAATACTATACATTTCTGATCTTTCTCTATTATTTTCCTTCTCTGAATTTCAACCAAAATTTCATGGTGATTTGAGAGACTAGGCTATTCACTTAATAAAGCATATTAATGAATACCAGATACATATTCCAAAAGATTAACTATGTTGGGCCCCAGCTTTCTCCATTTGTGACAAAAACAAGGAAGCCTACAAACACCTGGAATTTCTTTAATCCTTATGAGACTCTCACTTCTAAGATTCAGGTTAATTTAACTTTATTTTAAGTAGCCTCTGCCCATTCTTGCCCCCTTTTGCATTTTGGAAACATGGAACTCCTGAAATCAGCAATTTTGCTCACCTTTAACATAGTGGCCAAATTGGCCATGTGCTCATTCAGGGTGCTCTCTGACTCCTTGTAAGTCAGGCAGGTAAACTGGTATTCCTCTGGATCAAAGGCATCAGCTCCCTGTTGTTCGACATCATTTGCTACCCCCTCATAGTAATCCTCTATGTCCCCAGGGTCCTCATCCTCTTCTTCGTCTTCCTCCTCACAATTTGGGTCATAGTCCTCTTCATTGCTGTCAGATCCCTGGCTATTCATGTCCACAGACATTTTAGTGTCCTGCCAAGTTTCAGATCAGGAAAGCAGTTGCCGTTTTCACCCCCTCCCCCCTGATTTTACTTCTGTCTCAAATGCATTAGGTACTTCTGTCTTCTAAGAGAGAAAAAGGGGGAAAAAAAAAAGCATTAACTTTTTTCATAAAGAATTACAGCAGAAACAGCTTTCATATCCCCAACCCAACAGTATAATATCATCTCTCTGGGAAGTTACCTGTCATATCAGAAGGCTCTGGTTCTCCTCTGACTTCAGGAGAAGCACTAAAGCCTGGCAGTAAGAATTTAACTAGTTCTATATCATACAATAAAATGTTAGTTTCCTAGATGAGTGAAGGCTGGATTTAGTCTGGTACATTTCTTGGATGATAGGCTTAAAATTAAAGGGAAAGCATAGGAAAAACAAAATGGTCTTAAAAATTCTCAAGATAACAAATTCTCACAGAATGTCCTTACTCCCTAGGGCTACTAAATGGAGACACAGGACCCATAGATATAAAAGAAAGTCTTATCCTTCACAACAGGCTGCCCACAAAGATAGCAAACGAGGGGCAGCCAAACATTCTCCCCATGTCCATTATGACTGCCTCCTCATGTGAGATTAATAGAGGGAGCATTTTTAAGGATCAGAATTCCTGCCCATCATTACATCCAGAAAAAAAGGATGCACGAGCTTTTTTTTTTTCCTAGTAAATTTATTTTTTAATATACATTACTTTATGAATCATGGAATCATGTTGGGAGAGAAAAATCAGAGCAAAAGGGAAAAACCATGGGAGAGACAAAAAAAAAAAAAAAAAACAGAAAAAAGAAGCGAACATAGCTTGTGTTGATTTACATTTGGTCTTCTTTTTCTGGATGCAGATGGCATTTTCTGTCCAAAATCTATGGTTTGCTTTGGATCACTGAACCACTGAAAAGAATCAACTCTTTTATAGTTGATCACTGAACATTCTTGTTATTATTGGATGCACTGGCTTTTTAATACTACATTTTACATTATCTGTGGAGTTAGTGGAAGTTTAACATGAACAAATGAAAGTTATAGGATTCTAATAAGCATCTTCCACCATAAATGTCAAAATGACTATAGTGAATGTTCTCTTTCTTTTTTTTTTTTAAACTTAAGGGCTTATGGACTGTCAGGAAAAAAGGTATAGATAATCCACTAGTTGCATATGCATTTACCGAATAATCAAATTAGTTAAGTGAGCAAGAAAGGACATAAAATATGCTGCTTTTATATTTCAAAGGGTGTAAAGCCAAATAGTAAATTCTAAAAAAAATAAAAAATAAAAAAAATCAAACTTTTCACACTTCTCATAGAACTGAATGCTATGCATAACTATATATGAAAGAAAGTGTCAATTGAGCTAGAAAAACAAAAAGTTGTAAGTATAGCAGATAGTCTAATTTTAAATCTATGCTGACAAGAGTCCAACAGATTTTCAGTGATTTATTTCTCTGAAAATATTCTACTGTTAGTGATCATCTGAATTAAGAAAATCATCACAATTAATAATTACCTAATGCCTCTAACTTTTATCATTAGGAGTCTAAAACCCAAGCTTCTTATTTCAGGATTAGAAGGAATTCATAAACTCCTAACTGGTCTAGATACAAAATCACAAAGAACACCCATTTAATGGTAGGGATGAAGGACTAAGCCTGGGATTTCACTAGAAAATGCTCCATCAGTTTGTCTAACTCTCTCCTTTCTAATGAATTATCCTGGGAATCATCAATTTGTTTCCCCAGCCAGACATGTGATTTCATTTATATCATAATCTCTTGGTGAGAAAACTTCTCTGTAATGCAGGTCAGCACCTTCTCTACAACTTATGGTCTTAAGAGAGCTGCTTAGTATACTGAGACATTATGTAACTTGCCTAGGGTCACACAGCAAAGGCAATACTTGAACATAGACCATCCTAGATTCAAAATCTAACCCTCTACTCCACCCTACACTTAGTTTTCCTGGAAAGAACACTTCATCAAACATGATGAAAAATGAATTTGAAGCATAATTTCAAATACAGTTTGCCTAAAAGATTATGGATTTATTCATTTTAGGCTATTAAAGCATAAAGTTTCAAGCTTTAATAGTTTTAAAAAGGCACTAAGATTTTCAGGAAACCCTATATAATATAAATTCATCAGCTGGTTTTGCTATATAACAAGTATAGTTTTATAGCTCATAAAATCATAGTAACTATACAACATTTATATTTAATTTTTAATAAACTCATGATAAAAGGGCAGTTTAAGTTACCAATATTTATCACAGCATCATGGCAATAAATAAATAAAAACCAGGTACCAGAGTTTCTTGAAGATCTGCCAACTTGGTGTCACCCAAATACTCTATACCATATGATTTCCATCTAAAATCAGAAGAGAAAAAAGAATTATATCAATACAATTTTTTGAAAAGGTACAGTATACTGATGATGTTTAATTCCAAAAGGGTCATCTAAAAATGGAACAGAGAGAGATCATACATTGTGAATGCTAATCCTCTCCGGGATACTCTCTCTTCTCTAGGTTTTCAAGACACTGCTCTCTCCTGGTTCTTCTCCTACCTGTCTAACTCAGTTTCCTTTGCTGGATCTTCCTCCAGGTCATGCCCTCAAGGGTCTGTCCTGGGTCCTCTTCTCTTCGCCCTCTATACCAAGGGTTCTTAACCTGGGGTCCGTGAATGCTCAAAGGGTCCCTGGATAGATTTCAGGGGGTCCATGAACTTGGATGGGAAAAAAATTACATTTTTATTTCAATAAAACTGATTTCCTTTGTAATCCTATGTATTTTATTTTATGCATTTAAAAATATTCTAAGAAAAGATCCATAGGCTTCAGGCTGCCAAAAGTTCATGATACAAAACAAGTTAAGAACCCCTGCACTGTACTATCTTGTTTGGTGGTCTCATCTGTAACCATGGTTCAATTCTATACAGATAATTCTCAGATTTATTTATCCAGCCTTAACACCTCTAATAACCTGTAGTTTCACATTTCAAAACAACTGGGTATCTCAAAACTCAATCTACTAAAAACTGATGACCTTCTCCCTCTCCCCCTGCCACCCTTCCCAAATGTTTCCCCATTCTTAGCTTCCCTAATATTGTGGACCACACAATTCTCCTACTTAACCAGACTCAACACTTAGGTCTCCTCAACTCTTCATTCTTATTCATCCCACAAACCCTGTCACTAAGTCTTTGTCTTTTCTACCTTCACATCTTTCTTATATATCTCCTTTCTGCTCCCAAAGTCACCCTCGTGGTGCAGGCCCTCATCACTTTCCACATGGATTACTGAAAGAGCCTACTAGTTGTCTGCCCACTTTAAGTCTCTCCCCACTCAAACCCATCTCCCAATTCAGATTCCAGTAAATTTTCCTAAAGCATACATCCGAAAATGCCACCTCTCTACTAAAATTCTAATGGCTCTCTATCACAGCCAGAATCAAATATAAAATCCTCTGGTTTTTAAAGCTGCTCATGACCTGGTCACTTCCTACTTTTCCAGCCTTCTTACATTTCACTCTCCTCTTTATATTTCTATGTTCCAAGAACTTCTTATTGTTCCTCACACACTACATCCTAATTCTGCCTTTTCCTAGCTGAACCTGATGCCTGGAATGCTCTCCTTCACTATTTCTGACACCTGACCTTCCCTTAAGACAGCTCAAATTCTACCTTCTATAAAAAGACCTTTCCTGGTCCTCTGAGATTTCTGTCCATTTATACTGTATTTTGCATGTACATAGTTTTGAGTATAGTCTCTTCTCCCATTAGAATGTGAATTCCTTGAGGGTAGGGAGCATTTTTTCACCCTTCTTCGTGAAAAGTCGTTACTAAATAATTAGAAAATACAGTACTTAGCAAAATTCTTATTAAGTCATTAGTTCCTGAAAAGAGAGAATAGCAATTAATAATTGCACTGGAACTAAAAACTTCTTAGAGGAACACAGGTTGTTGCCTTCACTGCAACAATAGTCTTAAAGAGTGGCCTAAACTACTGTAAAGTTAAGTGACTTGGGGTCACAATATCACAATGTGTCAGAGACAAAACTTAAAAGAAAAGCCTTCCTGGCTCAGAAGGCTTCTGGCTTATCTACTCGCCACAAGACTGCTCAATGAGTCCAGGACATAGTCAAAAAAGAAGACAGAAAAGTAAACTACGAGGAGCTAGTAGAGCACAAACCCAGGGAAAATAACTGCCCAATTCTCCACCATTTCTTATTAACATTGCTCAGACTTTTAAAACTAGTCACCAATTCAAAAAATCCTTTTGAGGATGAAAACAAAATTACATAACAAGGCATTGAATTTTTCATATTAAGTTGTAACTAATTTAAAATAGAGGCTCTCATTGAAAAATGACTCCTGTCAAAGCCCAACACTTTCACTGTTTCTATAACTGAAAAACTTTCTACTCATGACAAAATTTTATTTTAAAATATGAAGCACTCTAAAACAGAAACTTTTTACAAGAATTTTCATTTGTGGTAGCAATATACACTACAAGACAAACATATGCCCACTCCTCTGTGACACATTACTACCATTCCCAATTACAAAGAATCTAAACCTTTTGCAGACAAATCAACCAGGACTTCATAATTATGCTTCATGTGATCCAATTAAACTAAACAAGAATTGATTATCCATGGAAAATGTTTACTTCTGCCACCTTAACTTTCACAGCTTCCTTGTAAATAAACCTTTTTTTTTTTTGCTGAGGCAATTGGGGTTAAGTAACTTGCCCAGTAACTTTCACACAGCTAGGAAGTGTTAAGTATTTGAGGCAGATTTCAACTCAGATCCTCCTGACTTCAGGGCTGGTGCTCTATTCACTTCACCACTGCCCCTAAATAAGACCTTTTTAAAGAAAAAGAAGTAACTGAACCAAAGGAAAACCAAGATCCAAGTCCTGACAATGACTTGAGAAGCCATATTTCCAAACAAAAGAAAACAAACTAATTCTATTACAACTTTCCATTTGTTATTTTTACTAAGAAATTGATGGAACATGAAACAAATTTAATGGTATTCCCCACAAAACTAAGTGGTAAAGAAAAATTTACCTTTCTAAAAAGCTTAACTATTTCTTTTTCCTCACTAATACTAAGAAAGAAGGAATTTTCAGGACTTCCCCCCCTCCTTTTTCAAGTTTTTGGGTTTGTTTTTTTTTTTTGGTTGTTCTGAATTTGACCAACATCAATAATCAAATGTTTTCATATACAAAAATATCATCACATTAGTTTCAAAATGATCCTGCTTTTCTGAATCTACTTCTAAACTTCACAAAAGAACTTCTAAGAGACATATACCCAAAGGCGGGTGATACATCCCAAATTTGAAAGTTCTTCTGAATCAAATACAAAAGACCTTTGATATACTTCTAATAAATCACTGAAGTACTGCAGAGAAAGATGGAAAGAAAAAGGGAGAGGTGAAGGAAGAGAGGGAGGGAAGGAAGTGAAGGGAAGTGGGGGAAAAAAATTAAGGAAAGACCTAAGCCTTTATAGTTTCAAATTAAGGACTCAAAGAACCTCTAAATATACATGTATATGAAAGGTCTTACAAGGTCAATACATATCTATTTCTTTGTTAATGGTTTATTATAGATTTTTTTTAAAAAATCTAGTTAGTTCTAAATATGACACACTGTATTTCTATTTAATAGCAGGCCCAAACCAGGGGTATATAAAGGGTAAGGGCAACTGACCAAAGAGACAGGATGATGGTGGATTTGGGTGGCCCTCAAACCAGAAGGACCTGAGTTCAAGTCTTGCCTCTGACACATGCTAGTTGTAGGACCCTAGATAAGTAACTTGTTCTCCTAGTATTTCGAAAGACTATACATTTAAGACTATAAATTGCAGAATAATCTACATTGATAGAATGTTATTTCAACTGTATAAGATTATTTGCAAGTGGCCACCTGATCTACAATCTATATGACAAATGGTGATAAAGCCTTTCTTTAAAGACCTCCAAGGAGGAAAAACCTACCACTTCTTAAAACAGTGCATTATACTTTGGGACAGGTACCCAGAGATGAATGCAATGAAATCTGACTATGTCAGGGTACAGTAGGACTATCACTTGCTTACTTCTAGAAACCATGTTTTGCTTAATGCAACTCAAGATCACATTAGTTCTCATGGCTCCTGAATTGCACAAATTCACAAGTTTGCAGTCTATTAAAACCATCTTTTTCTAAATAACTACTGTCTAACCCCCATCTAATGAATTCCACCTTTCTATAGTTATCTTAATGTTTTAGCATGTCAAGATGTTTTCAATATCCTTTTACGAAGTGTATTAGCTCTTTCTCCCAGTTTGTGCAATCTGAAATGAAGATTATTCTATCTATGCCTGTATTCCAATCACACAGACCCAAGAACAGAGCACTGTACTGGAGCTCTCCTGCTTGAATGACACTGAACCATTAACAATTATTTTCAATTCAACCATACATCCAGTTCTGAATTAATCTGTATTTTCAGATCTACATCTCATCTTCACAATAAAATTTTAATCAAAATCTTAAACTAGAAGTAAAATATATTCACAGAATTCATCTACTACTTAATTAATCCTGTCAAAAAAAGAAATGAAAGTTAATCTCACACAAATATGCCTAACATTTACATGGTACTTTAAGGTTTGTAAAGCATTTTACAAATATTATCTCATTTGGTCCTCACAATCACTCTGGGAAGTCAGTGCTATTAATATACTAATTTTGAGGTGAGAAAACTGAATCTGAGAGAGGTTAAATAACTTTCCCAGGATCACAAGACTAGCTAATATTGGAGGTCTTTCTCAATATACGACACCTCTGAACAGCTTCAAAGAAATAATGCTGGTTTTCTGTAATCATTTTCCTTTCTGACCATTTTTCACATAGCTCTTTAATAATCAATTCTATAAATTTCCCCAGAATCAAAGTTTAACTCATTGGCCTATGTTTTGCAGATGTTTTTGTTTTATGGAGAATCAGGATATTTACCTTTCTTTTTCTACGATCTTTCAAGTATCATTAACAGTGACCCGGTAATCACATCTGTTAGTTCAGTAGCAAAGGCTACTAGGCAACTAGGTGGTGGTAGCGGTCAGTCATTTTTCAATCATGTCCAACTCTTTGTGACCCCTTGTGGAGTTTTCTTGGCAAAGATTCTATAGTGGTTAACCTCCAACTGATTTTACAGATGAAGAAATAAAGGCAAATAGAACCCTGTGACTTGTCCTTGTCACTTAATCTAAGTGACTTGCCCAGGGTCAGACAGTGTCTGAGGTTAGATGTGAACTCAGGAAGTCTTCAGGCCCAACACTATCTACTGTGTCACTAACTCCATATTTATTTGGGTATTAACCACCTGTTAATCATTTTTGTTCTATCACTTTCAGATCAAAGGCCATTTTCCTTGGGGTTCATCGAGATCACAAATCCAAACCAGAATACAAATACCAATGAAAAGTATTGTGTGTCAAGCATCATGCTATGTGCTGCAGTGCAAATACTTCATCAATGATCACCCTTAGGAAGTTTACAATTCATGAAGACAAAAAAATTATATATATATATATATGTCAATGGTGACCATGTGTTGGTCTCAGAAATCACAAAAATTGAATAAAGCCAGAGGGGAGTAAATTAAAAAAGCATGCATATAACTTGTCAATAAAAATATAGGTGTTTGCTAGTAAACAAGCTCTCTATGCTGATGAAATACCAGGTAAAAAAGAAAAAAAGTCCCAAAACATTGTTTTCACATAATCAATTACATGATTTATTGAGGGATCTCCTCAAAACCATAAAATCATTTGTACAGATACTCATATAAGAACTTTTAATTTATGAAAATACCTTAATTTTCCTTAAGGAACCAGAGAGCACAATAAAAATGCTGAGTATTATTACCACTCAATATGTGTAATAATACTTCAAATTTCAATTGTGTTCCCTCACTAGGTTTCTTTTTTTAGAAACTGGCTCTTATGTAGTCCAGGCTGGAAATGCAGTGGCCATGTCCGCACTAATTCCAATACTGGTTGGTTGGTAAGTTTTAATTGGCTCCATTTTTCAAATCTGGGTCAGTTCATCCCTCTTTAGGCATCCCAATGGCCTTGGGCATGGGAGAAAAAGTATTGATGACAGAATTCTAGTAGGCTCCAAATCTGTTTTAGCCCTACAGCAGCTGAGCATCCCCATAGCAGAGATTACAAATATGTACTACCTCTCCCAAGGTTTCACTAGAAACTTTATAGCTTCACAAACCTAGGAACAGTCAAGATATACTGATTTAATTTCACCTGGAAATGCTGAAACACAACGAAACACAAAAGTTGAGAGACTTAATACCCACTTTTAAATTCCATCTGTAGATCTGGTTTATGATTCCAAGCCTAACAGTAACAACAACCAAAAAAAGCCACAAACAAAAGCCTACAACCCTAAGAAATATATATTTTTTATCAAAAAGTTTTGCTAACTTCAATATCTGGTGATCAATTTTTTGGAGGATTATTTTTCTCTATTTTCCAGAGTTCAGAAAAAAAAAATTTAGTTTCCCAAGTTGGCCCTGATAGAAAAACCAGGCCATTTCCTATCACATTACCAAAACAGACCCACCTGACACAAATTAGATAAAAATGAATCTTAACTGGCAACAGAGTTCACATTCTTATTGTCCAGTGATCACTTCGGCCATTACTTTTATCTTTTTAGTTCATTTTATAGCTTATTTTATTCACTTTTTAGAGCCAAAAGTTTGTTCTTTCTGAAAACATCACAAAGTTTTTTGGTAATTTTTAAAGTCAATTAACAAGCATTGTTAAGTGCTTACTATGTGCTGGCTGGAGATAAAAAGTCAAAAATAAAACATTCTATGGAGAGACGTGAATAAACACATATAAAATGGTAATAAAGATAATGGGTGAGAGTTAGGAGCAGTGAAGAGCAAATACATATTTCTAGGTATAAATTACCACTTATTAGAGTCCATCAATATGAGCATAGGAATTAACTTGTACTAGCTACAGCTTAAAATGACATTTCACCCTAAGGAGTTAACAATGTGTCATCTGGTTTCCGGAAAATCTGAGAGCTAAGCCTGTTAGAAGTTACTTTCATTGATGTTTGGTTTACAAGCTTGGAAATTTATTCAGTGGAAAACTCCGAAACGTCTCATAATTGGAGTTCAAGTTCCTTACTAGTCCGACTAGTAATGGCCAATTCAAGTCACACTCTCTCCCGGCCCAAGAAAAGGGTGATGATGGTAGTTAGAGCAGAACGGGCCTAACTTCCCGAAACGAGAGGGAATACTAAAGCGGAGGGCATGCACCCACAAACTTTGTATCAAAGAAAGAGGAGTTGCAAAGGGAGCCGGGAGGAAGGGAAACACCCCCCCACACACACACACACACATACACACTCGCACGTCCCCCTCCTCAGAGCCTCGAGGCCTGGCCAGGATTTTGAGCGTGGACTAAGGGCCAGGCGGCGGCAGTTAACTACCCCAAGAAAGAACGAGCTGGGCCCGGGCGGGGGAGGCTGTTCTTCGCAGCTCCGGCGGATCCCGGGCTCTCGAGGGGCGTGGGGAGTGGGCGTCATGCTGAGCTGGCCGTCACCGTGTGGGCCAAGGAGAGGCTCAAGCCTCCATTGGGAAAGATAGGAGGGGAAAGAGGGAATGTCCTCAGATTCAAGGCTGGGCCAGTGAGGCCGCCCCGGCTCCCGTTCTGGCTCCAGTTCGTCTCTGGCTCCGGCTCTCGTCAGGTGTAAACAAGGCCAAGGCCAAGGCCTCGCGCGCCCACCCGCGCCTCCTCCCGCACTCACCCGGGCGCCGGGGTCCCCGCGGCTGATGTGCCCCGGGCCGGGCCAAGCCTGGCCGGGGCGGGACGGGGGACTAGGAGGAAGGGACCGGCGGCGCAGGGGACAAGACCGACGCGGCTCCCTCGGGCTCCTTCCTCCGGCAAACGTCGCCGACGCCTGAGCCGGATATTGCCCGTCGTCGTTACGTCACTTCCGGGGCCGGGGTCAGGGTGGCAGAGATTCCCCCTTACGCAGTCGAGAGCTCCGGGTAGTGTTTGGCCACCGCCCCCGGAACGAAGTTGTAGAAGGGCGGGCGCTGTCTGGGCTGCTTACCTGATTCCTTTTTAGATCCCACTGCATTAACCCGCACCCCAGACCTTCCTGATTGCTTACTCACCTGGAGACCAGTCTCTTGTAGTCCTGAAAAATCATCAACCTGGGACGTTAGAGATCTTAGAGGCAAAAGGAACCTTAATAGGTCTCGCGGGCCAAATGTTTGAGTGTACAAATGAGAAAACTGAGGCCCGGAGAGAGGCTGTAAATGTCCCAAAGACTCATAGGTAGCAAACTGCAGAGCAGGCCACGCTCTTTTCAGGAAACGTGGAGAGCAGTGATGGACAGTCTTCATCCATGACAGACTTTGTGGTACACGTGGGTGAGACAGGGAACCAGGTCTTCTCCTAAGACCTCTCATCCTACCCTCATTAAAAATCTGTTTAAAATGTCCCGGAACTTCACTTCCCCAGAAGAGTCAGGGTGAGCAGAAGTGATGACCTTTGTCCTAAATGCCTTCATTGGTGAGCTTTAAAAAATCAGGACCATCCATCTATTTAAAAAAAAAAAATCAATTCTGATGGACATGGTTCTCTTCAACAGTGAGGTGATTCAAATCAGTTCCTATTGTTCATCTATGAAGATAGTCATATACATCCAGAGAGAGGCCTGAGGGAACAGTGTGGACCACAACATAGCATTTTAACGCTTTCTGTTGATATTTGCTTTTTGTTTTCCTTCTTAGGTTTTTTTTCCCCCTTTCTCTTTCTAGATCCGATTTCTTGTACAGCAAGATAACTGTATAGATATGTATACATGTTTTGGATTTATCATATATTTTAACATACTTAACATGTATTAGACTACCTGCCATCTAGGGGAGGGGGTGGGGAGGAGGGAAAAATTTGGAAAGAAACATTTTGCAAAGGTCAATGTAGAAAAATTATTCATATTTTCTGTAAATAAAAAGCTTTAATAAAACAAAACAAAATTTAAAATATTTTTTAAAAATTTTAAAAAGACTAAGTAAAAATTAATGAAAAGTATTACATTCCATGAGCCACACCCAGGACTAGGCATTGAAGATACATATCTGTATAAAAGCCCAAGGTTCTGCTTCTAGCTTCCCGGACTTCCTTTAATTCTTATGTAAAGCCCCACCTTCTACAAGAAGTCTTCCCTAAGACCCACATGTGCAAGAATGTTTGTGGCAGCCCTTTTTGTAGTAGCAAGAAACTGGAAACAATGGATGCCCATCAATTGGAGAATGGCTGAACAAATTATGGTATATGAATGTCATGGAATATTATTGCTCTGTAAGAAACGACCAGCAGGACGATTTCAGAGAGGCCTGGAGAGACTTGCATGAACTGATGCTGAGTGAAACGAGCAGAACCAGGAGATCATTATACATGGCAACAACAATACTATATGATGATCAATTTGGATGGACATGGTTCTCTTCAACAATGAAATGTTTCAAAAAAATTCCAACTGTTCAGTGATGAAGAGAGCCATCTACACCCAGAGAGAGGACTGAAGGAACTGAATATGGACCATGACTGAATATGGACCATGACATTCTCTCTCTGTTGTTGTTTGCTTGCATTTTGTTTTCTTTCTTGGTTTTTTTTCCTTCTTGATCCAATTTTTCTTGTGCAGCAATATAACTCTATAAATATGTATACATATATTGGATTTAACATATATTTTAACATTTAACATGTCTTGGACTACCTGCCATCTAGGGGAGGGGGTGGAGGGAAAGAGGGGATAATTTGTAACAGAAGGCTTTGCAAGGGTCAATGTTGAAAAATTACCCATGCATATGTTTTGTAAATAAAATGCTTTAATTTAAAAAAATGTCTTCCCTAGTTTCAATCTTAGTGCCTTGTCTTTGACGCTACCCCCTACTTTATCCTATATATGTATACATATATATATATATATATATATCTATATCTGTCTTGTTTGTATATATCTGTTTGCATATGGTCTCCTCCATTAGACTGTCATCTCTGAGAACAGAGATTCTTTTTGCCTTTTGTTGTATCCCATCACTTAGTGCAGTGCCTGACATTTAGTAGGTGATCAATAAATGCTATTTAACTGAGTGTTCACAATGAGTTTATATTCTGTTAGGTGGGGGGAGAGCTGAGGTTTCTGGACATTTTTAAAAAAATATTTTGATAACTATCTCAAAGTGACTGGTTTCCTTTGTAATCCTATATATTCTATACATTTAAAAACATTCTGTGAAGAGATCCATGTTCTGGCTTCCCCAGATTGTCAAAGAGGTCAATGACACCAAAAAAGTTAAGAACTCTTTATTTTTCAAGGTAATTTCAATTGACTTGCAGGGGAAAAGGCCATCTGCATTCAGAGAGAGAACTATGGAGGCTGAATGTGGATAGAAGCATAGTATTTTCCTCTCTTTTGTTGTTGTTTGTTATTTTCTTTCTCATGATTTTTCCTCCTTTGGTCTGATTTTTCTTGCATAATATGACAAATATGAAAATATGTTTAAAGGGATTGTACATTTTTAACCTATATAAGGTTGCTTGCTCTCTTAGGGAGGGGAGAGGGAGAAAAATTTGGAACACAAAATCTTACAAAATTTAATATTGAAAACTATCTTTACATGTATTTGGAAAAATAAAATACTATTGAGGGAGGGAAAACACGCTAATCTTGAAATAACATTTAGTTTTGGAGGTTCTCCCCAAAATAAGTCAGGCTCACATTGCCCTTTTCTCTACTGTAGGAAATCTTATACTATATTTTCCATCTAGGGCTCCACAGATGTGGGCAAATGGGTACATCCAATTTTGGAATAAGAATTCAAGGTAACATTGCATTTATCAGGTTTTGAATAATATTTTTTTTTCTTTGCAAGAAATACAAAGGTCTCATAGGGCTCCTAAACATTCAGAAAACACTTCAACAACTTAGAGAAGTCTGGAAATGATATAAATTGTGCCCCTTATTGTGTGTCCTCTGATCGTGGGGGGGAGGGCTGGAAAGACCTCAAATCTCAAAAACCCTCCAGGAGAGAAAAGGGCCCCACCCACCCCATAAGGAAACTTCAAGATCTCTACCTATACAGTCAGAAATCTTGGCCTAGGGCATGAACACCTCCTCTGTAGAAACTAGCCCTTAATCTCCCCAGCTTGAAGCTTTAGAAGGCAAAATAAAAGGATGACTCTGAACCCGATCTTTGCTGATTCCCACAAGGGGAAAGGCCCGAAGAGCTGCTGCTCAGTGTAAACCCAGCTTTGCTAATTCGTATCAGGAAAAAGCCCACTGAACCAAGCTCAGTGTTAACTAATGTTTGCTAATAACGCACTTTTACTTCTCCCCTTTTGGAACTGTCCCACTAAGAAAGCTGCTTCTCTGCTATAATAAACCCATTTTGCCATAAACCTCTCGCTTTGTTTCTTGGGGTTTTTGGATTCCTCCATGAAGCCCATGACTGGCCAAAGGGGGTCCCCTCACCCCTTTGCTCACATCTCATCAGAAACAATCAGTGTGTTGTATAGAAAAGTCAATAAATATTTTTTATTAATACATCCTCCCTCATCTTTTCAGTCTTCTTACTTCTTATTCCGCACTCTGTACTCTTTGATCCAGTGAAATTGTCCTTGCTGTTTCACAAACAAGATATTCCTTTCCAGGTATTTTCTCTGGCTGTAGATCAAACCTAAAATGCTCCCCCTTCTCATTTTCACCTCCTGGTTTCTCTAGCTTCTTTTAAGTCCCACATAAAAACCTATTTTTAAATAGGAAGGCTCTCTCTATGTCTCTGTCTGTCTCTCTCTGTGTGTCTCTGTCTCTGTCTCTTCTCTCTGTGTGTGTCTATTTCTCTCTCTCTTTCTTTCTCCCATGGGATTATGAATTCCTTGAGGGCAGGGACTGTCTTTGACCCTTTTTTATATTCTCTAAAACACAGTGCAAGTGCTTTGTAAATGTTTATTGACTGTTAGAGGACTGAACTTGAAATCAGGAAGAGCCTGCCTTAGATATTTCCAAGGTATAAGATCCTGGAGAAGTTATTTAACATCTCAGCTTTATGAGTAAGGAGATATTGGATTTGATGGTCAAGCTTTTAGACTTGCAGTTCTAAATCTAAGATTGTATTATCCTGATGAGGAAGAGATCGAGAGATCTGGTGCTAATGAGGTGCGTGAAAGAGGGGAGATGGTATTGGACCCCCTTAGCCAGTCGCAGGCTTCCTGGAGGATTCCAAGAAATGAGGCAAGTTGTCTATATGGTAAAAAAGGAAACAAGTTTATTTCACTGGCAAGAACAAGCTCTTGACAGTGGGCTGAGGCCTGCTAGGACCTTCTCTTAGGTGGCTTACACTGACCAGGACCTCAGTGGCCCTTTTCCCCTTGTGGGAAACCAGGGAAGATTGGGGTTCAGAGTCATCCTTTTATTTTGCCTTTTAAGGCTTCAGGCTGGGAGATTGAGGGCTAGTATTATGCCCTAGGCCAAGATTTCTGATTGAATTTATGAATAGGTGGGTGGAGCCCCTCCTATCTCAACAGAAGGGTCTTTAAAATTCAGGGTCTCTCCAGCCCTCCCTCCACGATCAGGGGACACAGAACCAAGGATACAGTTTACATCAATCCATCACTGGTGGGTCCCACTTCTCCAAGAATCTCATGTCCTATAGAATTGTTTCTAAGTTTTCTTGGTTTCTATGAAATCAAATATCTAAGGAAAGATACTTGGAGATGATAAGAAATCCAGACCTTGATATTTTTGAGTATCTTTCCATCAAAATTTACATGGCTTTTTAACTATATGGTAATACTTTGAAATTTTGGACTATTCTGAAAAGAAAGTGCATTTGGTGCTAATAGACTGGCCTTCCCCAACAATGTAAGTCCTTTTACCCACAGAAACCAATCTATACATTTAACTACATCATACTACTTTTATGACTTGGAGTCCCCAAGAAGGGAAACACATTTAGGATTGTTAGACTCATAAATCCCCTTTCCAGCAAATAAGCAGAATCTAGATCTTTTAGTGCATACTTTGTGGCTTTAGTCATTTGCTACTGTTCCTCGTGCACTGAAGGTGACATCTTGTTCTCTTGCAAAGGGCATACTGCTTGATAAATTTCTGTTTTATGTGTATTTCAGGACTGGCCCCTTCTTATTCTGAGTTGAAATAAAGCCAAAAGCAAATGGTGAGGATAATGGGGGACTGGCCAAAGCTTCAGTCTTTAAGTACATGTCCATGCAGAGTTCTCATTGTTGCAGTTGCCAAATGGATTTTGGAGAATGCATAGATGTTCTATAACTGGTCTAATTAAAATGGCAAATAGAAGTCTCTTTGATTAGCTTTGGCCAAGTAGCCAGAGCTGAGAATATATTCCAGAAGTACTAGTTACTAGGTTTCATCTCTTCAAGTATAATAGCACTCCAGTGAGTGAAAATATTGTAAGGAGAAAGATCTTAATCTCTTCCTGTCCGAGACTGATATAGGTCCAATGAATATGGGCCTCAGTTCTTTGCCTCTATCTTTGGGGTGGTTTTTTTTTGTTGCTGTTTGTTTGTTTTTTGTTTTGGTTAAAGATTAAGGAGATTAGAGGCTACAACCTTGTGTATTTTAAAAGATCAGGAGAACAAGAGGTCCTGGGGTGAAGTTCATGTTAGAATTTACAGTCAACTAGTTGTTCCAGTTTTGAGGCACCTGAGGGACCTTTGGGATCTGGCTCAATAGTAGCTAAGACAATGACTTATTGAGAAACATGTCCCATTGGGCCATGGACTTGGTGGAACTAATGCTATATAGGAACAAAGTTTGAGTCCACTCCTCCTGAAGTGATATAGAGGAAAATGACAAGATAAATATTTATATTTATATTCAGATTATATCTTTGAAACATTAATATACCTTTATAGCTAATTGATGTTGATTGTTAAATGGAACTGAGATGTCAGGTACTAGTAATTAATGATAGGGCAAAATCCACCAGAAGGGAGAAGCTGATAGTATTATAAAAAGATACCCCAACCTTTCAGAAATGCCTCTAGGACCCTTAAGAATAAATTGAGATGGTCTAGCTTTGGAAGAGGGTTGCCAAAGTATTAGCCACACAAGTACAAGATAGAAGTCTGAATACCAAAATGTTCAAATACTATGAGGTTGATAAGTTACACCAATGCCTCTCAAAAACTCTCAAAGGTTGACATTATCCTGGAATCCTCCACTTTGTGGGGGAATGTATATCTGTCTCTGCCTTATACATCTATTCTAAAGCAGTCATTTATTCTGTGTGGAAGTGGGGGAGGGGGGAATGGGAGGTGAGGAAGGAAGAGAATTCCCCCATCTGGGATATTGTAATACTAAGCCTTGAATCAGGAAATGTCATTAATTTTCTCAACAAGATTCCAAAAGTGTGCTCACTCTCCATGGGGAGATATTTTCAACATTCTAACAATCTCATGCATTGTAGGCTAATCTAGTTATTATAAACTGCTACAAACATTTTTGCACATGTCAATCCTTTTCCCTCCTTTAAAATCCTTTGGGATATAGACCTAGTAGAGACACTACTGAATCAAAAAGGAATGCACAGTTTTATAGCCCTTTGAGCATAGTTCCAAATTGCTCTCCAGAATAGTTGGATCATTTCAAAACTCCACCAACAATGCATTAGTATTCTAATTTTCCTACATTCTCTCCATCGTTTATCATTATCTTCTCCTGTCGTCTTAGCCAATCTGAGAAGTTTAAACTGATATTTCAGAGTTATCTTAATTTTTTTTTCTAATCAATTTTTCTAATCAATAATGATTTAGAGAATTTTTCATATGACTAAAAATAGCTTTAATTTCCACCATCTGAAAATTGTCTAGTCATATCCTTTGTCATTTTTCAATTGGGAAATGATTTGTGTTATTATAAATTTGAGTCCATTCTCTATATATTTTAGAAATAAGGCCTTTGTCAGAAGTGCTGGATGATTTTTTTTTGCCAGCTTTCTGCTTCCCTTTTTATCTTGGCTGCATTGATTTTGTTTGTGCAAAACTTTTTTGATTTAATGTAATAAAAAGTATCCATTTTGTATTTCATAATGTTCTCTAGTTTTTCTTTGGCCATAAATTCTATTCTTCTCCACAGATCTGACAGGTAGACTATCTCTTGTTCTCCTAATTTTCTTATAGTAGCACCTTTTATATCTAAATCATGAACCCATTTTGACCTTATCTTAATATAAGATATCAGATGTTGGTCAATGACTAGTTTCTGCCATATTATTTCCTAATTTTCCCAGCAATTTTTGTCAAATAGTGAGTTCTTATCTCAGAAGGCTGAGTCTTTGGATTTATCAAATGCTAGATTACTATAGTAGATTACTGTGTCTTGTGTATCTAACCTATTCCATTGATCCACTACTCTATTTCTTAGCCAGTATCAAATGATTTTGATGGCTGCCACTTTATAATATAGTTTTAGATCTGTTATGGCTAGGCAGTTTCTTTGCATTTTTAAAAATTAATTTTATTAATTAAAAAAAATTTAAATTGGGACCTAAAGTATGGGTATAATTTTAGCTGGTAAAGGAGGAAAGGGAGAGAAGGGTTACTAGGGTAAGGAATGGAATAAGCAAAGATAAGTAGACCAGAAAGCCACTTGACATACTAAGGAAGTTGTATAGAATAAACCAATCAATCAACAAGTATTTATTGACTACCTATCTCCTAGATAAATCCTGTAGTTCTGAGATACTAAGCCCTGAAAATAAAAAGATAAAAAACATACCTTCTATCATGAGACTTGTATTCTCTCTCCATCAGAGAGACAATATGTGTACATATAGTATATACAAAATATATCCAAAATGAATGCAATGTAAATTTTTTGGGGGAAACGAAGCTAATAGATGAGAGAAGGAGGTGGAGATCAGAAAGTACTATATAGAAGGGGTTGCTTGAATAAAATTTTGGAGAATTTTATTGTTTTGTTGATGGTTTAGACTTAAGAAATTGAAAAAGTAATGTTAACAATGAAGATTCAATTTAAAATTGAGTCATATGAACACTGTTGATTTTAATTCTAAAAAAGGAAAATGTCTGAGACATGAAAATTCTGAGTATATTTAGCAAAGTTAGCAGTTGCAATCAAATCAAGTCATCTGACCCCTCAGTAAAGAGGGATTTATAAAGCTTATTTTTATAACAGAAAAAGAGAAATTAGAAATTACAGCTGTCTATATATCCTTTGATCCAGTAATCCCACTATTTGGTCTGTATCCTAAAAAGATCATAAAAAAGGGAAAAGGACCCATATGTACAAAAATATTTATAGCAGCAATTTTTTGGGGTAGCAAAGAATTGGAAAGTGAGGGAATTCTCATCAATTGAGGAATGACTGAATAAGTTGTAGCATATGATTGTCCAAAGGAAATGAGAAATAGGCATGTTTCAGAAAAACCTGAAAAGACTTACATGAACTGATTCCGAGTGAAGTGAGAAGAATCAGAACATTGTACAAAGCAACAGCAACATTGTATGATGATCAACTATGATGGACTTGGTTCTTCTCAGCAATATAAGACAATTTCAAAAGTCTAGTGAAGGAAAATACCACATCCAGAGAAAGAAATGTGAAGTCTCAATATATATCAAAGCATACTATTTTCACTTTATTAATTTGCTTTTTTGTTTTTTATTTCTCATGATTTTTTCTTTTTGTTTTGATTCTTTTTTTACAACATGGATAATATGGAAATATTTTAATGTGATTGTACATGTATAGCCTTCATTAATTGCTTGCTGTATTGAGGGAGGAATAGAGAAGGGAAGGAAGAAGAAAAATTTGGAACTCAAAATCTTACAAAGATAAATGTTGAAAACAGAAAAAATATATTTGGGAAATATTTAATAAAATAAATAATAATGCAATAAAAAATTGCAGCAATCTTAGGAAACTTCAGTTGGACAAATCATCTAAGTTTACTTTTTCAAGTCTTTCCTAACCCAAATTAGTGCTGTTGCCAACATTTGGAGTATGGGTATGTTGGGAACATAATGGGAAGTTTCTAGGTCAGGACAACTATTAAATCTGATCTTCTTTTAGGGTAAGGTCTGATCTTTTCAACCTAATTGTTAAAGTGTAAGATGGCTTTAGAAATTTTTCCCTATAGCTGTAGCATTTGCAATTAAAAGTATTAATTTGTAAGGTATCTTATGGAATGACTAACAGTTTTTCAGCTACTAAAAATGGATCTTAATTCAAGGACTAAAAGAGGAACTTATAGTTAGTAAGCTAGAAGTCAACTCTCCAACTTACAGAATGGGGAGCTTAACTTTAAAGAGTCCTATGATGTCTAACTTAATCCTATGATTATTATTTTTTTTCTTTTTGCTGAGGCAAATTGAGGTTAAGTGACTTGCCCAGGGTCACACAGCTAGGGAATGTTAAGTGTCTGAGACCACATTTGGACTCAGGTCCTCTTGACTTCAGGGCTGGTGCTCTATCTACTGTGCCACCTAGCTGCCCCTCTATGATTATTTTATGTAAGGAACTCTGATAAAATTAATTTGAGGAAAATGCATAGGCACCAAATAAACATACTAGAGCAGCCATAAGGATCTAAGGATCTTTTAGATTAAATGTAGTACAAGAACTTGTTTGAAAGTAAAATACTAATGTAAAGATGGTTTTGTGGTTGATCAGCTCATTTACATATAACTGTACATTTTTAAGGTAATAAGCTATGAATCAAATAATTGTTTTAGACATGTAAGAAAATTATATAAGGGGCAGCTAGGTGGAGCAATGGTTAGAGCACCAGCCCTGAAGTCAGGAACACCTGAGTTCAAATCTGGTCTCAGACACTTAATATTCCCTAGCTGTGTGACCCTGGGCAAGTCACTTAACCCCAATTGCCTCAGCAAAAAGCAAAAAAAAAAAAAAAGAAAGAAAGAAAATTATATAAGGTGTGTTTGGGTTATGCCTGACATGAAATTCTTTTTTTTTTTTTTTTGAGAGTGTAATGCATTTATTTATTTATTTTTTTTGCTTTTTGCTGAGGCAGTTGGGGTTAAGTGACTTGCCCAGGGTCACACAGCTAGGAAGTGTCTGAGACCAGATTTGAACTCAGGTTCTCCTGACTTCAGGGCTGGTGCTCTAACCACTGCGCCACCTAGCTGCCCCCGTGTAATGCATTTTTAAATAGCTTTTTATTTTTCCAAATACATGGAAAGATAGTTAAAATTTGCCTTTGAAAAAACTTGTGTTCCAAATTTTTCTCCTTCCCATAAAGAACAAGTAGTCTAGTATAGGTTAAACATGTGTAATTCTTCAAAACATATTTCTCTATTCGTCATGTTGCACAAGAAAAACCAGATCAAAATGTGAAAAAACAAAAGAGAAAAAAAAGCAAACAAACAACAACAAAAGTGAAAATATTATGTTTTGATCCACATTTAGTCTCCATAGTTCTCTCTGGAAGTGGATGGCTCTTTCTATCCCAAGTCTATTGGAATTGTCTGAATCACCTACCTTGTGGAAAAGAGCCAAGGCCTTCACGGTTAATCATCAGATCTTGTTTCTGTGTACAATGTTCCCTTGATTCTATTCACTTTGCTTAGTATCATTTCATGTAAGGCTTTTCAGACTTTTCTGAAATTATCCTGCCAATCGCTTCTTATAGAAAAATAATATTCCATTACCTTCATATGCCACAACTTATTCATCCATTCCCCAATTGATGGGCATCTACTCATTTTCCAATTCTTTGTTACCACTGCCACAAACATTTTTGCACATGTGGGTCCTTTTCTCTTCTTTATGATTTCCTTGGGATACAGAACCAGTAATGGAAGTCCCAACTTAAGTCAGCTTCTTCCCAAGTGGTTGACAAATCTTCAGCCTTTGAAAAGTGACATCTTATATGGTGATGGCAAATTAAAACGGAATCTGATATATTTAGGTTAGCTTTATTCTGAAATATTAAAAATGATTTTTAAAAAATTAATTTATTTATGGTAATCTGCCATGAAGTATAAACAGGAAACAGAAAAAAAAATTTTTTGCAATCCTGACCATTAATGAAAAGACTTTTGTCCAAATGTTGTTACAGGAAAAGACATAGAAGGGATTCCTGAGCTAAAAAAGGTACAAAAAACATTTTTCCTCACAATATATGCCATCTGTACCTTTTTTACTGACTGTTTCCTATGCCTGGTATGCTCTCTCTCTGATTTCTCTTTCTTCTCCCTAACCTTAGTCCTCCTCCTTCTGCCCCCACATAGTAAGAATTTTTTTGGCATATTATTTCCCCCATTAGAAAGGTAAAATCCTTGAGAGCAGAAAAAGAGCACATAGAAATAAGAAATAAGTCCATAGCTCTCTTCAACAATGAAATGTTTCAAACCATTTCCAACTGTTCACTGAAGAAAGCCATATACACCCAGAGACAGGGATGTGAAATGTGGGGAAAAAAAAAAAAAGAAAGAAGTCCAGAAGAGCAAAGTCAAAGTCCTTAAACTTCCCATCTACTACCAGAGCTATAGAAAGACCCATTTTTAAATTAGTTTCCATCACCAATCTAACTCATTTCTCTAGCTCTTATAAGTTTTATAAAGTACCTTCCTTCAAAGTATTCATGTAAATAGAGCAATTAGTATCATCTCAAGGTTTTTTGTTCAGTTGTCTTTGGTTATGTCCAACTCTTCATGACCCTATTTGGGGCTTTCTTGGCAATGATACTAGAGTGGTTTGCCATTTCCTTCTCCAGCTCATTTTACAGATGAAAAAACCGAAGCAAAGTGATGAGGTTAAAGTGACTCAGAGTCATATAGCTACTGAATGTCTGAGGCCAGATTTAAACTCAGGAGGATGAGCCTTCTTGACTCCAGGCTCTGCACTGTATCTGCCATGCCATCTAGCTGCCCCACCTCCATTTTACAGCGAAGGAAATTCAGGCTCAGAGAGAGTAAATGATCAATATTACATAGCTAGTAAGGATTGAAACAGGATTCAGCCCCAATCACAGGATTGTAGAGATCTTCCATGAGATATGTTTGGTGAAAGCTTTCACTGAATTATCATTGGCCCTTTGAAGATCAATACACAGAGGAAGAAGCATCCTAAGGATCTGCATGGAGATCCTTGAAACAGTTGGGAACCTCCCTTATTTGGGTGGTACCTTAAGCAGATCATTAAACTTGGTGAACAGTTCTTTTTGAGTCTAAATCTCATGATCCTATGGTTCTTTATATTTTATGTAAGGAGGTACATGATTAATAAGATTAAAAATGCAGGACAGTGGTGACAAACTCAAACAGAAACTGTTCCTGGTGGAGCTGTTTATTGACATTTTTATTTTCGTTCAGTAGGTTCAATCTTGTCCGACTCTTCATAATTCTGGTTGGGCATATTGACTTAGAAACTTACAAATTAACTTTATATATACTGTATTATAGTTTTATTTATTTAATTAAACATTCCCCAGTTACATTTCTGGAAGTTTTATCTTCTTGTTATCTGCGGACATCCAGTTGATGCCTTTGATGTAGGTCATTGTTCCAGATCAAATGGAGAGGCCCAAAAGAAAGCAGCCTATAGCAGACAAGGGAAGTACATGGCCAAGTGGTAGGAATCTCTGAGTTCCTGCCTTCTGGAGAAATATCAAGAGTTACAGTACTGAAAATTGTGCAAGTGACTTCAGACCTAGAAGTTCAAGAGACAAGAGCCACAAGACCTGTACTCTTCCTTCTGCTGCTGTGACATACTCATTTGGTTCATCTGCTGGGGAGAAGGTTTTCTTTTAAGTAACTCTAAAATTTTGTTTATAAGGATTACAAGTTCTTAGGGCAATAGCTCTCAATATTTTTGGTTGTAGGGACCCCACTTACATTTTCAAAAAATATTTAATTATTAACTAAAGAACTTTTCTTTATGTAATTATATCTTTAGATATTTACCACATTAGAAATTAAAGCTTCTTAGAATTATTATGAAAATTGTTTTGACCTTTTTGGACTCCTACTTTGAAAACTTTGCCTTAGGGTGTTACTTTAGGACAGGAGGCTTGTAAAGACTCATAGGGGTAGAAAGTCAGATTAGCCATAATATGAAAGCTAGTTCCTTAAAGAAAATCCAAGTACTTCTATGGAGGAAGTTCAAATCATTAAAAAAGGACTAAAAAACTAGAGACCTAGGAGATTCCTCTCTTCCTTTTAAGGATTAAGGTTGAGGAAGGTGAATATCTTAATTGTTATGGAATTCTATAACTTCTTTGTGGTTTTTTTTGTTTGTTTGTTTTGGGGGGATTTTTTTTTGCATTGTTTTACAAATTCCTGTGAGTTCTTTGTAGGTTCTCAACAGCAGCCCATTCTGTGTGATAAAATAAAGGCTGTCTTGTAACGGATATGCATTGTAAGCCTGAGGTTTTTTTGGGGGGAAGTCCACACCTATGTAGACTTAGGCAAGAATTCCATTCAGAAGTTTCCCAGAAAACTTGAATTGAGAAAAAAAAACAAGCCAAAGAAATATGATTTTGAAATCAGTCTTTTAAGACTGATCCCAAACTATATTAATAATAATACCCTTTGATATGAACAGACAATTTTCAGATGATGAAATTAAAACCATCTCTAGTCATATGAAAAGTTGCTCCAAATCACTATTGATCAGAGAAATGCAAATTAAGACAACTCTGAGATACCACTACACACCTGTCAGATTGGCTAAAATGACAGGAAAAGATAACGATGAATGTTGGAGGGGATGTGGGAAAACTGGGACACTGATACATTGTTGGTGGAACTGTGAACAGATCCAACCATTCTGGAGAGCAATTTGGAGCTATGCTCAAAAAGTTG
>JAJPUD010003789.1:138354-149511 GCA_023553655.1 Myrmecobius fasciatus
TGGAAACTGAAGGGATGCCCATCAATTGGAGAGTGGCTGAATAAATTATGGTATGTGAATGTTATGGAATATTATTGCTCTGTAAGAAACGACCAGCAGGACGATTTCAGAGAGGCCTGGAGAGACTTGCATGAACTGATGCTGAGTGAAACGAGCAGAATCAGGAGATCATCATACACAGCAACAACAGTATTACATGATGATCAATTCTGATGGACATGGCTCTCTGCAACAAAGAATTGTCTCAAACCAGTTCCAATTGTTCACTGAAGAAAACCATATACACCCAGAGACAGGGAAATGAAATATGGACCACAATGTAACATTTTCATGATCTCTATTGACATTTGCTTGCATTGTGTTGCCTTTCTCTGATTCTTTTTTTTTTTCTTGTAGATAGGATTTTTCTTGCATAACTTCTCAAGCATTTCAACATTATTAACATGTAGTGGACTTCCTGCCATCTAGGGGAGGGGAGGGGACTGGGGGTAAAATTTGTCATGGAAAGCTTTGTAAAGATCAATGTTGGGGAACTACCCATACATATGTTATACAAATAAAAAGCTTTAATTAAAAAAATAAATAAATAAAAAAGAAAAAGAAAATTAAAAAAAAAAGAAAAAAAAAAAGAAATCTTGGTCTAGAGTGTAATCACCCCCTTTACACAAACTAGCCTTTAATCTCCCCAGCCTGAAGCCTTAAAAGGTAAAATAAAAGGATGACTCTGAACCCCAATCTTTGCTTATTCCTACCGCAGGAAAAGGCCCACTGAGTCATGTTCGATGTTAACTAATGTTTGCTAATAACCCACCTTTACTTCTCCCCTTTCAGACCTGTCCCTCTAAGAAAGCTGCTTCTCTGCTATAATAAACCCATTTTGTCATAAACCTCTTGCCTTGTTCCTTGGGGTTCATGGATTCCTCCATCAAGCCCATGACTGGCCGAAGAGGGTCCCCTCAACCCTTGTCTTGTACCTCATCACTTCTACTTAACCAAATTGTTTTTTAAGAGTTTCTGAACTATCCTAGACACAAATCAAGCAAAGAGCCTGCTAAAACAGTGAAAATTCAAGTGATGCTGCCAATCAAAAATGGTTTCTCCCTGAGTGGATATCCATCAGTTGGAGAATGGCTGAATAACTTATAGTATTCATGGAATTTTATTGTTCTGTAAGAAACGACCAGCAGGATGATTTCAGAAAGGCCTGGAGAGACTTGCATGAACTGATGCTGAGTGAAATCAGTAGAACCAGGAAAACGTTGCACATGGCAACAGCAAGATTGTATGATCAGTTCTGATGGACATAGTGAGGTGATTCAGGTCATATCCAATGGTCTTGTGATGAAGAAAGCCATCTACACCCAGAGAGAAGACTGTGGGGATTAAGTGTGGATCACAAAATACTATTTTCACTTTTTTAAAAATTATTGTTTCCTTGCATTTTGTTTTCTTTCCCATTTTTTTTTTCCTTTTTTGATCTGATTTTTCTTGTGCACTATGTATATAGTAGAAATATATATGGAAGAATTGCACATGTTTAACATATTGGACTACTTGTTTGTCTAGGGGAGAGGGTTGGAGGAAGAGAAGAAAAAAAATTGGAACTCAAGCTTTTGCAAAGATGAATGTTGAAAATTATCCATGCATATGTTTTGAAAATAAATAGCTTTATTAAAAAAATTAAAGCACATGAAACAAACAAACAAAAAACACAATTGTTTCTCCAAATATATAGTTAGCCAATTGGAACAGTTTATAGAATGTTGATACAGGGTGCTTTCCAGATTACCATTTTTCCTTATAAGGTATGTAATATACCCAATTTTAAGCAAAATGTGACCAGAGCAGTTCTTTGAGCTCTTGCTGTTGGTCACATCTCCACTCTTCTAATCCTCCTTGTCCAAGAAACTCCCTTTTCTTATTACATAGCCAGTCCCTGCTCCCAAGGAGTTTACATTCCTACTGATGAAGATTACCCTAAGAGGGGAAAAGCAAAGTCCAGGGAGTTCCCATTCATATCTAAACCTTTACCAGCGATTATCCTTTGAGACTCTTGTGGGCTTCAATTTTCTAATTTAAGTTTCATTTCTCCAATTTAATTTTCATAACTGTGGAAACCAAATAAATCTCCATTCATTTCCCACACTATTGTCTTCCATGTGGAAAGGTTAGTTACATCAGCAACTTAATGGAATCTTTACATGCACCAAATCCCTATTATTTAAAATTATATTTTCTCTTTCTCTCACCCATACCCTCTCCAATGAAAAAATAAAAACAAAATGTTTGTAACAAATATGTATAGACAATAAGCACAAAATACTGCATTGACCATGCCCAAACAAATATATGTCTCATGACTACTCTGGGTCCATCATCCCTTTGTCAGTAGGTCATTAGTATCTAGAACTGGCAAGCAATATCTTGTTATATGTCTTATGATCAGTAAACAGTGACAATATTTCACAGTCAAAATTAAACAAAGGTACAAAGTTTAATTTTAGTATTTGATTCTCTAAACAGAATTTTAGAAAAGTTAGTATTGGAAGGTATACCCTTGGAGATAGCTTCTTGGAAAACCCTAACCAAATCCCAGGTTTAACAGAAGGATCACCTCTTTGGATTTAATTTACATCCAAAATCTGGGACATGTCTCTATTTAACGAAGAGACATTCCCTCTTTAACTACTTCCTTTGAGTATGGTCCAAAGTGAATGTCAGAGAAATTCTCTTAATTTGAATTAAATGAAAACATTTTAACTCTTAGTTTGGTCATCTAAAATAATCCTTCCCTGAATATGATTGTCTTTAATTAGATATTTAATAAGAAGGAAATCAAAAACTTTAGAACAGGATACTGCTTCCTTGGGATTTGATTAAGTTCAGATCAAGTTTTTCATTCATTCAGACCAAGGACTTTAGGCAAAGACTCTGACATAGTATTATTTCTTAGTATTTTGGAAATAAAAAAGAGGCCTTGGTATTATTGGCCTTCACAATAAGAGTAGCAAAATAAAATATTTATTAATCTAGCTGATATAAGTATAGGATGTTCATCAGGGGAATTCCTTGATCAGCTTGACGAGCTTACAAGAAGGTCAGTCTATGTTTGGAACTTGTATCTTCTTGTGGAGGGTAGGAGCACACCCCTAGTTGTCCACATCAACAACAAGTGCAGGTCACTAGCTTATTTGTCCATTCATTCTGGAACTTTCCCAAACAAATTTAGCTTCCTATCTAGACCTCTCAATTTCTGTCTTCATCCAAAAACCTCAATTATTCTGGAGACTATTTCCAGATCAGATCTACCTCGCACTGAAAGTTTCTGCTTCCAGTTCATACTCCCCCAAACTTCCTCCTTCATTTGCTCTGGTCAGCTATGAAATGGGCCTCTTGGGTCCCATGGCAATATCTCCACTTGTTGTGATGTTGAGCCTTAAAAAAGATCTAATTACTTGCTTCCTCAACAGATCTCTCTCCATTCATTGATACTCAAACCTTGATGGTTAGCTTGTTCCCATCCTTTTATGCCCTTCCCATCCCAGTAATTCTGAATCACTGGCTGTTGATGTACAAACCCCATTCCTTATTCCTGCTCCCTTACTCCCACCAACTTCCCACTGGATATCTGACCTCCTCCTTCCACTGTGCTCCCTAGATGCCTGCTTCATAATGATTGAACTTGCTTTCATCTTAAACACTTTCCTTTCTCATTCCTTCTTACACAGAGACCTAGCCCCTTCTCATAATACTGAAACCCTAGACACCTGATCATTATAAAAGAGTCAGAATGCTTTTTGCTAACTATGGCCATTTTTGTCACTATCACTCATTAACCTTTCCTCTTTTGAGGTTCTTGAAATTTAAATTAACATCTCTAATTAATTACCCAATTAAAATTCCCATAGACATTCTCTTGGGTCAATCTTTACCCCCTCTTCAGCTTCTACCCTCATATTAGGGAAATTCAACATACATATTGATATTCCTTCAAATAATCTAACTTTGAAGAGTTCCTCAGTTTCTTTATTTGTGACCATCTCCTCCATCCTACCTCAGCTACAAAGCAATGGATTATATCCTTGATCCTGTCATTTCCCACAAATATTCCATTTCTATATTCAAGAATTCTGAAATTCCTTTATCTAATCATAATATTTTATTATTCCATCTTTTCCTCCAATTTATGACCCATAACACTATTCTTCTTACCCTGACCTCCAATCCCATTATCCCTCACAACTTCTTGGGCTGGCACCTTTGCTGTAGCTATCAGCTCAATTGTACATTATCTTTTCTTTTCTTTTCTTTTTCTTTTTTTTTGCTGAGGCAATTGGGGTTAAGTGACTTGCCCAGGGTCACACAGCTGTTACGTGTCTGAGACCAGATTTGAACTCAGGTCCTCCTGACTTCAGGGCTGGTGCTCTATCCACTGCGCCACGTAGCTGCCCCTACATTATCTTTTCTACTGAAGTCTGTTACATCCTTATCCTATAGTCAATCAGAACCATTAGAACATATGATTACTCTTACAATCTTCTGAAAGTTCAATCATTAAGTGTTATTAGGACATAAAATAATTTTGGCAAGGCTAGTAATTAGCCATTTTATATTTTATGTTAATTTGGCATTGTTGATCAGCTCTACTGGTAAAATGACTTACACTAGAATTCTTTCCCTATGAAGATGCTCTCTCCCCTACCACCATCACTCATTGTTGTATTGATGGATTCTATCTCTAACACCCAATGGCATCTCTCAGCAGATCACCATACTTTCAGTACAAATAGGATACTCAAAATGTTTTGCTCTCAGAGTCCATATTTACTTAAAATCCTAAGAGAAGAAACACAAAAAATCTTTAAGGGCCCCTACTTAATTCTGCCTAGGTGAATCCTGGTTCCAAGTAAGGAGCAGTGGAGTCAAAGCAATATAAAGTTAGAGAAGGGCCATCTTTTTCTATACCTCATTGGAATAAAATCTTGTCTGGAGGGTTACAGCCAGGAGGCCCCAGCTGGAAGGTATCTCTTCTTTTAACAATTCCTCTGAGTCCTTAACTCTTCTGGCTTATCAGCTATTTAAGGGACTCTCAGTGATTCATCAAACATGGCACCCTCCAGAGTTTTCATGTGATTGTCTGGAAATGGGCAAAGAATATCTATGTATGCTCTGTACAAAGCCTTGTATTTGTTTATGAATTGCTGGGAGTCTTCTGCATTTATTTATATTTTCTAAGGGCTAGAATAAAACCTGTCATGTACTCAGTAAGGATGAGGAAACTGAGGCAAATAATGTTAAGTTCTTTGCCCAGGATCATACACAGAAATAGTAAGTGTCTGAGGCCAGATTCAGGAAGATAAGTCTCCAATAAGACTCCAGGTCAAATCTTCTATCCCCTGTGCCATCTAGCTGCCTATTATCAAGTTGTTTTGATCATTATAGATTTTCAGCATAGTTTTAGATCTGATACTGTTAGATACCAGTTGTTCCACTACAGGCTTTAGACTTGTCTGGAAGCCAGAAATTAGTGTTTGCTCTGCTCCTAGGCTGAGCCACATACTTATTGCTTGCTTCTCAACTTGTTCCTCACTCAAGACACAACTAGGGTCTACTCTACCCATTCCTCTCTGCTAGTTGTGAGTGCCCTCTCAGTCGACTTGTAACTCAAATCTTCATAGAGAACAACAGAATTCTCAGATGTCATTTCTTCCTGTATTTTGTACTAGTTCAGAGTTGTTTAGGATATCTTCATAGCCTTGTGCTCTCTGTTGCAGTATGCAGCCTCAGTATTTTTTCAGTCTCCAAGTCCTGGAATGCTTAGCACCATGTGCTCCTGGCCAGATTCTTGGAGACCTCTTTTTCTATCTCTCTATATAGCTGGTCTGGAAAAAATAACTCAGATTAGATACAAGAGATACAATAGTCAATGACCATATAGTAATCTACTGTTTGATAAATCCAGACTCCAGCTTCTGGGATAAGAATTCAATATGTGTTGGGAAAAATGGAAAATAGTATAGCAGAAACTAGGCATGATTAAATGCCTATCTCATATCCTATGCTAAGATAAGATCTAAATGAGTTCAAGATTTAAGTGTAAAGGGTAATATCATAAGCAAATTATGAGAGCAAGGAATAGTTTACCTGCCAGATATATGAAGAAAAGAAGAATGTATGACCAAACAAGAGACAAAGAACATTATGAAATGAAAGATGGATAATTTTGATTACATTAAATTAAAAAGTTTTGAACAAGCAAAACCAATATAATCAAGTTTAGAAGGGAAGCAAAAATGTAGGAAGCAACTTTTACAGCCAGTATTTCTGATAAAGGCCTCATTTCTTAAATACAAAGAACACAGAATCAAATTTATAAGAATATAAGTCAATCCTAGTTGATGAATGGTCAAAGAATATGAACAGGCAGTTTTCAGATGAAGAAATTAAAGCCATCTATAGGGTTATGGCCATCTGCTGCATCATCACTTGCTCCTTGTCAGAGGACTTTGAGGCAGGTAAAGATGGTAAAAATGATATGGGTAATGCTTTTGATTTGCACATAAATTGAATTTAAGTGAGACAGAGTTGCACAAAATCAAAGATCCCACTTTCTCTTCTAGAGTCATTGGAATACAGCTATAATTATTTACACCTTTCTACATTTTTAAGTTCTTTATGATATAAATCATGGTTAATTTTTGTTAAAGTATCATGTGATGTTAAAAAATAAATAACCTTAAAGTTTTCATTCAATAATCACTAAAGATCTGTCATATCTAGTTTTTCCAATATTTTGTTCAGATATAGAATTTTTTCCCTTGTTTATCTTTTTCTCAGTTTTATCAAATTCTGAAAGAGGTACTCTGAAATTTCTGCATGGGAAACATTTCAAAAGAAGTCTAAAGGAAAATACAGAGAAAACATATCAGAAGATAAAACATTGCTAAAAAGATTTTAATGTAAATTTGCGGGAACCTCAAGACTAAGTATGTGATTTGCACAAGAAAGTTCCCCTTCCACAATGATCAATCAACTCCAAAGATAGCCTGGCAGTCAGCCAGAAAATGACTGCTATCTGTAAAAGAGCTAGGGTGGAGATGGTCATCTATCAGGTGGCAAGATTATTTCATTTTCTCCTTTGAGAATTTAACATTTGAGGAATGCCTGCTAATCCTCCTCCAAAAGTGGCCTCTGTGCTGTCTGTTCTTTTTGGCAAAAGTGAAATGAAGAGCTTAGATTCTAACTGTTAACAGCTGTGACCACTGAGGAGCTGGGATTTTAGACCTCATTAGCTCTGGCAGGGTTTTAGTTGCTTGGAATTTTTAATGTGGAGAATTTTTGTTTTCTTTTTCATTTAGTAAATGGGATCTAATTGATAATGTGTGCCCATATTTCTTTGGGTCACTTGAAGTTAGGAAGAAGATAAGAATCTTAATGGGATGGGGATTGAGCCATTTTGATAAAATTATGATAATAATTTGTATTTTAAACTCTAGACTGAATCAGGTGAGATAAACAAGAATAATTGGTTCTTGGCAGCATAGAGAGATAGGCAAGAGACTTGGTCTGGGAGCCAAAAATATTTAGCCAGATTCTAAGCAGATTGTCTATATTTGTGTACAAGGAACTGAAGCAGCTGAAATTTAGAGTACTACCTTGTGACTTATGTAGAGAGTTAACTCTGGGTATCTATTCCTGCTGCTGACTTCCAGTTATCGATCCACATGTATCTAAAGCAATAAAGTATGAGTGACTCTGGAGGCAGTGTGTTTCAGGTGGTTCAAACCATCACCTTGACCAATACTTCCCCTTGAATTCTGGTGGAGAAAACCCAGGATACACAGCCCAAGAGTTCTAGGAATTGTAAAGGCAACTCTTTACTCCCAATGCCATCTGTCATATTTCTATCCTAGCTCTTGCTGACATCCAGGTTGAATAGACTCCATGGATCCCCAACACCAACACAAATCATCAACCAACTATCACTGATGGACAAGTAAGTCCAAGACCATTATCCCTACTGCTAGGCTGGCCTTTGCATCTGTTATTTAGGGGAGAAACCTTTGTGAAAATGTGATGGATCACCTACCTCTACAGATGCTGCAACCACAGCTACTCAAGACTGAAAATGAAAATTCTAGCTACTAAATAATGTGTTTGGCACTGTCAACTCATTTAATATCAGATATAGATATGATTTTATCAATGGAAATTACATTTTAAAAGATTCATAATGAACTGCTTTGCCATTTTACCCTTAGGACCATGAGTCTTTTATTTCTACTAGCAACTTAAACCACTAATAGGAGGTTTAAGCTGCTATGAAGCTTTAACCTCTTATTAGAATGTGAGTGCCTCAAAATGCTGGGAATGCCTTGTTTTTCTCTTGGCATGCCCTGTGCTTATCACAGTACTTTGAACACAGTGGGCCCTCAATAAAGGTTTTATTATTCAGTCAGTCATTCAAGGCAGGGACATCATCCTTTATTTGGTTCATTTTTGATATTTTGAAAAGATAAAAGGGAGCTGGGCTTACACATAACTTTCAACCATCACGAGAAAAGTAATTTCACTTCCCTTCTCATATCCTTTCCCACTTTTCTTTTGGCATAAACTAACATACCCTCAGTATGGACTGCCTTAATTAATGGTGAATTCCCCCCTCACTGGAGGTATAAATTGGGACTTGATGACCATTTGTTGCTGATATTTTAGAGGGGATTAATGTTTTGCCTAAGAGTTTGATTAGATGACTTCTGAGGTCTTTCCAGTATTAAGATTCTGCGACTGATGTATTTTTATGCCTATTTTATAGATTACGAAACTAAAGAAAGCTCAGAGTGGTTAAATTGTTTGCTTAAAGTCATGTAGTAATTAAGTTTTGGAGCCAGGGCATAAACATAAGTCAAAATGTGCAGAGAGAGTGACATAGAGTTAACCTTAGGACTTAATCCTATACTAAAAAGCCACAATCATTAGAAAGAAAAGCTAGGCTTTTCTCCAAATACCCACAAACTTTTGAGTACTTCCTTTAGTTATAATTGAGATAAACTACTTAAAATATTCTATAAAGCACTATATAAATTCTAGCTATTATTATTCCTTTGGATGCAACTTTGCTATGTGAATTGATTGAAATGACTTAAGAAACAAAGATTTGAGCATCTGAGAATATCACTTTATTAAATACTGCATGCCAATTGCATAAGAAATCAGCACCAAGCTTTCTTAGCTTGGCACTGGATCCGAATGTAGGGTGAGAGATTTTTATGCATTAAAAGAAAACAATTTAGCAGGATAAAAATCAGGATGCAAGATAAGGTCTTCTGATTTCTAACTGGAAGAAAGATTAGGTCCTTTCTAAGTTAGGAGGAAGACAGCAAACAGGTACAATTCATTGAAATCAGAAAAAGAGATCCCTTCACAAACCCAAAGACCCCAGCTTTTGGGATAAGAACTCACAATTTGACAAAAACTGCTGGGAAAACTGGAATTTAGTATGGAAGAAACTAGGCATTGACTCATACCTAACACCATATACCAAGATAAAGTCAAAATGGATTCATGATGTAGACATGAAGAATGATATTATAAATAAATTAGAAGAATGTAGGATAGTTTACCTCTCAGATCTGTGGAGGAGGAAGGAATTTGACTAAAGAAGAACTAGAGATCAGCATTAATCACAAAATAAATAATTTTGACTATATCAAGTTAAAAAGTTTTTCTACAAACAAATCTAATGCAGACAAGATTAGAAGGGAAGCAACAAGCTGGGGAAACATTCTTACATTCAAAGATTCTGATAAAGACCTCATTTCTAAAATATATAGAGAATTAACTCAAATTTATAAGAATTCAAGCCATTCTCCCATTGGTAAATGGTTAAAGGATATGAGCAATTTTTAGATGAAGAAATTGAAACTATTTCTAGTCATATGAAAAGATGCTCCAAATCACTATTGATCAGAGAAATACAAATTAAGACAACTCTGAGATACCACTACATACCTGTTAGATTGGCTAAGATGACAGGAAAACATAATGATGAATGTTGGAGGGGATGTGGGAAAGCTGGGACGCTGATACATTGTTGGTGGAACTGTGAATGGATCCAACCATTCTGGAAAGCAATTTAGAACTAGGCTCAAAAGGTTATCAAACTGTGCATGCCTTTTGACCCAGCAGTGTTTCTAATGGGCTTGTATCCCAAAGAAATCATAAAGGAAGGAAAGGGACCCACATGTGCAAGAATGTTTGTGGCAGCCCTTTTTGTAGTGGCTAGAAACTGGAAACTGAGTGAATGCCCATCAATTAGAGAATGGCTGAATAAATTATGGTATATGAATGTCATGGAATATTATTGTTCTGTAAGAAACAACCAGCAGGATGATTTCAGAGAGGCCTGGAAAGACTTGCATGGACTGATGCCGAGTGAAATGAGCAGAACCAGGAGATCATTATACACGGCAACAACAAGACTACATGATGATCAATTCTGATGGACATGGCTCTCTTCAATAATGAAATGTTTCAAACCACTTCCAATTGTTCAGTGAAGAAAGCCATAAACACCCTGAGAGAGGGATGAGAAATGTGGACCACAACATAACATTTTCATGCTCTCTATTGATGTTTGCTTGCATTGTTTCCTTTCTCTGATTTTTCTTTCTTGTAGATACGATTTTTCTTGCACAAAAATGATAAGTGTGGAAATATGTATACATATATTCGATTTGTCAAGTATTTTAACATAATTAACATGTAGTGGATAACCTGCCATCTAAAAAAAAAATGGGGAGTAGGGGGAAAAATTTGTAACAGAAAGCTTTGTAAGGGTTAATGTTGAAGAATTACCCATACATATGTTTTGCAAATAAAAAGTTTTAATAAAAAAAGTTATTAAACTGTGCATACCCTTTGACCCAGCAGTGTTTCTACTGGGCTTATATCCCAAAGAGATCTTAAAAGAGGGAAAGGGACTCACATGTGCAAAAAATGTTTGTGGCAGCCCTTTTTGTAGTGGCAAGAAACTAGAAACTGAATGGATGCCCATCAATTGGAGAGTGGCTGAATAAATTATGGTATATGAATGTTATGGAATATTATTGTTATATAAGAAATGACCAGCAGGACGATTTCAGAGAGGCCTAGAGA
>JAJPUD010003789.1:164511-195903 GCA_023553655.1 Myrmecobius fasciatus
ATTCATATACCATAATTTATTCAGCCATTCTCCAATTGAAGGGCATCCCAATTTTATTTTTTAAGGAATTATTTTCTTAAGTCAATTTTGTGCTTCTTTTCCCAAGCTGTTTATTTTTATAATTGTCCTGCAAAACTCTCATTTATTTCTCCAATTTTTCTTATATTTCTCTTGATTTTTAAAATCCTTTTTGAGCTCTTCCAAAAGTACTTTTTGGGCTTGAAACCAATTCATATTCCCCTTTAAGACTTCATGTAGACTTTTAGTTGTCCTCTTTAGATTTTCCCTGCTGCCATAGTAGCTTTCTATGCTCAGCCCCCCCTTTTTCTTTTGCTCCTTTTAAAAAATCTTTTTTTTCCTTAAAGGAGCTCTCTGCTCCTGGGGCATAGGGGACCCTGTTATGATTTGCTGGGGGCCAAGACTCTGGTTATTGGCTTTCTGTGCTGGGGTCTCAGGGACTGGTAGCTTGCCCACTTCATTGGGGTTGCTCAGCCAAGTTGCACCTGTTGTGCCAGGGTTCTGGAGCTGGCAGTTTGTCTTCTGCACTGGGACTAGAGGCCTCACAGCTGGTCTTCTGTGCCACTGCCCATTGAATCAGATGAAGAGATCTCAGTTGTTGATTTGTCCTGTGGTTAAGAACATTCTGCTGGCTTGTCTGGATGCTATCTGTGTTCCCCTTTTCCCCAAGTGAGACAAAGCTTTCCTGAACTCCTTCTCAGTTATAAGCTGGAAAATTGTTTCATTCTGTTTTTTTTTTTAAGCTCCAGAATCCATTTGATTTAACATTGTTATTGAAGGAAATTGGGAAGAGGTCAGGCAACTGCTTGGCTTCTCAGCCATCTTGGCTCCTCCTCTCTTTGCAGCAAGTCTTGTAGAGCGAGTCCAGCTTCCCAGCCACTTAGGGCTAGGTTCGAACAATACAATAAAGTTTTCTCACAATTCACATAATTGAGTCAAGTTTTCTCACAAGAGAGGAATTGGAATAACTTTATAATTGAATAGAAAGGGAACTGATTTAGTTCCAGAACTGAATCACAGGATGGAGTCACTGTGGTTCACTTAGTTCCTACATAATGATACAACTACCTCAAAGGCTTTTCATCTCTCATCTCTGTAATTTCACGAAGGCTATCTCATTTACAGAGAAGGCATTCCTTCCTCATCTAAGCCTCATAATTAAATTAAACAAACCTTTAAGCATTTACTACTGTTAGGCATTTTGTGTATGTGTGTGTGTGCATGTGCATATATATAAAATTAAATATAAAATATATGAAGTAATTTCCTAGGTAAAGCTATAAGTGCAATGGAAAGGGTGATTTTTTTTCTCAATAGTATTTCATTCTTCTAAATACATGTAAAATAGTTTTCAACATTCATTCTTTTTTTTTTTTTTTGGTGTGTGTGTGTGTGTGTGTGTGTATGTGTGTTCAGAACCATGGCTTTAATGAAGTTGAGTGACAGCACTGGCAAGCACTGCCAGAAACATCTTGGACTCATTACCTGTTTGATTTTTTTTATTAAAGCTTTTTATTTGCAAAACATATGCATGGGTAATTTTTCAACATTGACCTTTGCAAAGCTTTGTTATAAATTTTTCCCTCTTTCCCCCCACCCCCTCCCCTAGATGGCAGGAAGTCTAATACATGTAAATTATGTTAAAATACTTGACAAATTCAAAGGATATGAACAGACAATTTTCAGATGATGAAATTAAAACTATTTATAATCATATGAAAAGGTGCTCCAAATCACTATTGATCAGAGAAATGCAAATTAAGACAACTCTGAGGTACCACTACACACCTGTCAGATTGGCTAAAATGACAGGAAAAAATAAAGATGAATGTTGGAGGGGATGTGGGAAGACTGGGACATTGATGCATTGTTGGTGGAGCTGTGAACGGATCCAAACATTCTGGAGAACAATTTGGAGCTATGCTCAAAAAGTTATCAAACTATGCATACCCTTTGACCCAGCAGTGTTTCTACTGGGCCTATATCCCAAAGAGATCTTAGAGGAGGGAAAGGGCCCCACATGTGCAAGAATGTTTGTGGCAGCCCTTTTTGTAGTGGCTAGAAACTGGAAACTGAAGGGATGCCCATCATTTGGAGAGTGGCTGAATAAATTATGGTATATGAATATTATGGAATATTATTGCTCTGTAAGAAACGACCAGCAGGATGATTTCAGAGAGGCCTGGAGAGACTTGCATGAACTAATGCTCAGTGAAAGGAGCAGAACCAGGAGATCATTATTCACGGCAACAACAATACTATATGAGGATCAGTTCTAATGGACATGACTCTCTTCAACAATGAAATGCTTCAAACCAGTTCCAATTGTTCGGTGAAGAGAGCCATATACACCCAGAGCGAGGGATGTGAAATATGGACCACAACATAACATTTTCATGTTCTTTATTGAGGTTTGCTTGCACTGTATTTCCTTTATCAGATTATTCTTTCTTGTAGATATGATTTCTCCTGCACAAAAAATGATGCAATAACTATACATATATTCGATTTCTTAAGTATTCTAACATAATTATCATGTATTGGATATCCTGCCATCTGGGGGAGGGGTGGGGAGTAGGGGGGAAAAATTTGTAACAGAGAGCTTTGTAAGGGTTAATGTTTAGGAATTACCATACCCATACCCATACCCATAGGAATACCCATGTTTGCAAATAAAAAGTATTAATAAAAAAAATTTAAAAAAACTTGACAAATTGAATATGTGTATACATATTTATACAGTTATCTTGCTGTAGAAGAAACATTGGATCTACAAAAAACCAAAGAAACAAACAAAAAACTTGAGAAGGAAAACAATGCAAGCAAACATAAATAGAGAGTGTGAAAATGTTATGTTTTGGTCCACACTCAGATCCCACAGGCCTCTCCCTGGGCTTTCTTCATCACTGAACAACTGGAACTGGTTTGAAACATCTCATTTCAAAAAGACTTTGTGTTCCAAAATTTTCTCTCTCTCCCCCTTATTTCCCCCTTCCCCAAGAAAGCAAGCAATCTGATGTAGGTTAAATATGTACAATTCTTTTAAATATCCATATTTGTCATTTAAATTTCCATAGTTGTCATGTTGTGCAAGAATAATCAGACCAAAAGGGAAAAAACCAAGAGAAAGAAATGAACAAAAAACCGGTAAAAATACTATGCTTCAATCCATATTCAGTCTTTATAGTTCTTTTTCTGAATGTAGATGGTACTTTCCTGATTCTGCTCATTTCATTCAGCATCAGTTCATGTAAATCTTTCCAAGCTTTTCTCAAATCAGTCTATTCATCATTTCTTATAGAAAAATATTTCATCACATTCATATATCATAACTTATCCAGCCATCCCCCAACTGATTGACATATACTCAGTTTCCAGACCCTTACCACCACAAAAAGGTCTGCTACAAACTTTTTTGTGCATGTGGGTCCTTTTCCCTTTTTTATGATCTCTTTGGGATACAGACCTAGTAGTGACATTGATTGATCAAAGGGTATGCATAGTTTGATAGCCCTTTGGCCATAGTTCCATATTGCTCTCCAGAATGGTTAGATCAATTCACAACACTAATAATGCATGTGTCCCACTTTTCCCACATTCCCTCCAAAATTATAATTTTTCCTTGTCATTTTAGCCAGTCTGAGAGGTGTGAAGTACTAGGTCAGAGTTGTCTTAATTTGCATTTCCCTAATTAGATCATGTTTTCATATAACTAGAGATGGTTTTAATTTAGAAGGGTAATTTTTTAATGGTAGAACTTTGTTAGCATGTTCAGAGGAAGGCCATAATGGAAGAGGAAAGGTTGAGTAGGATAGAAGTAGGAGAGGCATAAGGTTGACATGGGTAAATGTGAAAGAATCGGGAGTGGTCCTGGAATGGAATATGGGGTTATCAAAATTAGAGGGATAGCTTAATTATTTTTAAATTAAATTATATACATAAAAATTGTTTCAGTTTTTAATAGAGAGGGTCATACCTTACAGAAAATAAGTACAAAATAATTTGGTCAGATTTTTAGTAAATTTATAATCTGAAATAAGCACACATCAAAATATTAATTCCAGACATCTATGGAACAAAAATATAAGCAATATAAATTAGATCCAGGCCATATTTATACATTAGCAGCTTTCTAAGGGCAGGAACAGTGTCTTATCCATCTTTTTATCTCCCCTTCCCACATAACATCTAGCAAAAGGTCTCATAACATAAGATTTGGATATGTTGGTACTTTGGTGGATCTGAGATTTCATAAGTGTGAGCCCATTGATAAAAACTCAGAATTTCTCTGGGCCTTTCAAACCTAATTCATGGCCCTGTTTTCCTACAAATGATACATAAGGGATCTAAGAAATGCATTGGAAATCTTATTTGCTTAATACCTGGAGGTAACAGAAAAACATTTGCTGTCCATTTTTTGTCTCTTATTCTTCATATGACAAGTCTGCTTCATAATAATGCTCATGATATCTTCAGTAATGTCAAGCATTCATTAAGTAATACTATGTGCCAGACCACTGGGTTGGATGAATCAAATTATGGTTTTTTAAATGTAGGGGATATCTTGAATTTTTTGTAGGCAAGAGGGAAGTGGCCAGATTAGTGAGAAAGTACATAGTAGTAGTGCAGGGCTTCTAAATTTTTTCCATTTGTGATGCCTTTTTGCTTCAGAAATTTAACATGATCCTGGGTGTATAGGTATATAAAATAGGCATACATATCAAACGTATACATATCAAACATTTACTGATAATCATAATTTCGTGACTCCCATATTCAGTTAAGATCCCATTTGGGGCTGTGAACTACAGTGTAAGGAGCTGGGATGTAGAGGGTTATATGCTTCAGAATATGGGATGGAATAAAATCACTTGTGCATGTCAAGTGTTTATCTTGGCAAAGAGAAGGGTCACTTTTTCATATGAGGAGAGATTGGGAGAAGACATCAGAGTGATGTGAGATGTGGCAGAAGATAGAAAAGAGAACTTTTGGAAAACAGCATTTTTCAGTAAAATATGAAAGGGATATATGTGGAAATCCTTTATCATGAAATTAGGATTTGAGGAGGAGAAAAAGATTTTGAGCCAGGCCCTGAACTCACTGAGTAGGAAGAATAGGGTCCTGGAGAATCTCATAAATAACTTCCCTTGACCTTTGGGCCAACTGGTCATTTTGTTTCTTCTAAGACCTTAAGTATTCTTTTCACTGTAATATTTCTCATCCAGGTAAATTTTGGCATTAGGGTAGTAGGCTTTTGCCAGTAAGATGTCTGGGATGCTTGAAATGACTTCCATGGTGTTTGATAAATGCTTACTTACTAAATTGAATTGAAAATCTCTTGAATTCAGGTTCCTCATCTATGAGAATAGATGAAATGTCCTTGATGGTTGTTTCTAGCAGTAAATGTTATGAACCTTGCATTACCTTGTATTGAGTGGAAGCATTCACTTTAGTGTGGTATGGAAGTGAACCTGGGTCTTCAAAGGTTCTGCCAGTTCTGCTAGGCCTTATTAAGCAGAAGGTCATAAAAGTTAGGCATGATTGAAATGACTGAACATTAAATTAAGCAGAAGCAGTTTTAGGTATGGACCCAGAAATAGGATGCTTGAGTATTGTTATCCAGAACAATTCAAGTTCTTGACCTAGAAGAGGAATTCCAGGTTGGGGAAGGAGCTTCCATGGAAGAACTCAAAGTCACAACCTGGTGACATGGAGGAGCAAATCCAGACCTTGGCCTCCTTGAGTACTGTGAGTTACAATGGGATGGACTATTTTATTCAAAATCTTGTTTTTTTTTGTTTTTTTTTCAGGGTCATTTTAGTTTTAGGGAAGTATGTCGGAAAATCCTGGTTTCCGACACTGACACATTGTCCATAGGAAAGTTTCCTAATTTCTAAGTGTTTCCTCATCTACAAAATGGGATAATAATACTTCTCATTACCTTATTTCAAAGGGTTTTGGTGAGGTTCAAAGGAGATAATGTATATAAATGTCCTTGTGAATTTTCAAGTCTGAGGACTGTATATGTCCCTGGCACAAGTGGGGTCCACTAGTCAGGATTGGACATCTCTCTGGACATGACTTGAATCTGGTCCATGCAAATCCAGAGCCTGGGTTTTTCTTACACACCTTCTACAGGTAGTAAAGGATAACCTACAGAAATGGTTTGGACCAAACCTTTAGGTGTCTCCTACGTGGAGGCACCGTCCCAGGTGCTGGAGACAGAAAAGGCAAAGCAAACAAGCAAACAGAAACTCAGTCCTTGCCTTCAAGGAGCTTAGTCTCCAGGCTGTGTGACCAAGGACAAGGGCATTAACCTCTCTCACCCCATCTCCTTTGTACAAAGGGGGCGTCTCTAGCATTTAAACCCAACAATCCCAGCGCCTCTGAAGACGCCCTCAGAATCCAGGGCTTTCAATTACTCTGAACCCTTCTCCGGGCCTCAGTTTCCTCCTCTGAAAAACGCGGACGACCATCCTAGCACTTCTCTCCCTGCCGGGATAGGACAAACTAGTGGTTTGGAAAGCCTTGGGAGCGTTATACCGAGGTCCGGGCGCCCCGAGAGGCTGAAGGGTGTGGTCACGTGGGCGTGGTCAAGGTGGACGCCCAAGGGTCAAGGCCAGACTCTCCTCCTGTTTCCCAGCATGCCTCTCGCCAGAGGCCCCGCCTCCTTCCCCCAATGTGGGGGAAAGGTCGACGGCTACAGTTGGGGTGAGTCGAGGGCTGAGTCGCCGAAATGGAGGCCGGTACGATAACCGAGGATGAGATTGAGGCGGCGGCGGCGGCGGCGGCGGGTCACATCAGCCCCTGGAAGAACTTCCTGGCCGGAGGCTTCGGCGGGGTGTGCGTGGTGTTAGTGGGCCACCCGCTGGACACTGTGAAGGTGCGGGAAGATGCTGCTCCGCCAATGGGTCGGGCCCGGGGCCTGCCGGGGAGATTGGGGAAGGGAGGGAGCGAGTTCCCCGTCCGTTATTCGGGAAGGTGGTCGAGGGGATTCCTGCTCCTTCCGGTGAGGGGCTGGACCAGGGACCGGGGGGGGGGGCGGAAGCGGTGCATGACGGGAGCCATGGGTTCCCGGAGAAGTTAGGGGTGAGAGGGAGGGATGCGAGGATGGACGAGGGCGCGCTCAAGCTGCGTCTGTACCCCCTGGGTGGGCTGGTCTTGCGGAGCCCAGGAGAAGCATCATTCTCCTTTTTTACAGATGAGGACATTGAGGAGGTCCAGGAGAAAAGGCTTGTTCGTCTGGGGTCTGCCTGGGACTTAAGCCCTCCTCCCGACTCTTAAGGATCTCAGTTTTCTCTTCTTTAAAACCCAGATACTGATCTTTCTGAACCTACCAGCATTGTTTGTAAGATCTGATAAAGGGCAGTGATGGGGCAATGTACCTTTGGGGAGACCTTTCACCTACTGACTATATTGTCTTTCCCATTGGGCTTTTCTTATCTGTTCCTTTACACCGTTGAATCTAAAAGGTAGCAACGTCAATTTCTTTCTTGGTAAAATGAGAAGATTGGACTAGAACAGCTCCAAGGATTCTTCTGGCTCTGAGATACTGTAAATTTGTGGGAGACCAGAGAAGAACCCAGTGAAAATGGGGTCTTGGTATTCTGCAGCTGTGCAAGTGGATAGATGAAGGACATTTTTTCATTCAGCAAATATTAGGTGCTTGCAGTGTGTATATGTGAATGTGTATGTGATTTTTTTTTTTTTTTTTTGCTGAGGCAATTGAGGTTAAATGACTTGCCCAGAGTCACATAGTTAGGGAATGGTAAGTGGCGAGACCAGATTTGAACTCAGGTCCTCCTGACTTCAGGGCTGGTGCTCTATCCACTGTGCCACCTAGCTGCCCCAATACCCTGACTTCTTAAAGTAGAGTTTCTTGTACTTTAAGGGAATACAAAAGATGGAAGTCATATAATGCATTGGAAGATTTATCTTCCTGAGTTCAAATCTAGTTTCAGACACTTACTGTCTGTGTGACATTGTTTGCCTCAGTTTCCTCATCTGTAAAATGAGCTGGAGAAGGAAATGGCAAGTCATTCTATTTTCTTTGCCAAGAAAACCTCAAATGTGAATAGTTGAATGTGATTAAACAACAGCAAACATTGGAGATGTTTGGAGATGCAAAATTAAGTGCTATATTAGATTTTGGTGGAAAGGAGAGAGGGATTAAGGTGTTAGAAAGACATAGTAATTGATGGAAGGGAGAGTGCTTTTGAAGAATCTTAAAGGTAAGATACTTGCCTTTCCACTAGGGAAAGTTAGAGGATTTCTTGTATCTGCCTTGAACTGTGTACTTAGTATGCTAAAGAAGCCATCCTTTTCAGTTCTATTCTGTATTGCATTTCCAAATGCAAAGCATTCTCTCTCTCCCTTTAGTCACCTTGTTCCATTTAGGGTTTTTTTTTTTTTTTTTTTTTTTTGCTGAGGCAATTGGGGTTGTGAATTGCCCGGGGTCACACAGCCAGGAAGTGTTAAGTGTCTGAGGTCTAATTTGAACTCAGGTCCTCCTGACTTCAGGGCTGGTACTCTATCCACTGCACTACCTAGTTGCCCCACCATTTTGTCTTGAATGCTACTCCCCCCTCACTTTTTAAGCCCAATTTGAATGCTTCCTCCTCTTGGAAATCTTCCTATTCAGACCTCTCATTACACTCTGAGCTCTGATAGAATAATATAAATTGTGGTTATTTATGATTGTACCTTCTCAGCATACCGTAAGACTCATGAAATCAGAGATTAAATCATATCTAATCTTGGTTTGACCCCCATTAGCTATCATAGTACTACGCAGTAGTTTTATGCACATAATAAATATTTGTGGAATGAATGAATGAATGGAAGAAACAGCAGTAGAAGGAAGCTGTGATTCTTAGAATCACAGATTTTACAAGAATAAAAATGGCATTTGAGAATCTTGGTATTCTAGAACAGAAGTATCAAATTTAGGCCCAGTGAGGCTGAACTAGATGAAAATATGATTGGTAAATATTTAACAAAACAAATACAAATATGATATTAGTAGTTAATTTTGTTTTTTTCTTAGTCAACATGTGGCTCACAAGGATCTGTTTGTATTTGAGTTGCACACAACTGCTCTAAAAATGTTGTAATTGTTAATCATATCCAAATGTAGGGAAAGAGAGTCTACTAATCCTAGTTATAGAAAAACAAGTACAGAGCTCATAACAGAATTATATTGTGGGGAGTGAACACTTTTTATTCCTTCCCCTTTTGATTGGAAGCTCTTATGAGACAGTTTAAGATGTTTCCTTTATCTTCACCTTTAGACAAAAGATAGTCTAATGAGGTGTGCTAGATTGTAATTTTAAGGCTTTCTGTTTCACATGAACCTGAGCCCAGGAGAGGCCAGCCTCTTTTAGAATTGATTAAGTGAGTCAAGGCTGTCTTATTTTTTATTATTTTTTCTTGCTGATCCTGTTTTGTAGGGTTGAGGGTGAGGCATGAAAATAGACAAATGCAGGTTGTCTAAGTCCCAAAAGAGCTGAATTTGGAGAGCTCACAAATCCCATTGTGGGGCTACTTTTTTGGTTGGTAAAATGCTATTTAGAAAGGAAATCAAGCTTAATTCAAATTCATAAGCATTTATTAAGAACTTACTATGATGGCCAGCAAGATGGCATCATGCCTGAAATCAGGAGAATCTGAGTTAAGATTTGGTCTCAGACATTCAATACTTAATAGCTGTGTGACTCTAGGCAAGTCACTTAACCCCAATTGCCTTGTAGAAAAACAAGAATAATTTAGTATGTGCTAGGCACCTTGTTAAGTGCTAGAGATGGAAGAGAGGCAAAGGTAAAAATTGTGGAATTTGCTAATTCAGTTATCAGATTTTTTTCAACACCTGTTGGAGCACTTTGGTACTGGATCAGATAAAAATTTTAGAGAAGATAACCATACCTACCCTCATGAACTTTACAGTTGAAACTCAAGCACACAGTCTTAGAAATATTGTATAAGTGGATTCAAAGTTGCAAAACAGGGTGCTTTGTGAGCTCTCAAGGGAAGGAAATAAGGATAAATGAGAACAGAAGGTTTTTCGGTTGGGGTTAATTTTTATTTTGGGTTTTTTTTTTTTTTTTTGAATTGGTCTTTACAGGATGATTAGGAGTTTACCAAAGAGGAAAGGGTGATATTCTAAGGAAAATATGAGAGGTAGGACTACAGAGGATTTTAGCTTGACTGGAGCCCACATAAAGATAGAAAGATAGGATGGATCCAGATTATGGATGTTAGGCTAAGGAATTTGAATTTGGTTATCCAATAGACAGTTGGGAGGAGTCTCTAGAAAAGTTTTGGGTAGAGGACTTGACTAGCATTGTGTTCAGGATAGATTAGATAGGGGTAAGACTACTGGGTGAGAAGTGATATGGCTAGATCAATGTTTAGCAAAAAATTGGTCATATAACCTATAAATGCTAAATTAAGGAGAGACAGAATAGAGTCATGAGGACTTGTTAGGGGATGAATATTTTCCCATTGCTGAGCATGGTAGTTCACCTCTAGCTCCTTTGAAAACAATTTTTCCCTTTCTGTTATAGGAAGGACCTAATAATTTTTTAGCTTGACAGCTGTCAGGCCATATAGCCTGAAAGCATAACCATCTAGACATCTGCAGTTAGCCATTCCTCCTTCATTTATTTAAAAGTCTTGAGTGACTTTTCTTTGCCTATTTGGCTAAATTCTAACTCTGGAATTTAAAGCTCTTGAATAATCAACAAGCATTTGTTAAGTGCCTATTAATTTTTTCAGAACCTGTGATTCTTGGTCTTAAGGTGGTTTATATTCCCTTAAGGGATAAATATGAACAAAATAGATGCAAAGAGATTCTTTTTGTGCTAACTATATTCACTTACTTAACATTTTACCTTTTATCACTTACTCCCTTTTATTTTTCAGATTGACATAAATATCTTTTATACTTATATACTGAGTCTAGTGAGACAACCTGTGCTCCACTCCTGTTTCTTTTTTTAATCTTGAAGGAGTCACTTATTTTCGGTAAAAATGAAAAATTTGGATTAGATAACCTTTAAGGGCTCTTCCAGTTTTACAGAAATTATTTGAACCAAACAATAATTTTGATATGGTTTCATTCTGTGATAGCAATATGTACATTTGTTCATATCAGGCCTACTCAGAACATCTGACTGTGACTACGTGAAGCAGTTGAGTTGGTATACCCATACCTAATGAATTTTTTTTTTATTAAAACTTTTTATTTGCAAAACATATGTATGGGTAATTCTTCAACATTAACCCTTACAAAGCTTTCTGTTACAAATTTTTTCCCCCCTACTCCCCACTCCTCCCCTAGATGGCAGGATATCCACTACATGTTAATTATGTTAAAATACTTGACAAGTCGAATATATGTATACATATTTCCACACTTATCATTGTTGTGCAAGAAAAATCTTGTCTACAAGAAAAAAATATGAGAAAGGAAACACAATGCAAGCAAACATCAATAGAGAGCATGAAAATGTTATGTTGTGGTCCACATTTCACATCCCTCTCTCTGGGTGTATATGGCTTTCTTCACTGAACAATTGGAAGTGGTTTGAAACATTTCATTGTTGAAGAGAGCCATGACCATCAGAATTGATCATCATATAGTATTGTTGTTGCCGTGTATAATGATCTCCTGGTTCTGTTCATTTCATTCAGCATCAGGTCATGCAAGTCTTTCCAGGCCTCTCTGAAATCATCCTGCTGGTCGTTTCTTATAGAACAATAATATTCCATAACATTCATATACCACAATTTGTTCAGCCATTCTCCAATTGATGAGCATCCATTCAGTTTCCAGTTTCTAGCCACTACAAAAAGGGCTGCCATAAACATTCTTGCACATGTGGGTCCTTCTCCTTCCTTTAAGATCTCTTTGGGATATAAGCTTTGGTTTTGTTTTGTTTGGTTTTGAGGCAAGTGACTTGCTCAGGGACACACAGCTAGAACTGTTACGTGTCTGAGGCCAACTTTGAACTCAAGTCCTCCTAAATTCAGGGTTGGTCCTCTTTTCACTGTGCCATCTAGCTGTCCCCCTAATGAATTCTTTATCAACTGAATGCTGGATTTTGTGTTCTGTTTTTCCCTTTGGGTTGTTTTTAATCCTCTGATTCTTAAGAGCATGTTTTAACTCTAAGGATGTATAAAAGTTGCAGCTCTTAAAAAGAGTTTCAGTATCTTAAAGTGCTTCGGGGAAAGTATTTTTGCTGAGGCAATTGGGGTTAAGTGACTTGCCCAGGGTCACACAGGGAATGTTAAATATCTTTCAGGGAAAGTATTTTAAGGATCTTTCATATCCACAATATAATGGGATCAGTTCCAGAGAAGCATAAAGGAAGGTGTGGTGAAAAATGAAAACTAAGACTGAGACATGACAAACTATTGTTTCAAAATAGTCTAATTAATTCTCAGAAAACAAGCAAAGACTTTCAGAGAGACCTAGCAATTGAAGGGGCTATTGTTGGTTTTTTTGTAGTGTGGCTTAGCCATCTCAAAAGTTGGAGAGCAATGAAAAGATCAGTTAAAAACAACTGCTAACCATTGCTATGAAGAAAAAATGGGGCACTATAGTACAAAGTTGGCCTACTGAATATTGGCAAAAAAATTTTTTTGCTAATGAAAGTCGATTTTTAATTCAAAACAATCGTTAGATGTTCAGGTGTCTGTAAGAACTGGGCATTTTCATTGGCTTGTAAATAGCCATCCAAAAAATTTTGGGATTTTTTTTTTTTAACTTCTGGGGAGATTCCTTATTGAGGGAATCAATAAGGATAAAATAGTGTTATACTGAGAAGCAGAATTCTGGAATATAGAACTTCCCAAATGGAAATAGAACAATATGACCTAGAGCCATGCCACATATCATAAAAGGCTAAGCAATACATTTAAGAAATAAAGATTAACAAGCTTTAATCACCAGGGTTCCTTCCTTGATTATACCCCTTTGATGAACACCTTTCTTTTGTTTACACCCCATAATGAAGGGTTATAGAATTAGAAAAATGGTTTTGTCCAAGTTGTTCTTGAGAATATTCACATGTAATATAAGTGTCATTTCATGGCAAAGAATTAAATGTGTCAAAATCTTGAGAATTCCATGCCAAATTAACCAGACACAAAAAGATGATGGTGTATATCAATTTTTAAAAAAGTTTTATGAAGTTTGTCAGAACATTTAATTGTTTTTCTTTGTCCCAATTAATTCACTCAGCGCTGTTACTCTTCTTTTTCCTCTACCCCTCCATTACTAGACTTTTAGAAAGTGCACCTCCCCTTTTCCTGCTATCATCTTACTTCTCTTTCCCCCATTAGTAACACAGCCACTTTCAAGGCCACTAGTGGCCTCCTTATTGTTAAAATCATTGGCTCTTTTTTTCTGGCAATACCTTCTTCAACCTCTACAGTATTTACACTACAACCTCTACACTATGTGCCATCTATTCTTTCTTTCTTTCTTTAAATGTTTCAATCCATATTCAGACACCATTAGTTCCTTTTCTAGGTGTGGATATGCCATCTATTTCTTGATGCCCTATCCTATCAGCTTTTATTGCATATCATTTTCAGTTTTCTTCCTACCTCTATGGGAAAGTATTTCCTTCTTTATACCCTCTGCAAGCTCCTTATCCCCAAATCTGGTGGTCTCCCTCCAAAGAGAACCTTTGGTCCTCTTCTTTGCTACAATGTCTCCTTGAGTAATTTCATTTATTCCCATGGCTTCAGTTTTAGTCTACATACAGATGGCTCAATCAGTATTTATGAAATAATTGCTTAGCTTGAGGCACTGTGCTTTAAACTCTTGCACTTTAAACTCAAGTAGTCCCAAACTGATCTTCATTCCTTTTCTTCTCCCTCCCTCCCTCCCTCCCCAAAAAAGCTTATCTTCTTAACTTCTCTATTTCTATTAATGGTTTTACCATTCTTTTGGTCATCCATACTTCAGATTTTAGTCATCTTTGACTTCTTTCTCCTCTTCTTTTAGACAATGACTTCCCAGTCCTGTCATTGCTACCTCTGCCATATCTATAATCACTTCCCTCATTTCTGTTACCAGTGGAGTCTCCCTAGGTCAGATCTTTATTTCTTCTCATATATTTTATTGTCCTTTTAATTGGTTTTCTTGTTTCATTCTCTGTCTGCCCAGACTGCTCCTCGTTCCTAGAATATGCCTCTTTTCTCCTCTGCCTTAACAAGGCTGAGCTCAGGTGTCATCTTGATGATTACTTGCCCAGTTTCTTCAGTTGTTAGTTTGGTACCTCTCCTCTACGGTAATTTATTTTGTATACATAGTAGCTTGTATTGAATTGTGTATAGAAAGAATATAATGTAAGCTCCTTGAGGGTCGGATCTGTCTCATTTTTAAATTTGTATCCCTAGGCTTAGCACAGTACATAGCACATGGCACTTACTTCTTAATGCTTGTAGGGTGAAAATCTGTATACCAGTTATATTTCCCTAGTCTTCCCCCTTCCCTTTGAATCTCAAGGACTTAGTACAGTGTGCCTTACAGTAGTAAATAAACTGAGTAAATGTTGTTGAAATTCAAAATTCTTTCTTCACAGTAACTGTTGGATTTAGTTTGTACAAATGTATATGATGTGGCTGAGTAGTCCAGAGCCCCTTAACAAGATTAAAAGATGAGGTCTTTGTTTGGGACTTCCATTTTGGCTCTTTGTTTGGTAGAACATCTCCTGGTGATCACTTCCCTGGTTGAGGTGGAAAATCTAAGTTTTGTTGACTTGGTTCCCTCTAGTGATGCCCAAGTCCCAGGGATGGTAGCTGGGAGTGGGGGTAGGGGGAGGGAATGTTATACAACTTCTCTGCTTAAGAAATGACAGCATCTAAGATGACAGGAGAAGATAATGATAAATATTGGAGGGGAGGTAGAAAAACTGGGACACTAATATATTGCTGGTGGAATTGTGAACTGATCCAGCCATTCTGGAGAGCAATTTGGAACTATGCTATCAAACTGTATACCTTTTGATCCAGCAGTGTCTCTACTGGGTCTGGGTCTGTATCCCAAAGAGATCATAAAAAAGAGAAATGAACCCACGTGTGCAGAAATGTTTATAGCATTCCTTTTTGTAGTGGCAAAGAACTGAAAACTGAGTGGCTACCCATCAGTTGGGGAATGACCAAGAGACCATTGTGCATACCAAAAATAAGATTACGTGATGATTAATTCGGATGGACATGGTTCTTTTCAACAATGAGATGATTCAGGCCAATTCCAATAGACTTGTGATGGAGAAAGCCATCTACATCCAGAAAGAGGACTTTTGGGACTGAATGTGGATCTCACCACATAGCTTTTTCAAACCTTTTTTGTTTGCTTGCTTTTTTGTTTTTTTCCTCATTTTTTTTCCTTTTTGATCTGATTTTTCTTGTGCAGCATGATAAATGTGGAAATAGATATAGAAGAATTGTACACATTTAACATAGATTGAATTTCTTACATTCTAGGGAAGGGAGTGAGAAAATTTTGGAACACAAGGTTTTGCAGGATGAATGTTGAAAACTATCTGCATATATTTTGAAAATAAAAAGCTATGGGGCCAGATAGATGGCACAGTGGATAGAGCACCAACCTTGAAGTCAGGAGAATCAGTTCAAATTTGGTCTCAGATACTTAATACTTCTTAGCTGTGTGATCCTGGGCAAGTCACTTAAACCCCAACTGCCTCAGCAAAAAAAAAAAAAAAGAAAGAAAGAAAGAAAGAAAGAAAGAAAGAGAAAAAGAAAGAAAGAAAAAGAAAAAGAAAGAAAAGAAAACAAAAGAAAAAGCTATTATTTAAAAAGAAATCACAATATCAAAGTAGTAAGAGTTTCTGAGCCCCAGATTACTTTGATTGATTGCCCATACAGTTAATCTTAAATTTCTCTCTCTTAATTTTCCAAACCACAGGATGGTGCTGTATGTCTGGAGAACTGTATAGGATTGTATATCAAGAAGGAAGATGGGATTCACTGGAGAGGGGAAGGGGTTTTATGATCTATTCATGGGCTAATGTGAATCCTTTGTTGCTTTGTCTCAATATAAAGTCCAAAACATATGCTGCTTCTTTTAATTTTTAATCTTGTTAAAGTTACTCTGGTTATATATTCTACTCTTGTACTCACTACTTTTCCAGCGTTGCCATAGGATTTATATTTTCTGTGGGGTTGAATAAAGGTTGTTGTCTATCTCAAACTGTTACCTGGGTGTGTACCCAGGGGTGGGGAGGGCCCTTTTACCAACATCTGTAGAGATCTAGACTTCTGTTCTGAAGTTCCAAGGGAAAATTATAGGTACAAACATGAGTCATAGTTTTATGGTATCCTTTAGTTTGGGGTGCCAAGGCCACAGGTTACACAGGAGCTATGAGTCCCATTTTTTTTTTGGTTGTTGTTGTTCCTGTTATAAACTTGATAAACACAAGTGTTTTAGATACAAAGAACAGGGGGAAAAAACATCAAAACAGTATATTATATACAGCATGCTTTGCTTTTAAAGTAAAAATAAATTTAACATACTTCCTTGCTTATCTCCACCCCTTTCTGGATTTCCTTCTCTTTTTTTATGCCTTTTTCTTTCTTTCTTTGTTTCTTTGTTTCTTTCTTTGTTTCTTTCTTTGTTTCTTTTTTTTTTTTTTTTTTGATGAGGCATTTGGGGCTAAGTGACTTGCTCAGGGTCACACTGCTAGGTAGTCTTAAGTGTCTTGACTTTGAATCAGATTTGAACTCAGGTCTTCCTAACTCCAGGGCTGGTGCTCTATCCACTATGCTACCTAGCCAATGGCATCTTTTGATATCACTAATATCCTTTAATCTCCCCCTTATCCTGTCCCTTTCATAAAAAAAAACCCTAACCTTCCCTTATAACAGATAAGCATAGTCAAGTCATACGTTGGCCATATCTGAAGTCATACGTACAATTCTGCACCTCTAGTCATCACTTCTCTGCCAAGAGTAAGAAGCAAATTCTGTCATCCATTTTCTAGAGTCATAATTAGTCATTGCACTATGGTAGTTAGGTAGGACATTGGGTAGAATATTAGACTTTACAGTCAGGAAGAACTGAACTGAAATCCAACCTCGAATACTCATTAATCATGTAACCCTAGGCAAGGCTCCTGGCCTTGCCTCCCAACCTATAATATGGGGAAAATGTTACTACTTGCACACAGGGTTGTTGTGAGAGTCAAATGAGGTAATGTGCTTTACGAACCTCAAAAGAGTTCTATAATGTTATCCTTTTTCAGGTAACTAGGTGGTACAGTAAACAGTGTTGGATTTCAGTTTCAGGAAACCTGAGCGTGAAGTGCTACACTAGAGAAAGTCACTTAAACTGTCGTCTTTATCTATAGAATGGGGATAATAATTAGCACCCTCCTCATGTGATTGTTGTGAACATCAGATATCATGTAGTTTGTAAATTGTAATGTACACTGTAAATGCTTGTTATTAATACCAATAATAAGAAGTCTTGTGATAGGGCCATTCTGTATATTCTATTTATGACTTCACATGCCATACTAATTCATACAAGTCTATTCAGATTTCTCATTTCTTACATGACAATAATAATTCATTATATATGCCTATATATATAAATGTATATATCTGTGTATCATAATTAATTTAAGCTTTTCCCAGCTGATTTGTTTCTACTTTGTTTACGATTCTTTGCTGCTACAAAAAGTAATGCTACAAATGTTTTTGCACATATGGATCGTTCTCCTTCAAGTGTATACCTAGAAGAGGTATCACTTGGGCACAGTATGCTCAGGTTGTAGTTTTTTGATTGTAGTCCTAAATTACTTTATAGAGTAATTGAATTACTTCATAGCTCGACTGGCAATGCATTATGCCTTCCCTCCCATAACCCTGATAATGATTGTCATTTTAAATTTTTGCCATCTTTATCAATCTGATGGCTATGAAGTGAACTCAGACTTATTTAATTTTGTTGGGGGAGATTTCTTAGTAATGTTTTGGAGCATTTTCCTTGTGGTTGTTGATAGCTTTTATTTCTTTTGAGAATTTGCTATACATATTCTTTAATCATTTTTCTCTTGGAGGATATTGTATCTTTTAAGATAAAGAAAATATAAAGTAATTTGATGCAGTAACTTGAGGTAGTCACACTACTTATAAGTGGCACTGTCAAAATTTAAATCCAGGTCTGTTGAACCTAAGTCCAGCCATCTTATCATTATATCACTTTAAGTAGGCCAAAATCTTTGAGTAGAAGACTAAATGACTGAATGAAGCATTTATTAAGTGCTTACTATGTATCAAGCCCTGTCCTGAGTATGCTGGGGATAGTAAAAGAAAAGTGTAAGAGTCTGTGGGGGAAACAACATACATGGAAGATTTAAAATGCAAATCAGATGGAACAGAGTTTGAACTCCTCTGGTATATAGCCTTTGAGGCTTAATGCTCGATACTTCTGGCTGGTAACTACCCTCAAGAGCATCTACTAGGGAAGAGAAGATCACTACATGAATAACCAAATTGAAGGGTAGAATAGAATATAGTTGTTGTCTATATATAATCAATATATTAATTATCATGGTTTTCCTTTGATATTCCATAACTGAGAATCTGAGATCTAAAAATAATCAAAATGGAAGGAGATCCAAAGAGTAGTGGGAATTCACCTTGTGGGTATAACCAGAAAACAGTACATTTGTTACCAACAATAAGTTGATTCTAAGAAACAGCTTAAAAAATGTCATTGAAAACATGTCTAACCAGAAAAAGTAGTTGCCAGAATATGGGATGGATATTCTGAGTGCTGCCCTGATATCCATGAAATAAAACAAACATGTAAGAAGGTGTTTAAGTGGGTCTTTTCTGTAGAATTGACAGGGGGAGAAAGCAAACAGTCACACAGGATGAGGTACAGAAATAAGAGAGCTGACATTGATATGGTACTGCAAGATTTGCAAAGTACTAGGTATAATATTTCATTTTTGGAATGTTCTTGGGAAGTAGAGATTGTTACTATCAACTCCATTTTACAGATGAGAAACTATGAAACTAGAGTTAAAGTCACTCATCTAGTGTCTATGATATTTGAATCTGCGCTTCTCCCAATGTTCAGTCCAGGACTCTTTCTTCTACATTGTACCATAGAACTGTGATAGATGCCTATACAGATGAGGTTACAGATCCATAATGGTAAAATCCATAATCAAGAAAGCATTTATTAAGAACTTGCTTTGTGTCAGGTACTATTGGAGTTACAGAAAACAAAAGATAATTAGCCCCTGCCTTTAAGTGTCAGAAGGCAAAATATAGATATCTCTCTGTCTGTCTGTCTGTCTGTCTCTCTCTCTGTATATACACATATATACGTATATGTGTATCAAATGCATATGATACATATATAAGATACATATTAAATAATTTGTAAGAGTAGACACTTAGCATGTGGATTAAGGGAATAGTCACATAGAAGGTGCTGCTTAAATTAAGTTTTAAAAGAAATGAGTTCTCAGAGTTAGAGGTATGAAGAAAGTACATTCCAGTCCTTAAAGACAACAGCAGAAATGGTGTGATGAAGAAAGCTGGGCTGAGTGCCCTGAAGGAGGGAAAGTCAGAAATGGGTATGATTATGCTGGAGTGGGTGGGACAGAGACCAGTGTAAAGAGCTTTAAATGCTGGAAGAATTTTTACCCTACTGGTTGTAGAGAGTAACTTGCATTTATTGAATTAGGGTAATGGCTTGATCAAATGTGCATAGACAACAGATGTGTTGTCAAAAGCAACAATAACAAGACTTGGCAAATGATTGAATATGTGGGATAAAAGAGAATCCGGATTCAAGGATACCATGGAGATTGTGTATTTGTGACTAGAAAAAAATAAGGAAGTTTAAAAGAAGGATGGGTATTAGGGAAAAGAGAATGCATTTTGTTTTGGACATGATGGGTTTGAGATATTCACTAGGTATGACTGGGGCTCAGAAGAGACTTGACCTGGATATACAGATGGGAGTTTCTTGGAACCCCAATCTCCTTTCAAGGCCATCTCTGAGAGTCGCTAAGTGTTAATGTTTCCTACCTCTAAATTACTTTTTGTTTATTTTGCAACATTTGTGAATATGTTACTGTTCCACTAGAATCTAAGTTCCCTGAGGACAGAGACTGCTTTGGGTTTCTTTTTGTATCCTCAGTACTTGACACTGTGTCTTGACTCAAAATGTGTGCTTAATCAATGCTGGTTAAATTGAATTCCATGTGAAAGAGCTAGCAAGCATAGAATGAGTCATTTGACTATCAAGAGCAGGGCAGAGCCTCTTCTCAGGGAAGGGAAAAATATTGTCCTTATTAATTGATTTTATTTAGTCTCTTATTCTCATTTGCTTTTCTTAAAAAGATATGTATGTTTTTCATAGTCCATGTCATTATCCTGGCTCATTTGCCTTCTGTTTTGCTTCCTTCAAAAATTAGTTTTTTATTTTGTTTTTAATATATTTTTTCCAATTACATGCAAAGATACTTTTTAACACTTTTTAAAAATTTAGTTTCAAATTTTGACTCTGTCCTCTTCCTAAAATGATAAGCAATTTAATACAGATAATCTATGTATAATCATGTAAAAATATATCCAGATTAGTCATGTTGTGAAAGAAAAAACAGACCAAAAGGAAAAAAAATCATAGCGGGTAAAAGTGAAAATAGTAAGTTTCAATCTGCATTAAGACTGCACCCGTTCTTTCTCCTGAGATGGATAATATTTTCTATCATGAGTCTTTTGGAATTATCTTGGACCATTATATTGCTAGGAAGACTTAAGTTATTCATAATTGAACATCACACAATATGTACAATGTTTCCCTTGTTCTACTCACTTTACTTTGCATTAGTTCATATAAGATTTTTCAGGTTTTTCTGAAATCAGCCTGCTTGTCATTTCTTAAAGCCACAGTAGTATTCCATTACATTAATATACTACAAGTTGTTCAGCCATTTCACAGTTGATGGGCATCTCCTCAGTTTTCATTTCTTTGCCACAACAAAAAGAGCTGCTATAAATATTTTTGTACATGTAGGTCCTTTTCCCTTTTTATCTTTAGGATATAGATTTATTAGTAGTATTGCTGTATCAAAGGAGATGTACAGTTTGATTGCCCTTTGGGCCTTTTCAGCCGAAATTGTTCTCCAGAATGGTTGGATCAGTTCACAACTTCACCATTAATGGATTAGAGAGAGAATGAAAAAAAGGATGTGAAACATCTCATCAGAAAAACAAGTGATCTGGAGAACAGATCAAGAAGAAAAAACATAAGAATAATTGGATTATCTGAAAACAATGATTTAAAAAAAAAAGAATCTTGATATAATAATACGAGAAATAAAGAAAATTGTCCTGAAGTACTAGAACAAGAAGGAAAAGTAGAAATAGGAAAAAATCTATTAATTATCACCTGAAAGAAAACCTAGGAGGAAAACCTACAGAAATATAGCCAACTCCCAAGGTCAAGGAGAAAATATTATGAGCAACAAGAAAAAGCCAATTCAAATATGGCAGAGCCACAGTTAGAACCATATAAGACCTAGCAGTAGCTACATTAAAAGATCATAGATCTTGGAACACTATATATTAAAGAGCAAAAGAACTTGTGGCTGAAAATATCAAGCAGCAAAACATAATCTTGGATGAAAAAAAAGAATATTAAATGAATTGTTAGATCTTCAGGATTTGGTTGCAAAAAACCCTGAACTTAGTACAAAACTTGACATATAAAACCCAAGAGAAATATGAGATAAACATCAAAGACTAATTAAAAGGGACTCAGTAAGGACAAACTTAATTTTTTATACATGGAAATATGAATTGTATATCATGATTGTCATTAGTAATTGGGTAGTTCAAAAGAAGGATTGGGGTAGAACTGAATATATTATGATTCTAAAAAGCAGAACTATGTAGGGAAAGGTAAAAAGTAATTATGTTAAACAAATGAGGTTTGAGAGGAAGAACTGACAAAGAGGAATTAGAAGGGGGAGAATGACTAATAGTTCTTTAACCCTACTCTGATCGGGAATGAATTAAACAGGTTAACAATGCATATATGTCAAAAAGGGTATAAAAATCTAAATTTAGAAAGAAATAAGAGAATAAGGAAGGGGAAGATGAAAAGGGATTTTTTTTTTTTTTTTTTTTTTTTTAAGAGAGAATCCTCACAATCAGGTTTGGGTTAAAGAGAGGACAAGATACATTTAGAGAGGAATAAAAGACTTCTAAATTTATAAAGAAATAAGAATAAGGAAATAAGTAAAGGGAAGGATATAGAAGGTGTATAGATTAATGGGAATGAAAGGGAAAATATATATGTTTGGAATGCTATAAAGGTCTTTTAAATTCAGATAAACAAGAGGGGTAGGGGGAAAGGGTAGGAGAAGAGCATAAGGGAGGGAATCTTTGTGGGAGAAGGTTAAGTAATAGGAGAGTGAGATTGTAGATGGAAGTAAAGTAGAGGAGTCAGAATTAGGAAATAAGAGCTACACAAACTTAAAAGTTGAGGAGTAGAATTTATTATGCAAAAAAGGCAGGAGTAGTAGTCACACACAATATCAGACAAAAGCTAAAGCTAAAGTAGATTTAGTCAAAAGGGGAAAATAGAAAACTACATTGTCAATAGTTTTAGACTATTTAAAATAACTAGAAAGCATAAAGTTAGAATATTGCTGTGGTGTAGGAAATGATGAGTTGGCGGATTTAGAAAAATATGGAAAGACTTTGATTTATGAGAAATAGAGGAGAAACAGACATAATCTTACATAGATGCACATGAATATACATAGATATGTGTGTATGATTATAGCTGTGTGTGTGCGTGTGTGAGAGAGAGAGAAAGAGAAAGAGTGGATGAGTAGGGGGGAAGGGGAAAAAAAATATAGTAAAAGGTGCCCAGCAGAGAACAAAAGAAAACCTATAAGGAAACGAAGAAAGATGGATAGCTCTAAACATAGTGTGTAGTATTTATTATATAGGCTTTCGTGAAATGAAAATTTATTGCTTTATATTTGAATCCTCTTATGTTCTTGTATGCACATGGCAATTTTTTTTTCTTTTCCTATTTTCTTTTTAAGTTTAAAATAGATAAAGAAAAGGGGAAATTCTTATCACTCAGTGACCTGAATAAATGAGAGTTAATTAACTACATTTGAACTCCCCCTCTCCCCCCACAGGTAAGACTACAGACTCAGCCGAAGAGCTTGCTGGGACAAGCTCCCCTCTACACTGGGACCTTTGACTGTTTCAAAAAAACACTTTTTGGAGAGGTAAGAATCTTTTCATGATTTTCGTTAGGCAAACACAGTCTTTTATGATGCTTTCCAGAGTAGAATATCTATCATATTGCCTCTCCTTTTTTACCTTTCTTCTTGTCTTTTTATCAATAATCAATATAACCATTATTTTGTTTGTGTGAGCAGATCTTACAAAATGGCTCCCTTTTTTGGGTGGTTAGATCAAGACAAACCAAGATTAGGGAGGAGAAAAGGCTTTTAGGCTTGCATTTAAATTATCCTTTAGTGACCTAAAATTGCTGATCAAGTTTATAGGAGAATGACCTGGTTGTTTTCCTTTCAAACTCTTTCACTTACTCCCCTCCCCTTCCTGCTTGCCTTCTCCAACTCTTGATTCTGTCTCTCTTTCACCTCTGCTGTTCCCAACAGTGACCCTTCCTGCCTTAAAAAATGGTAAAAAATTCTATTTAAAGAATATGTTGGAATATCATATGCAGCATTCCATATTCATAGTTCATTTATTTATTTATTTGTTTGTTTTTAATTCATGGAACAAAACAAGTATTTCCATAGCACGGTATAATAAAAAATATCATTGCACATGAAACTTCAAATCTGCCATGGACAATTTGCTGTTCCTTCCAAAGTTATAATTATTTCTTTTTTTTTTTCCTTTTTATTTTTCCTTCCTCTCTTCCCCAAGTTGGTACCATACAGAAGAAAGACACTATCTGCATCCATATCCATAATTCTTTACCTTTCCAGTAAAAGGGGAAGGAGATACATTTCCTCATTTCTTTTCTGGGGCTAAGGTGGATTATTATAATTATGCATAAGCCCACTTCTCTTAAAAATACACTGGAGATTGGCTCACCTTAAAGTAAACACTGAGCTAGTTTATATTTAGTGATCATCACAGTCATTTTTTAGGTGTTTCAAATTCATTTAAGGTTGAGAAAGTGATTGGGAGACATATTTATTGCCTAGTTTTTTATTATACCAGATGTCTGGTGGGATTTTAAAGGATGCACTGAAGACACCTCCTTTTCTCTCCTTTCTGAAAGGAAGGAACTTGTTTATTCAGTTCTCACTGAGAAGCTTCCCAGTTAACCTTCAAAATCTCATAAATAAATTAATAAGCCTTTGACTTCCCTGTTTTTGGTAGGCACTGACATATAAAAGAAAGAAAAAGCAACAGATTTAGCAGTGATTGACTTAGTTGGTTTGAGAGTGGTTTGGAAAGAATAGTCCTCAAGAACTAGGGAGTTAGGAGGGCCTCATTGTCACAGTGGGATCTGGAAGGGAAACTGCCATTGGGAAAAGCCCCATATAAGGACACCAATAAATATAGGTTCCCTTCCTATTCAGAGGTGCTCCTTGTATGGGGTGGGGTTGAAGTGACCAAGATATAATCCACTGTTGCTATTTGCAGAGCCTGTTGATGGTTGCCACAGAGTTTCAAAGGCCACTGCAGTTCCTGAAATGACTGTGTATCATTTGAACCAGAAGGGACAGGGTTAGTGCAAAAATAGCTCTTGCAAACTTAACCCAAAGGAGATCCTTTGAAGATCATCAGCTAGTATGTTATATACCAGAGATACCTCGTGCTCTGTTTTATAAATCAAGAACAAACTCAATTCCATTCTTTTAGGAGCTCTCATGCAGTAGTCTCAGTTATTCTTTTGGCTCAGGGTTTAAAGTTCTGGGTTGTGCTTTGGGGGGCTTTTGTTTCTTAGTCAATTAAGAAGATATGATAATCCTTTATCTTGCCAATCAATCCATTAACAAGCATTTATTCACAGAGTTTTTGTGAAACTAATAAAAGGGCAGCCAAGTTTTTCAGCAGCTAAAAACATAATTTTTTAAAATTCTTAGATATAGCTGATAAATCCACATGTGTACGGGACAAATATAAATATATAATTAAATTCAGTTCTAGTTGAAAGTTTCTAATTAAGCCAAGTAGGTTAATGTTCCTTTGTTTTTTCATAAAAGTCATCTAGTAGAAATGTATGTTACATTTCTACTAGAAAGTAGAGCTGAGAATATTTGATTAAGAAGCTTTTGCAATTGTCCAAATATGTGGTGATGAAGGCATGTGGCCAGAGTTTGGTTACAGTGGAAGCAAGTGAAGTTGTGGAACATGTCTTTCCTATCAGAGTGTCCCTGAATACACTCTATGCCTTAGCTAGCACTGCACTCTTGGACAAGATTGTCTATTGAATGGGCATTTCATTTCTGATTTTTGTGTCTTTGTACATGCTGGCTTTGATGCCTTTGCATGCTTACCTATGACAACTCCAGTCTTGTCATCCTTAGCTTTCCTCAGAGCTCAGGTCAAGGGCTTCCTGCCAATGAGTGACCATCTAGCCACTGCTTGAAAACCTCATAATGGGGAGCTCACTATTATTGAAACTATCCATTCTGTCCTTTGGATAGCATTGATTATTAGGAAGACTTTACTTAGGTCAAACTGAAATCTCTCTCCCTGTAACTTGTACCCCTTCCTCTGAGTTCTACCCTCCAGGCCAAGGAGAACTAGTCTAATCCTCCTTCTGCGTGATTCTGGTGTTCAGATACTTGAAGGCCATTTCCTTGTTCCAAATTACCTTCATGGCATGGTTTCTGGTTACCTTACTATCCTGTTCTCCTTCTACTGCATCTATTCCAGTTTGTTAGTGTCATTCCTAAAATGTGCTGTCCCAGAGTGGACTGATAATGCTCTGACTAGATCAGAGAACAGCAGAACACAGTGATGCTTATCAGACATTTCTGCTTTCCTCCCTCCTTCCCTCCCTCCCTTCCTCTTGAAATTCTCTTTCTATTTTAATACAAACCAGGATCACATTCACTTTTTTTGGCTGCCAAATCAGCACCTGTGCTAGAGGGCTTAACAGGGGGAATGTGGTACTGTATGGCAGAACAGAGACTATGCCTGTCAGATTCCTGCTCTCTGCCCTCTTTGCCAGGATGTCTGGGTGAAGGAAAAGAGGGGAAAGTTCTTTTTTTCCCTCTTCAAGAAACTTTCCTCTTCAAAATGCATGGTGGTAGAGTGGAATGAGTGCCAGATATGGGAGTTGAGATCTTGGATTCAAATCCTGGTTCTACCATTTACTACTTGTGTAACCTTGGGCAAACCACATAACCCAATAATCCTCAGTTTTCCCATGTGGAAATTGAGGAAGTTGGCCTAGATAATCTATCTCAGAGGTCCCTTTCCATTCTCAGTGTAGAAGCTAAAATGTGGTGCTCATTGGCTGTTTGCATGTTGTCTTCCAGGGTATCCGAGGCCTTTATCGAGGAATGGCTGCTCCCCTTGTTGGTGTCACGCCCATGTTTGCTGTGTGCTTCTTTGGCTTCGGATTGGGGAAGAGACTACAACAGAAGCACCCAGATGATATATTGAAGTAAGTTCTTTAGGTCCATTGCATTAGGTCATTTGTTAAAGAAAACCCAAGGCAGGGAGTGAGATGTAGTCTTTTATTGGTTGTTTTTAAGCAAAATATTTTCTTTCTTCTTTTAGTTTTTAAAATATATATCTTAAAATTTATTTTATTTGAAAAAAGAAAAAAGAAAAACAGAAAAGGAATACAAAACAAAATAAAGCAAAACAAAAAAGAACATTGTTATGTGCCTACCAGTATATCAGGGAGCATTCAAAATATTTAAAAAGAAATTACCAGATCATAAAAAAGTATATTAGTAAAAGAATTATATTCATGAATGTCCATTTTTTCTTTACTTCCTTGTAAATTATTTTTTGTTCTCTGCTGCACACTTTATTTACTTTATTCTTTCCCCCCTTTTGTCCTTCAACAAGCTATAGCTTATTAAGAAAAGATATATTTATATAAACATATGTAGATATATATACCCACATGCATACATATACACACCCCACCAACACGTACATATCTTTCCTATCCCGAAAACAAAGTATTTTTAATTTGTTTCAGTAATGGAAGCAGTCAGAGAAGAGAGTCCAGGCTAAAACCAGATCTTGTATAATAAAGTTCTGGATTACATATCTACTGCCTTTTTTTTGCAAAGCAGAGTACAGTGAGAACAGAGCAGAGTTAAGTACAGTGGGGCATTGTTCACATTTAGCCACCAAATAATCCACCTATAAAAGACATTTTACTGACAGGCAGATTTTGTCTCCAGGGTAGTCTCTGGAGAGGTTTGTGGGTAAGGAGGGAAGGTGCTTTGGAAAGCTTTATTCATAGGCAGCATGGTGTAGTGGAAGAGCACCAATCTGACCCAGGATGTGGCCATTGATATGGCCTGGCCTTTTTTGAATGGTTACTCTGCTTCTTGATGCATATGTGATCTTGTGCAAAACCTCCCCTTCTGTAGGCCTCATTTTACTTCTTTGTGAAATGAGGGGGTTAGACTGGATCCAGTGGTTTCTAGTCTTTGATCTAAAATTCTACAAATCTGTGTGTGCCTTGTGTTTTCCTTTGATGGCTTAAGGAATAGAGTGTGGGAATTGGAGTTGAGACTTGGGTTCAAATCCCCACTCAGACACTTAGCTGCACTATGGTAGTAGATAAGTGACTTAACCTTTCAGAGGCTTTTTCTTCATTTGTAAAATGAGCACTTTGTACAATCTACTTCACACAGCTGTTATGATGAAAACACTTTTGCAAATTTTTAACTTCTTTGTCAACATAAGCTTATTATTAAGTAGATTTATGAAGGCTCTGTGCTTTTTGTCAGTATAGGAATTTAAGGATTTTAATTTGTCTGTATCTGATGGTGGGATTATTGAGTCAGAGATATTAGGTAGTTTGCTCATGGTCATGAGAGTAAAAAGTAGCAAAAGTCACCTTTGAACTGAGAGTTTCCTGACTCTAACCCTAGCACTTTATCCACTATACCATACTACCTGTTATTATTGTTGTTATTTTGCCATTGCATATTTCTTTTTTTTTTTTTTTTTTTTTTTTGCTGAGGCAATTGGAGTTGTGACTTGCCCCAAATCACACATCTAGGAAGTGTTAAGTGTCTGAGCCCAGATAACTCAAGTCCTCCTGACTTCAGGGCTGGTGCTCTATTCACTGCACCAACTAGCTGCTCCCACCATTGCATATTTCTTGATCATGTATTAATAATCCAGCTACTAGAATATATAGTAAAATTTGACCTTAAAAAAATTATGTTCTTATACTCATACAAGTTGATAGTTATTAGATGAGCTCTAAATCTTTTCATACGCAAGTGCTATGGTTAATGATCTTTATTCTTGGACCCAAAGGTGAGATCTCTTGTTTGTTCTTGTCTTCCCTCCTGAGTTGTTGGGAACTGGTTAAAGAAGGACTGCTTTTATCCTTTCTTTGTCCCATGGTCATATGGTTTAATAATTTCTCCACAGGGATGAGGCCAGTTAGTCTTCTTTTCCTTCTTTTAATTATTTTTGGAAAGTGAAGTTCAACATGGGGCAGTGACTGAGACAAAAGAAGATCCTAAAGCCAACTGAGCCCTGTGGCTTCTGGTTCATTCTAACAAGCATGTTTCCTAAAATGTAGTAAAGAGTGGTTAAAAGAAATATGTTAAAGTTAGAAGGCATATGCAAGCTAGATTGTGAAATCCCTATTTAAAATAGTAAGCCCTCCCCCAAAGCATAGCTAATCCTATGCTCCATGTGCTATGGCAGTAGTAGGGAGCAGATGGCAATAAGGAACACTGGATTCCCTCTGACAATACACATCTGTCACTATGGGACTCCCTGCTAGGCATCTGGCTCTGGCACCTAGGAGGATCTCCTTTTGGATCTTTGGCCATGATCCTTAGCAAAAGGCCAGCTGGACTATGGATCCCAGACAGACAAAACTCAATCCTCTTCCCAGATAAGTGGGAGCAAAAGAACCTGGCAACCTGGGTTATTATCAATGGACGTCTGAGCCCTACAACATGTAACTGCTTTTACAGTTGATTGGCTCAGTGTAGTCCTTTCTACTTTTTTCAAGAGTAACATGCCTGCATTTCTATTGGGCCTATATCCCAAAGAGATCTTAGAGGAGGGAAAGGCCCCACATGTGCAAGAATGTTTGTGGCAGCCCTTTTTGTAGTGGCTAGAAACTGGAAACTGAAGGGATGCCCATCAATTGGAGAGTGGCTGAATTAATTATGGTATATGAATGTTATGGAATATTAATTGTTCTGTGAGAAACGACCAGCAGGACGATTCAGAGAGGCCTGGAGAAGCTTGCATGAACTGATGCTGAGTGAAACGAGCAGAACCAGGAGATCATTATACACAGCAACAACAATATTACATGATGATCAATTCTGATGGACATGGCTCTCTGCAACAAAGAATTGTCTCAAACCAGTTCCAATTGTTCACTAGAAGACCATATACACCCAGAGAGAGGGATATGAAATATGGATCACAACATAACATTTTCATGCTCTCTATTGAGGTTTGCTTGCATTGTGTTCCCTTTCTCTGATTTTCTTTTTTTTTTTTTTTCTTGTAGATAGGATTTTTCTTGCACAACTTGTCAAGCATTTAAACATTATTAACATGTGGACTTCCTGCCATCTAGGGGAGGGGAGGGGATTGGGGGTAAAATTTGTAATGGAAAGCTTTGTAAAGATCAATGCTGGGGAACTACCTATACATATGTTATACAAATAAAAAGCTTTAATAAAAAAAAAATAAGAAAGAAAGAAAAAGCTGTGACTGGAAAAAAAAAAAAAGAGTAACATGCCTAAGTTACTTAGGACTAACTTTCCAGATAAAACTACAAGTGCCCCAAGATTTCAGCCCCAAAGTACATCGGTAAGGGATACTTGTTAAGCTTTATAGAGCTACCAGCACTTTGTGAGTATTGGGGCCAAAGCACACAGAATCTGCTTTGGTATCATCCCTTCATCCTTTCATTTCTAAGTGTTCACTTTGTCCAGAGCCTTGTGCTGAGAGAGGAATAGCCCTTAAAGAAGACAATGTCTCTGCTTGCCCTTCTAAGCTCAGGAGTCAATAGTATATGCTGATTGATATCATTGGTAGGTACACAAAGAGAGTAATGAATATAGAGAGACTTGGGAGGCTTGGGTCTGTGTTCTTAGAGCCATGCTGCAGCACCTGAGCAGTAACTCAGGTACATAAGCAACTGAAAATATTAACTCACTTGACTGTCAACATTTGCTTCCTAATATGGAAATTAGGTATGTTGAACAGATATAGGCAGAAAAGTGGAGCCATCTTTTATGGACTCTGCTTGCTCAGAAACAGATATCAGGGAGCAAAGGTGAATAAAGGCAGAAGCATTTGGCTTCTATGGGAAGAATTATGCACATGAAGCTTTTGAATAGGCAAGGGTTGTCATCAGTCAGGGCACTTCACTCAGGGTGTTGGCAGAGGGTAAACACCAGGAATGGAAGTAAAAACACTTGAGTGTGAATCTCTGTTAAGTGTCTGATGTCAAATTTGAACTCAGGTCTTCCTGACTTCAGGGCCGATACTCTATTCACTTTGCCACCTAGCTGCCCAATCCCTTTATTTTTTAGGCTTAGTCTCATAGCTTCTTTTAACTACTCCTAATTTGGCATGATCCTGAGCCCCTTTACCACCTTTTCATCCTCCATTGAACACACCAAGACATTGGTATCCTTCGCATTACCTCTGGAGTATTTGTAGTTAAAAGATGCAGCATCAGTTTGAAGCAGGCCATGCTAGTCAGAATGCCGGATTTAGGATTCTGGTGCTAATGGATATAGAATTATGGCTAGTCATTTTCATATTTTTGTTCAGGTGGACCTGGTTCTCTTCAACAGTGAGATGTTTCAAACCAGTTCCAATTGTTCAGTGATGAAGAAAGCCATCTACACCCAGAGAGAGGCCTCTGGGAACTGAGTGTGGACCACAACATAGCATTTTCATGCTCTCTATTGATGTTTGCTTTCATTATGTTTTCCTTTACAAGTTTTTTTTCTTGTAGATCCAATTTTTCTTGTGCAGCAAGATAACTATAAATATGTATGCACATATTCGATTTGTCAAGTATTTTACATAATTTACATGTATTAGACTTCCTGCCATCTAGGGGAGGGGGGTGGGAGGAAGGAGGGAAAAATTTGTAACAGAAAG
>JAJPUD010003789.1:196003-228419 GCA_023553655.1 Myrmecobius fasciatus
AAAAAAAATATTTTTGTTCAAGATAGGGTAGGTAATTATGTTGTTCATTGACTTCCCCAAGTTATGAGATCAAACGAAATAAACAAGTAAAACATTTTGTTAACCTTAAAGCGCTGTCAGTTGTTACTATCTTATTACCAATTTTTTGGCTCTAGATAAGAAAAAACTGGAGATGCCATTGTGTGCTAAAGATATGCAGCGTTAAAGACTATCTCCTTCCTGATAATGTAAGACAGCCATTAGTCATTTCATGCACCTTCAATGCTAAATGGTTCAGGCTTGGAGGATAGAGTATTCTCAGTTCCTTGGTGATCCTCAAAAAACAGCTTGTATTCACAAAGTATCCTTTAGGAAATGAGTCAAAATTACTACTTTTTTTTTTTTTAAGCTTTTTATTTACAGAACATGAGTGATTTTTCTACATTGACCTTTGCAAAAAAAAATTTTTTTGTTCCAAATTTTTCCCCTCCTTCCCCCCACTTCCACCCCTAGATGACAGGTAATGTAATACATGTTAAATATGTTAAATTATATGACAAATCCAATATATGTATACATATCTACATAGTTATCTTACTGCACAAGAAAAATCAAATCTAGAAAGAGGAAGAAAAAACCAACCTAAGAAGGAAAACAAAAGATAAGCAAATATTCACAGAAAGCATTAAAATGTTGTGTTGTGGTCCACACTCAGGTCCCACAGGCCTGTTTCTGGATGTATATGAATATCTTCATCACTGAACAATTGGAACTGGTTTGAAACATTTCATTGTTGAAGAGAGCCATGTCCATCAGAATTGATCATCATATAGTATTGTTGTTGTCATGTACAATGATCTCCTGGTTGTGCTCATTTCACTTAGCATCAGTTCATGTAGGTCTCTCCAGGCCTCTCTGAAGTCATCTTGTTGGTCGTTTCTTACAGAACAATAATATTCCATAACATTCATATATCATAATATATTTAGCCATTCTCCAGTTGTTGGGCATTCATTCAGTTTTCTGTTTCTTGTCACTATAAAATGGGCTGCCACAAACATTTTTGCACGTGTGGGTGCCCAAAATTACTTCTTAATCCAAGCATCCCACTTATTTTTGGTATGGCAAAACAAAACAAAACAAAACAAAACAAAACAAAAAAAAACAAAAAAAAAACAAACCTTCATAGCCCTTTAGCTTTCTTGGACTTGGGCCCTCTCCAAAAAAAAAAAAAAAACTGAAAAAAAACTAACCCCCAAACCTTTTCAATTATGGGTCTTCCAAATACCCTTTGCAGCCTTGAAAAATACAGGTGTTTAGATATAAAACTGTCTCAATTTTGTAATTATCTACACTGCAACATTATTGTCTCTCTACTACTCTGTTTTTTCTCCTCTAGTTATCCCCAGCTGTTTGCAGCAGGGATGTTGTCTGGTGTGTTCACAACAGGAATCATGGCTCCTGGAGAAAGAATCAAGTGTCTTTTACAGGTAAGTGGAAAGAAAAGATTTTGCTTTTCAGTTTTAGAGCTTTTGCTTGCCATTTTAAAAAAGTTTCTCCATTCCTTACATACTAGCTTTTATACATACATGTGCAAAGTGTTTTTAAGGTTTATGGTAATATGAGAACTCTTAGTTATCAGTCCATCTACACACATTCATTAAATGTCACCCGTATGCCAGGCATTTTTGCTGGGTGCTAAAGAAATAGACACAAAATTGAAATAGTCCCTCTACTCAAGGAGTTTACATTTTATTTTATTGTTTGCTGGTACAAAGAAAGTGTCTTTAATAGAAAGATAGGGTGTATGTTCTATGTACCTATACCACTGACAAATTACTACTTTGCTACTGGGCATTTCAAAGCAATAATCATTTTCATTGTCTGCAGTGCACAGAACTTACATTTTATTAGAGGATATAATACATACATGTCCAGACAAAATGTAGAGGATATAATACATACAAAATATAGCCTACATAATACATATATGCAGAAAAAAGAATAATTTTATGGGGAAGGCACTCGAAGTTGGGGATTAGGAAAGGCTTTTGGTACTGTGGAAATTGGTGGTTGAGCTGTTCTTTGAGGGAATTCAGGAATTTTTAGACAGATGGAGGTGAAGAAAGAATGTGTTCCAGAGTTGGGAGAGAAATAGAAGATGGAATACCTTGTGTGAGGACAAGTAAGAAGTTTAGTTTTGCTAGACTGAAGTATGTGTGAAGACATGCATACTAAGGATAGAAAGCCTGTATTGGATCCTAGATGTAGTAGGGATCTTTTAGAATTTTTTAAGTAGTAAGTGACATAGTCTGATGTATAGACTTTTTTTTTTAAATTTTTTTATTAAAGCTTTTTATTTGTAAAACATGTGTATGGGTAATTCTTCAACATTGACCCTTACAGAGCTTTCTGTTACAAATTTTCACCCCCTGGTCCCCACCCCTCCCCTAGATGGCAGGATATCCACCACATATTAATTATGTTAAAATACTTGACAAGTTGAATATATGAATACATATTTCCACACTTATCATTGTTGTGCAAGAAAAATCGTTATCTACATAAAAAAAATCAGAGAAAGGAAACACAATGCAAGCAAACCTCAATAGAATGCATGAAAATGTTATGTTGTGGTCCACATTTCATATTCCTCTCTCTGGGTGTATATGGCTTTCTTTACTGAACAGTTGGAACTGGTTTGAAACATTTCATTGTTGAAGAGAGCCATATCCATCAGAATTGATCATCATATAGTCTTGTTTTTTGTTTTTTTTTTATTAAAACTTTTTATTTGTATAACATATATATGGGTAGTTCCCCAACATTGATCTTTACAAAGCTTTCTATTACAAATTTTACCCCCAGTCCCCTCCCCTCCCCTAGATGGCAGGAAGTCCACTACATGTTAATAATGTTGAAATGCTTGAGAAGTTATGCAAGAAAAATCCTATCTACAAGAAAAAAAAAAGAATCAGAGAAAGGCAACACAATGCAAGCAAATGTCAATAGAGATCATGAAAATGTTACGTTGTGGTCCATATTTCATTTCCCTCTCTCTGGGTGTATATGGTTTTCTTCAGTGAACAATTGGAACTGGTTTGAGATAATTCTTTGTTGCAGAGAGCCATGTCCATCAGAATTGATCATCATGTAATACTGTTGTTGCTGTGTATGATGATCTCCTGGTTCTGCTCGTTTCACTCAGCATCAGTTCATGCAAGTCCCTCCAGGCCTCTCTGAAATCGTATCATATAGTCTTGTTGCCGTGTATAATGATCTCCTGGTTCTGCTCACTTCGCTCAGCATCAGTTCATACAAGTCTTTCCAGGCCTCTCTGAAATCATCCTGCTTGACCTATAGACTTTTGGAAAATCTTTGATATATTTGATACATATATGTATATTGTAAGAGTTGATGAAAGCCTGGACTAGAGTGATGACCTTGTGAGTGGAGAGAAGGGGACAGTTGCAAAATACATCTGAGAGGTACAAAAAACAGGATTTAGGAACTGACTAGTGAAATTAGGCTCAGAGGATGGCTCTAAGGTTATGAACCTGGATGGTTGAAAGATTAATAGTGCCTTTGATAAAAATAAGGAAATTTGGAAGGGAGTGGGTTTGGATAGAAGGTAAGGAGTTATATTTGGAGTATATTGAGTTTAAGATGCTGTAGGACATTTAGCTCAAGAGTAAAAGAAGAATATCGATGTTATCTTAATAATAAGAAAACAAGACATCTTTCATTCTCTACCCTAAATTTGTGTACTTTACTTATCTAACCAGTCAGAAAACTAGAACATTGCAGTAGATCAGACCTCAAAGAATGCTAGCATCCTATTCCTACTCTCCACTTTTCCAAATCCTACCCTTCCTTTAATAGACTGCTCAAGACCCACCTTCTGCAGTCTCCCTCTGCAAGAATACTCCTGACCAATAATAAATTATCATTTATGTTGTTTTGAGTTGTTTTCCAGTTTTTTAATATGTCTGTGTTCTGAGTTTCCAAGTAGGCTATAAGTTCTGCAGAGGTAGGATCTATTTATCTTTTCCAACTATTATATTTTCTATATGAGAGATACCTAGCTTGTGTTTGTTGAATGAGTGAATCATTAACTGAAAAATCTTACACTCAATTCCCTGATGTTGAAAATTACTAGTTAGCTATTTGGGGAAACATTTAAGGAAATGTCCTGGCATAAAGATTTATTTTTTGTAATAAAAAGATAATCATCAACAAAAACAAATAACCCAAAGAGAAATAAAAATAACAAGGTAGAAATTTAATGAACAAAGGAAAATAAGAAATTGTACTGCACACAAGCATTTCTAAAATTCTGATACCTCCAACTTCCTTTTTCTTCTCCTCCCTTTCTTCACTTTTTTCCCTTTCTTCCTTTCTTTTCTGTTACAGTTGTTGTATTTTCTAGTTTGCTACTGCTTTTTGTTTGCATCACCTTATTTCCATATATATTTGTGGAATATATCTTCCATATATCTTTTTTATGGAGTATATTCTACTATGTTAGCATAGGTAGTTTATCTCTACATGCAAGAAAAGTTTATATCCAATTTTTTCATTATTACAGATAAAATAGTTATTAATATTTCTGCGCAGATAATCCTTCCTTTCCTTTGATAAAAATGTTTTTTGAGATGATGTCAAGCATTGGAATCACTGTGTGGAAAGTATATTTTGTCTCATTTTCCAGAATGTTTCTACCAGTTGCTTGTATTTCTGAATAATGGATTAAAATTCCCATTTTCACACAATATCAACAATTGATTTTTATAGTTTTTCACTATTTTTTGCTTCTACTGGGACATCTAATAAAGATCCTTCAATTGAATTGATTCACTTTTTTATTTAATTTTTGATTTTTTTCTCATTATATGTAAATAAAATTTTTTAACATTAGTTTAAAAAAATTTTTAATTCTCTCCCACTCTCCCTCCCCTCCCCTGCCTCTTTCCTGAGAAAGTGAGCAATTTAATATAAATTATACATGTGCAGTCAAAGAAAACATTTTTTATTAGCCATATTACAAAAGAAAATGTAGATGGGTAACACAAGAATAATGAAGATGGTTTTTAAAAAAAATGGTATGCTTCAATTTACATTCAGACGCCATCATTTTTTTCCCCCTCTGGAGATGGATAGCATTTTTTAAAATCATAAGTCCTTTAGAATTGTCTTGGATCTTTGTAATGCTGAGAATAATGAAATTATTCACAGTTGATCATAGAACAGTATTATTGACAATGTTATGCTGGTTCTACTCACTTTACTTTGTATCAGGTCACATAAGTCTTCCTAGTTTTTCTGAAAGTATCCTGTTCATAATTTCTTTTCTTTTCTTTTTTTTTTTTTAACCTGAGGCAATTGGGGTTAAGTTACTTGCTCAACGTCACACAGCTAGGAAATGTTAGTGTCTGAGGCCAGATTTGAACTCGGGTCCTCCTGACTTCAGGGCTGGTGCTCTTATCCACTGTGCCACCTGCACAATATTATTCTATCACAAATTATATACCACAACTTGTTCATCTATTTCCTAATTGATGGACATCCCCCCAGTTCCTAAATCTTTAGCTTTACAAAAAAAGAAAAAGCTGCTACAAATCTATTTGTACATGTATGTCTTTTTCCTTTTTCTTTGATTTCTTTGGATTATGCATCTAGTAGTGGTTTTGCTGGATCAAAGGGTATGCAAGGTTTTATTTGCTCTCCAGAATGGATCAATTCATAACTCTACCACTAGTTCATTAGTGCTCTTATTTTTCTATATTTCCTCCAACATTTGTCACTTTCCATTTCTGTCATATTAACTAATCTGAAAGGTGTGAGGTGGTATCTTAAAGTTGTTTTAATTTGCCTTTCTCTAATCTTTAGTGATATAGAGCATTTTTTATATGGCAAAATATTCCATGCTTATATCAGTGTTTATATCTAAATCATGTACCCATTTTGACCTTAATTGTTATATAATACAAGATATGGTATAAGATTCATCTGTACCTAGTTTCGGCCAAACTGGTTTCTAGTTTTCCCAGCAATTTTTGTCAAATAATGAGTTCTTGTTCTAAAAACTTGGATTTGGTTTAATCAGATCTTGATTACTATGGCCATTTATTTATTTATTTATTGAAAATTAGAAGTTTATTTGAATTTCGCGAAATTCCCCAAGAAAATCATTTCTCTCTGGGCCTTAGCCAGGAGAGGAAGGAGTGCACCCCCCTGCTCACCTGAGCCCAAACTTATAGGGAAAAAAAGGCAGACCCACCCCCAGGCCTGTCAATCGCACAACAAAGCACTTCCCACCCACTCAAGGCCCACTGATATCAACCAGACCCTTCAGCAACTAGCAGACTGGTCCTGGTTTGCCTTTGATATTCTAAAAAGCCACAATTTATCTCTCTTCCTGCAACAGGCTCCCCAATGAAAAACCCTACCAATCTCTCACAGTCATTACACCGAGAAGTCCTCAGTTTCCCATCTCATTCAAATGCTTCCTCTTTTTCAACATATGAGGACTTCTCATCTTCATTACAATCCTTGCAACATAATCTCTTTTGGACTCAAAATCATTGTCCAAAACAAGTTGAAACATTCCCAAAATAACACACAATTCATCAGTCCCCTCCCAAAGTTAGTGAGTCCTTGTTGTTAAGCATAATTTACATTCTTGAACAGTCTCAGTCCATTCTTTGCAGCATCCACAAGTCCTTTTGACTCAAGCAGTCAGTCGCACTGTCCTCCTTTCTTTCAGACGTGGATCAAGATGCAATCACAGGGTTGATATTTGTGCACCACGAATCCTATAAGTAAAGTTTAAGCAACGAGTTCTTTAGCAAGTTATGAGACATTTTCTAATGAACAAATCCTTAGTATCTAGTACAGGATCTATACTTCCTTTCCTTCCCTGAGGATAAGGGTGTCCAAAAGCTCTAACAGGTTGACAATCCAATGTCCCTCCAGGGTTTACTTCTAACAGGGCCAATGCTAACTATGTTTCTGACTGCTAATCCAGTGAACTGTCTCTTGATCTTGACCTTGCCTGAGCCTGAAGAGGAAGTAATCTCTAAAACTCCGGTCAGGGGAGAGGGATCCCTAGCAGTGAACTCTGACTACTGGACTTTCCTCCTGCCTTTGTTTCTTAATCAGCCAGGTGATAGCCCCAGACTTTAAAAGTCTTTCCAGGAAAGGACTATCAATTCATCTCTGAGAGGCTGGGGTATGGTGGAAGGCATGGATTCTGATAAGTCTGGAGAGAAGCTAAGAGACATTAAGTCTGAAGCCAAAAGATAAGGGACCAGTTTGGCTCTTTGAGATGCTAGCCCAACTATTCCTGATGGTCAGGAAGTGGGGGAGGGGGTTGCTATAGAGGCAGAACAATTAAGGAAAACTGACATGAAACTGTGGCACATACCACACTCTTTTGAATTATCTTCCCCAGATACCTGGAAGATTTTAGCACCACAATGCAGATAGAAACTCTTAACAGCCACCCAAATTCTTAACCCAACAATTTCCATCCTTAAATACAAAATACAGCAATAACCCAGACAGAATTGTAAAACAATACACAATAATAGTTTGATAGTCAAGTCATCAATAACCCTCTCAATTCTCCTCCTTTCACAGATTTCTTGCCCCAACACACATCCTCCACTAGGCCATCTGTGCCCCAGACTTTCAGGCTGATCTCTCCCCAGTATTAACTATGAACCATTCTTCCGCCATTTAGAACCAACACTCACATCAGTGGAAGCTTTCAGGAACCACTTCATTTACTCCTGAACTTAGCTAAATCTTTAGAGTTCAAGATTTAGCTATTGCATAAGCAAGAAGTGACAGTACATTGCTCTCAGAAAAGTGAGCAGGAATCAGAGATCCACTCCCACCATCTCCCACTGTCTTGGAAACCCAGTTATCCTATTCCCAGCAGTTTTTGTCAAATAGTGAGTACTTATCCCAGAAGCTGGGGTCTTTGGGTTTATCAAAGACTAGATTGCTATAGTTGTTGCCTAGTTTGTCTTGTGATTCTATCCTATTCCACTGATCGACTACTCTATTTCTTAGCCAGTACCAAATGGTTTTGATGACTGCTGCTTTGTAATATAGTTTTAGATCTGGTACAGCAAGTCCACCATCATCAGCCTTTTTTTTCATTAATTCTCTTGAAACTCTTGACCTTTTGTTCTTCCAAATGAATTTTGCAAATGGAGTTTGATTGGTATGGCACTAAATAAGTAAATTGGGTAGTATTGTCATTTTTATTATGTTCGCTCCCTTTGCCCTTTATTGAATATAATTTTTATTGCAAAAAGGAAGCATTTACTATTTCTGGCTTTCTGCATTTGATTGTGAGGTTTTTATGCCTTAATACATGGTTGATTTTTGTGTAGATGCCACATACTGCCAAGAAAGAGGTATATGCCTTACTGTCCCTATTCAGTTTTCTCCAGACGTTTTACATTTGTTTTTAAGATTTTTGAGTATATTTCACTTTGTTCATGGAGAACGTTCCAGGTTTTTGTTTTTGCTTTTTTTCCTGAGAGCATCTTGGCTCATTATTTTCCAGAGAACAATAATATTCTATCAAAGAATCTTGCTTCAAATATTTTTTTTTTACAATTATTATTGCTAATTGTATTTCCCTCCATTTATTCTCTCTCCTTTCACCCTATCCCCCAATATTATCTCTTTTATCACCCTTTCTTGTCCCCTTCCCATATCCTATTCCCTTCCTGTTTTCCTGGAGGGCAAGATAGAATTCTATATCCCTATTGAGTTATGTATGTTATTTCCTATTTGAGCCAATTCTAATGAGAGTATGGTTCACTCACTTCTCTTCTCCCCCTCTTCTCTTCCACTGTAAAAACTTATTGCCTCTTTTTTAATGGCAAATAATTTGTACCATTCTACTTTTCCTTTTCTCTTTCTCCCAATATATTCCTCTGTCACCCCTTAATTTCATCATTAAAAAAAAAGATTAAATTTTTAGTTCAAGAAAAGATATATAATAATAGAAGAGATTATACTCATGGCAACACTCAGTTTTTTGCAAGGTTTTGAGAAACAAAAAGATGAAAATACTGTGCTTTCCACATTCATTCTCCATTCAGCATCCATTCTAGATGCAGATGGTATTTTCTATCACAAGTGTATTGGAATTGCTTTGAATCATTGCATTGTTGAGAAGAGCCAAGTCCATCACAGTTGATTATCACATAATCTTCTTGTAACTGTGTATAGTATTTTCCTGGTTCTACTCATTTCACTTAGTATCAGATTATGTAGATCTTCCCAGACTTTTCTGAAATCAGTCTATTCATCATTTCTTATAGAACAATAATATTTCATTACCTTCCTGTACCATAACTTATTCAGCTATTCCCCAACTGATGGCTATCCACTCAGTTTCTAGTTCCTTGCCACCACAAAAAGGCTACAGATATTTTTGCGCATATGGGTTCTTTTCCTTTTTTAATTATTTCTTTGGGATACAAACCCAGTAGTGAAATTGCTGGATCAAAGGGTATGCATAGTTTTGTAGCCCTTTAGGCTCTCCAGACTGGCTTCTCCAGTTGTTTAAATTGACTTTATTTGTGTGAAAAGTGTTTTGAAATTGTGTTCGTATTAATTCTCCAGTTTATCCTGACAGATAGATTTTCAAGTATTTTATATTATCTCCAGTTATTTTAAGTGGAATTTCTTTTTGTCTCTTACTACTGGACTTTTTTGATAATGTATAGATAGGCTGATCATTCAAATTAGGTTTATTTTTATCCTATAATTTTGTTGAAGTTGTTAGTCATTTCACTTAGTTTTTAGTTGATGCTCTAGGATTCTCTAATGTGCATCATATCATTGCAAAGAGTGATAGTTTTGTTTTCTCTTTACCTACTCTAATTCCTTCTCTCTCTCTCTCTCTCTCTCTCTCTCTCTCTCTCTCTCTCTCTCTCTCTCTCTCTCTTTGGCCTTATTGCTATAGCTAGTATTTTTAGCAAAATACTGAATAATCATGATGTTTATATTTGCTTCACCCCTTATCTTACTAGAAAGACTTCCAGGTTATCTCCATTACAGATAATGCTTGCTGATTGTTTTAGATAGTTACTACTTATTTTAAGGAAAGCTCCATTTATTCCTGTGCTCTCTAATATTTTTAATAGGAATGAATATTGCATTTTGCCAAAAGCTTTTTCTGCATCTATTGAGATAATCATATGATTTTGATAGTTATTGATGTGATCAGTGATAATGGTAGTTTCCCTAATATTTAGCCAGTCTGGTGTAAATTCTACCTGGTCATAGTGCTTATAATTTTTGAGATATGTTACTGTTAATATCCTTACTAGTATTTTGTTTAAAATTTTTAGATCAAATGACAGGAAAAGATAATGATGAATGTTGGAGGGGATGTGGGAAGGCTGGGACACTGATGCATTAAGAAATTGGTCTATAGTTTTCTTTCTGTTTTTGCTCTTCTGGTTTAGGTATTCAATTTATATTTTTTCTTTGAGGCTTTGCTTATAGTTGACATTATAATTTGGCATTATTGTCTTCTGGGTTTTCTCTCTTAAGTCTTCCTTCTCTCCATGGTAACTTGTTATATTAATGTTCTTCTGTTGTTTGCTCGATTTTCTAAGAGAATTTCTTGATTTTTAACTTTATGTTAAATTCTGCTCTCTGAGTAAAGGAGGCAGTGTGCTGGGGTGAGAGGGTAGGGAGAAGAAGATGAAGGGGAGGAGGAGTAAAGAGGGAGGAGGATCTGTATGTTTTTGGTTTTTCCAAGATGGTATTATCCAAGAACAAGTATAGCCTCCTGCTTTTCTGACTTATGCTCTGGCCTTTGCCCAGGAAGGGACCTTTTTCCCCTTTAGCCACTAGTGTTAGCTCTCCTCCTGAACCTATTTTGTGACCAGGTCCCCCACTCCCCTGTAGCCACAACTGCTAGTGCTTTCCTTTGTCTTGAAATGGAGACCAAGGTCCTTTTCTCCCTGTGAGCAATCATAAGCACTGTTCTCTGCTCTCAAATTGCAACTGAGGTCCTTCTCCCCTATGGTTGCAAGTGCTTTCATTCCCCTTGGCCCTGGCACTTTAAACCCTCAACATCATCTTGAATGTAGTGCTGATAGTGGATCCCTTGCAATAACCTTCCAGTTAGTTGTCTGACACTCCCACTTTCCATGGACTAAGAATTCTAGAAGTTGCTCCCGCCACCAATGCAGCCACCTTCAAGGCTCACTGTGACACAGTCTGCACTAAACATTCTCTGCTGTATCCCGGGAACTGACCACTCCTAAGTTGTCCTGGGCTGGAAAATTGTTTCACCTGACATATAATTGGTTTTGCTGCTCCAGAATTCTATTTAAGGTGGTATTTTAGAGTTATTTGGAGTGAAATTTGGGAGGGCTTAGCTAAGTGCTTCTTACTTTGCCATCCTGGGATAAGACCCTTCCCTGGGTTGATTTCACTTCTGATAATCTGAATTTTTTTTTTAACCCAGATTCAAGCTTCTTCAGGAGAAATAAAATACAATGGTGCTTGGGATTGTGTCAAAAAATTATATCAGGAAGCTGGAATAAGAGGCATTTACAAAGGAACTGTGCTTACACTCATGCGAGGTAACCCCTGGGGATCATTCTTCCAAAGTATGCAGAACTGTCATACTTTGTCATCTTTTGCATCGAAAGAAGGCATAAGTTAGGATTTTTTTTAACCTCCATTTTTTTTCCAGGATAAAAATCTTATTTTTCATATTTCAGAAGAAATTGGCTATAAGCAGCAGTAGTTTCAGTGCCTTGAATTGGGAGCAGATTTTTAGAGAATTATCAAAATAGTCAATAGGTCAGTTGAGTCAAGAGTATATGTTAATTTGGGGATAATACATAGGCTGTACTGTTGGATACTGATGGACAGCCTTTTCCCATAAAGGATGGGGAGTACCACAAGGCTGAGCAGTGTCAGCAACCCTCAGTGTGGTCTCTTTGCAGACTTCGTGGAAGAGGCTGCAGGAGCTGGGATGGGAAAGGAAGTGATGAACAGAGATCTCCAGGGAAAAAGAGCAGAACCTTAGGTTGAGATTATGATGTGGCAGAGAAGGTAAAGTAGAGGAGATTCAATTGGGGTTACACAAGGGGGATGTCTTGGCAGTTGTGGGTGATGGAATGGATCTGTTCCTTCCACCCATTCAAGACTTTGTAGCAGGGAGTGGGTCTCATGGTATTCCTGAGAAAATCTTAGGAGGGGCCCTATACTGAACTTTGTTCCATTTACCATTTGGGAGGGTAGTGGGGTAAAAGAATCTGATTAAATTTTTAAATGTACTTTCATGTGTTTAAAATGATTGTACATGTATAGCCTACGTTAGATTGGTTACTTTTTGAGGGAGGGGGAAGAAAAGGGAGGGAGGAGAAAAAAAATATTGCAACTCAAAAGCTTACAAAAACAAATATTGAAAACTTTCTTTACATGTAATTGGAAAAAAATACTATTAAGTGAAAAATAATTTACTTTCAAATAATAATGTTGAAATAAATTTTTGTAATCATTCAAATTGAATATAGATAATCTCACAGAATTCCTAGTTTTGGGTTCAGAAGGTAAAATCGGTGATAAACTAAAATTACTCTAATACTTTTTAATATTTTTCATTTCTTCATTGTGGATACTCCCTCCACATACTAACTCCTCTATGCCTTAGTAGATAATTTCATTTTTTTTAAAAATTATATGTGTTTTGGTTTTTTTCTTTTTTAATTTTTAATTTTTACATTGCCCGGATTTCCCCCTTGAATCTCTTTCCCTCTTTCCTCCAAGAGAATAATGCCTTATAATAAAGATTTTCTTTAAAAGGAGGGAAAAGAAATGAACAAAACTAATAATGATATTGAAAAAAAAATCTGATATTATATGCACTGTTGCACATTCATGGGCTACCTTTCTATCCCTGCCTTTGCAAAGGGTTGGAGGGAGGTATCTTTTTCTATCTGTTTTTGAGGGCCAGTCTTTTCTTCAGACATTCTTAAATTCATGAATTTTGGCTAGTTTTACTTTTTTTTTCTTAGTAAGTATCTTTCTTGACACAGATGTTCCTGCCAGTGGGATGTACTTCATGACTTATGAATGGATGAAAGATTTCCTAACCCCAGAAGGCAAAAGGTAAGTAGTACAGGCTTCCTTCGGGTAACAACTTAGGAAAGAACTGAAATGTAAGGGATATTCATGACCTTCTAAGACTGGCTCCATTTTTCCTCTGGGTAGTAGTTGTGAAAGTCTTGACCTCCTGCTCTCCTTTTATTCATTGACTTCAAATAGACCAAAAGTAACAGTCTCACATTGGGACGGAAAAAAAAGAAACTGCTTCTCAGCTGCATTTTTCTCATTTGTTTTCAATTCTAGCGGCTCACTGCCTTTATTGAGTCTGCCTAAGAAGTGAGTAACATGTACTCATCTTTCTCCTGCAGCTGTTAATGTTTTTCATTGAGACGATAGTCCTAGGAAGGCCTTTTCAACACCTGGTCTTGTACCTACTTCTTCTTCCCCCTCCTCTGCAGGCAGATCTTCTTGGTTCTCTTCACTCACATAACCTTTCTCTTACTCTTAATTATCCTGTTACAATGGTTTGTTTTCTGCAGTGTTAGTGAGCTCAGTGTCCCTCGAATACTGGTGGCTGGAGGCCTTGCAGGAATCTTCAACTGGGTTGTGGCCATTCCTCCAGATGTACTGAAGTCCCGCTTCCAGACTGGTGAGAGAAAAACAGGCCATCAGGGTGGGGAGTTGACCCATAAGCTTTCCATGCATATTTCATCCCTTGCTTTTGATTAAAAGACTTCTTGGAAGGTAAAACATGTTGCAAATACAGTGGGCTCTGTTGATTGGTAGAATCTGCAGAGCAATGCTTAAATCCCTAGTTGACTTCCTCAGTAGCCTCCAAGATAGACCTAGGACATTATATGTACTAGAAATGTCAAACAGGATCAAAAAAAGTTGAGAAGATAAATCTACTTTTCTTCTAAAACCTAAATCCTACATAGTATGACATTTAAAAAACAATCAGAAAACAATTTGTGGATTCAGCCACTGCCCCTTTCTATTTGTGTCAGGTTGGGAGGTCAATGCTGAATCAGCAGACAAACATGTTTGAAGAATTAAACGCCTGATTCAGTCTGTCACCCTAAAGCTTTTAGCCATTTTTGGTAGCTGCTGTGCTCCCCAGAGACATATGCTGGTGTCCTGAGGCACTGCTAATAGACACCTTTCTTGACTCAGTGATACTGGTAACACTGTTGAGCACAAAGAGTGGTCCCAGATAGCTTTCTAAAGTCTTAGTTGCCTGTTTTGCTCCAACAGCCCCACCTGGGAAATACCCTAATGGGTTCCGAGATGTTCTGAGAGAATTGATCCGAGAAGAGGGTGTTACATCTCTCTATAAAGGTTTTGCTGCTGTAATGATCCGTGCCTTCCCAGCAAATGCTGTAAGTACAAAATAATATTAGTTGCTTGTAGTTCTATAGAACTTGAAGCTTTGCAGAGTATTTCCTTTCTGCAGTCTTGGGAGATAGATATTGCAAAGGTTATTGATGCCATTTTTAGAGAGAAACTGAGGTTTAGACAATTGAAAGGACTTGTTTAGCATCACATAATTAGTAAATGTTAAGAGAAGGATTGAAACCAAGTCTCTTCATTCCAAATCCAAAGCTATTCCCATGACACTGTGCGATGTCTATGTAGTAACTCACATTTATATGCTGTTGAAAGTATATAAAACTGCCAGCTTACAAGAAACAATAGCATAAAAATGACTAGTCCTATTTTATAGATGAGGAACATTAGGAAGTAGCATATATGAAGTATGAACCTGTGCCATTCTCCAAAATAAAGACCAGATAATGTGGAATGAAAAGCAGCTAGCACACAGGCAGATGTTGCCTTCTTTCTGATTTCAGACTCTTGTGCTCGATCTCTTTATAATATAGTTATCATTGAAGCTGCTTTCTTGGTCCTTAGGTGAAGGAGGGAAGGTGCATCTTCAGGTTTTGAAATTGTGCATCCTGCCTAGATTTCAGAGAATACTTGTCATCCCCACTGTGGCTAAACAATTATCATTTTCCCTGGGGACCTGGGGCTTTCCATGTCTCTGGGCATCTGCACTATTTGAGTTTTACAGAAAGTTAGGACACAGGCAGCATTTTGTTCTGTTCTCTGAAATATCCTGAGCCTACATCTCAAACTGGGAACTAACTGGCCTCTTAAATTTTCAACTGGCTTTTGAAGTGAAGTAAAAGGGGCAGTGGTTCCTTGTTTTGGATGTTGAAGATGTGGGAGTCAGAGAATGTTAAGAATTGGAGAGGATGATGAGCCCCCCCCCCCCCCAATCTCATTTATGGCAGAGGAAGACCAACTCCTAATTAGCTAGTTAGGACTAAGATGTTCTCATTAGTTGTCTGTTATGGTGCCTCCACTGTCCTTGTGCTGTCCAGTATACAGTTTTCATTTCATTATTTGACAGAAAGAGGAGAGTGCCTGTCTGCCTTGAGTAAGTGCTCTCTATTTGTTTGTTGTCATGGATTGCTTACATAGGGTCTGGTGAAACCTATGGATCCCTTCTCTAAATCAGGTTTTTAAATGTATATAATGAAACATAAGATTACAAAGAAATTAAAAAAAACAAGTTCACAAACCAAAAGTTGAACATCCTTGGCCTAGAACCTCAGAAATTAACCAGCTGACTGGCTCTAGCTTTAAAAAGAGTCAATTAAGCATTTATTCATATTTTGTAGTCGTTATGCTCAGCTCTTAAGATGCAAATAAAGTTTAAAAAAACCCAAATCCCAGTTAAATTGTCAAGTAGCATTTCTTAGGTATCTACTGTGCTGGTTGTCAGAGATGCAAAAATGAAAACAAAAAACATTCCCTGTCAAGGAACTTATATTCTCCTAGACTGAAGCAATAGGAGAGGATTGTCAGATAAGAGATTATTATCTGAGAGGGAAATATCAGTATTTAGATCATGGAGAGGTGGCACAATTATAGGTGATGGTAGAAGCTAGGATATGACCAGCTCATGGAGGGGGAAGCTGGGGTGCCTTGAAGATGTTGGTAATGTGAACTAAAGTTGTTGAATTGGTTTCATAGATACTAGATGATAAACAGTAGGGAGTTGAGAGACTGGAGAAATTGACTGTCAGGAACTATGTCTGTGACTATTCTACCGATTTTATTGATTGAACCCTTCGTGCCCCTGAATTCAATGGATTTCTCTTTAGCTATAGCAGAGGAAGATGGATAGAGTGCTAGTCTCCACATGATTTGAGGAATCAATATTCTCCTAATATCCTTTCCATCTCTTTTTTTCCCTAGGCCTGTTTCCTTGGCTTTGAAGTTGCTATGAAGTTCTTAAATTGGATTGCACCTGGTTTATGAACGTCAGAAATCTTAAACTCTCCAGACGAGAGGAATACAATGACAAGGGAAGGGACAGGTCTTGGGCAAGAGCTCTACATATTGATGGGGGTAGGGTGGAAAGAGAATGAAGAAATAAGAGCACTTAATGAACTTTGGGTAACTTATGCCTTAAAGACATCCTTTGGCTGGTACAGTGTGTGTCATTTTGAAACTTGAATTCAGTTTTGATGATTTAAGAAGATTTCATAAGACTTTGGAGGTGGAAGTCAGTAGCTGGCCTCAAAACTGAATTTATTTTGCACCTATGCCATTCCTACCCAACTTTTATAAATCTGCTACCTAGGACATCTTCCTCAGTTCTAGATGGGCTGTGAATCTCAACTAACAGTACCAGAGACATATTTTTAATACCAACTAATCTTCAATTGAGAGACTGTTCAAACACCAATTGATGAACACTTAATTCTCAGGAAGCCTTTTAATCTTTGGTTGCACATGGTAAAATGTGACAATAGTTTACTGTCTCCATTTGTGCTGTCTTTGGGTGTATGTTTAAGATCATATTGCTAGCTTGTCAATACTGAGGTTTTAATTTTGTGTGTCACTAATTGAGAAGTGAAATAAAATAGCCTCATTCTGGTAGGATTGTGTGGGAAAGTGTCCTTTTCCCCAGCCAACTCCCACCCTATGAGTAGGCCAATTTTGAATCAACAATTGAGTCATGGAATTAGAATAAATTAGGTGCGTGGGAGAACCCCTTCTACACACTTTTCTCTGTGATGAGGAGATTCTCTTTTATCAGGAAGTAATAAAATACCTTTTTTTCTCTGATTTTTGTTCTTTTCACTGTGTATTTCTCAGCCAGCAGCCTGTTAACTAACTGATACCAAAGACTAATGAAAGTGGCTGCTGAAGCTCCCTGCTTTTCAGACTCTTGACTAGTTTTCCTCCCTCTGTGAGAAGGAGCTTTTCTGAATTTCATTCTGCCCTTGCTAGCAGAGGAAGGAGAATTGGATTGGCTGCTGATCTTTCCACTTGGTTAATTTATAGGGTCAGATTTAGAACTGAAAGGTACCTTAGAGATCACCGAGCCTGATTCCCTCATTTTACAGGTAAGAATACTGCAGCCTGAAGAAGGCTAGAGTTTTACAATAAACCACGTGGTTAATGACAAAGCCAGGATTCCTACTTAAGCTTTTTGACTCCACATCCCCTGTTCTCTCCACTGTGCTCCATTGCCCCTTCTCAGACTATACCCTCTTCATCTAATTAGAACTGAGGCTGTGCTTTTATCCCCCTCATGCAAGGTAGCTTCAGTCTGTTCCCTGGCACAATCTGCCAGTAGTCCTTGGTGGTGTCCTTATTCTGTCTGTTAATTATTTGTTGTTAAAGTTCAAGGCCAGAAGCTTTTGGGGGGAAAAAACAAAACAAAGCGAAAAAAAACAACTCGTGTCTCTGGCTTTTGCCTCTAGTGGGAACCTATCCCTGCAGCTCTTCTTGGCTTTACTGAGCCCCCTGAGGATGCTTGTGGGTGGGGGCTTTTCCCGAAGCCACTGCTTTTTCCCAGCCAATGTTAGGTCACTTGTATTCAAGCCAAATGCCAGCTTCATTCCATGTCCCAGAACTATTTCCTGGGAGAGTTGGATCTGAAATCTATTTAGTCTTTTTTCAGCTGACAGCTGGGTTATTTGCTATGGAAGACAATGTATGAATGTGAAATGTTTTACAAACCTTAGGGCACTATTTAAATGTGACCCTCAATCATCATCATCATCATCACATTATGCAAAGAAGCATTCACAATCCTTAAATACAGTAGTTTTTTGCTTCTTTCTGTGCTTAATGGATATTAAGTCTAAAAAGGAAAGCATTCTGGGAACATCTCTGAATTGCATCAACCAGATGGAGGGAGTAACTTTTCCTTGGCCTTTGGAGAGAAACCTGCTTTTTATAACTGCACTCTTAATGCTAGTTAGAGATATTTTCATTCTCTTTCTCCAGGAGGGGATTTGCCACCTCCCCAGTTTCTGTCACCTCCCATACAGTCCCTTCTAGACTCCAGACAGTGATTCTGAAGGCAACAGTGTAGCTGTTAAAGTCTGGCAAATGTTAGCAGATGAATGAAACTGGGTTAAGTTTTAGTAACAATTGGAGGGTCAGCACATTTCTCTCCCCAAAGGACAATGGCCTATTTTTTTAAAGCTGTTCTGTTTTTTATTATGCAACCACCCTGATTCTCCCCAAACTTTCTAATGTCTGTTGGGATGGGGTGCTGATATGTGCCATATCACAGAAAGAGCCATGAGATTTAGTCAGAAGATCTGGGTTTGAATCTCAGCTCTTCCACTTAATAGCTATTGACTTTCACAAAGTGACTGAGAAGTCAGGCCTGAAGAAAGGGGGAAGGGAGGGATAACCAATTTATTGTGCTATTTCCTTTGAGGTCCCTGCAGGATGGAAAGTATTAGGACATGAAGAAGCTGGGTGAGATCCTCATAATTCAAGGCCTGTGGCAGTGAGCTAGCCTCCTCCTCCAATGACCTTTTCATTGCTGGACCTGCCCCAGGTGTGTGCTTCCAGACTCTCTAGTTTGGAGAGCCTTTCCCCTTAGCCACAAAGGGTGGAGAATTTTGGCTAGTGTTTCATGCCTATCAGTTTTCCAGGCAGGCGTGGAGCTGGCTACCAGTTGGTACCACCTACCATGATTTATTGATGCTTCTCCTATATAGGGCAATGGGTTTGTGTGTGTGACATGAGGAATGTGGCCAGAGGGCACAGGATTAATTTGGTTTGATACTGGGATCAGAGAAAGCAGAAATACAGAAGTTATCCTTATAGTTCTGGGAAGTCCAAGGACTAGATAAATGTGTTCAATTTTACATGAATTCCTTCCTAGATGGAAATTCAGTGAGAATAAGGGTTGGGAAAAAGCAGTAAATCAAAGTTGTTCCCTATTTCTTTCTTGCCCATCTCTTGTCAGAAAATACTGGGGGGAGGCGGGAGGCAGGAATCCTTTGACTAGTTCACCCATTCAGTCATTTAACTGCTGCTTATTATGTATGTGATATGTGTGGAGCAGGTTCATATATTAATAGCCATCGTTCATCTATATAGCAATTAATTTAGGAATCACTGTATACAAGCTAAGTAATAAAGGTTTTATTTCGTTTTATAAGTCTAAGGCTAGGTGAAATGAAATGCCCTGCTCTAAGAACTTATAATTAAGAAGGGGCAGAGTCATGATGAAATATATCTCAGAGAGATCCCAACATTGTACAAGTGGTATTGTTCTGTCACTACCTACCTTGTTACTATGGGCAAGCTGCTAAACCTCATGTTATTAATCTGTAAAATAAAGGATTTGGACTGGATGAACTTTAATATCCTTTCTAGCTTTAAATATATGATCCTGTGGGGAAGGCCATTCCTTCTCAGATGGGGTCAGGAAAGACTTCACATATGAATCACCTACAAGACACAGCCAGCCTTTTGCTGTGTACCTCCAATGGTGTAGGATAAAAATGCCACAATAGTGTAGATCAGGGGCTTGGGCATCAGATGGCCCATTTCACCATAGGGTGTCTAAAGGTTCTGCTGCCCAAAGTTGATCCTTAGAGATGTAGTTAGGAAACCATTGCCCCCTTTTCTCCCTTGAGAACTGACTGGGTTGCTGTGATCATGCCATACTGGAAAGAGAGTGCCACTTAGGATAAGCTGACACTAATTAGTCCTACTTCCAAAGCCTGTCACTAATAGCATGTAGGAATTGGGTAGTGTGGTGCTTTTTTTAACTTATGATGCAAGTCTCTCAACTGTCTTTCCATGTCAAAATGCCCCAATCAGCTGAACATATCACATAGCTTAATGTAGATATATAATTTGATCCAAATACCTCCACTATTGTCTGGAGCTGATTTTTTCCTCCAGCTGGAGACTGTTTCTGTGTTTGTTTCTCAGTCATCTCTGTTTAGGAGTTAGGGGATGATAAAGGGATAATGACAGCCCTAAGGATAAACCTTATTTTCATGTTTTACTAGTCTAAATGACAAAAGGTAATAATAACTTTTCTCATTTATAAGATTTCCAGTGCCTCTTTGATAAGTCATTTTATCTGAATATGAAGCAACATGATTACTCCTAGAAATCTCGAGAGCTAGATTTGATTTTAAAACTTTAAAACTTATTAGCTCTGTGTACAAATTCCATCTCTCTGAGCTTATTTAGTGATTTCTAAAAATGGGAGACCATTGATATTGACACTGCTTACCTCATGAGAATCAGATAGGGGAAAGTATTTTATAAACATTAAAGTGCTGTATAGTTATATGGGAGTAAAATTATCATCACTTTACAGGTAAGAAATCCAAACCTCAGAAGGTATAGTGATTTTCTCAGGATCATACAACTAATACCTGATAAAGCTGGAATCTATACCCAGTTTCCTGACATTTGGTATTCTTTTTGCCTCTCCACCAATTTTAAGCACTTGCTGTATGCCAGGCACTATATGAGTAGATGTAGAAGATACTGCTACAAAACAGATATGGAGGAGGTACTAATCAGATCCTGATCTGAATATAGAGTTGAATGAGATTGAAGAATTGAGGATGATTTATAGGTTTGTGAACCCTCGTAATTTCAAAGTTGGCAGTGTCCTTGACAGAAATAGGGAAGTTAGGAGGAAGGATGGGTTTAGCAAAAAGAATTCTGTTTTAGACATATTGGAGCTTGGGAGGCCTTTGGGAACAAATCAAAGAATCGAGAGAGAATGTTCAGACAGAAGAAAAGAACACAAGATGGAACCTCAGGGTACACCCATCCATACTAGGATAGAACATGGGTCATGTCCTTTGAAAGAGTTCAAGAAAGATCATTGTGATATATTGGAAGAGATCCAGAACAAAAGAAATTCATGGGAGGAGAGAGTGAGTTTAAGAAAGACTTAAACAAAGATAATAGATTTAGCAATAAAGAGATCGTTTATGGCTTTGCAAAGTCCTGTTTCAATTGAGTGACAAAGATGGGAAACCAGAATACAAGGGGTTGAGAAGTTCAAAAAGTGAAGGCAGTTTCCCCCCCAAAAAAATTTTAACACCCGCATGGGGTATGATAATAAAAGGAGATATAATATAAAAAAATTGGGATTTTATTTTTTTAAAGAATGTGGCAGATGTGGATGAATGTCTGAAGGTATCAAGGGAAAGAATCAGTAGATAAGGAGAGTATGAAATTGGGGAGAGAGTGATGACTGAAGAGGCAAACTCTTGGAGGAGAGGAGGTGATTAAGACAGTGTCACAAGTGGAACAATTGACCTCATCCTCTGAGATTGAAGCAAAGAATGAGAGGAGAGAGGTGGAGTGTAATGCTATGGAGATTTGCAATGTGGAATTGGAGAGGAAAGGAAGTTCCTGAAGGATGGATTTGATTTATTTTTTTTTTTCTTTTAGTGAAGTTATGTAAGGGATTTTCTACTAAGAGTGGTGTAGGTGATTTTGAACAGGCTTGGATCAGCTGTTCACAGCTGTCAAATAGGACAGAAGGTCAGTCAAGCAAATGTTAAAAGATTACTTTGATGCAGTGAGGGTCCACTTGACTCTATGCAGAATGCAACTCTCCTTAATGTTATACAGGGCTGAACATACCCTGATGCACAAAGCATTTAAACAGAAATCAATACACATTTACTAAATATCAATATTTATTAAGCATTTTACCATGTTCCAAGTACTGAGCTAACTATCAACTTTGTACAGGACCTGTGCTGGGCACTGGGCATACAAAGATACAAACTGACTCTGTTACAAGTAGTATGTGATCTAATGGAGTGCTTGAGTAGGGAGAGAGAAGGTGTCAAAAATGGGATCAAAGCTTTATCTTTAGAGGGCTGGCAGGACATTTAGGAACATGTCCTCATTTAAGGAGGCCCAGGCTTCCTTTCATAGTGTTACATACTTAAAATTTGCTGAGGATTTGAGTGAATTCTCCAGTCATATAGCCAATAAGCTAAAAATGAAACTCAATTCTGATGCTCAAACCATCATTCTTCCCATTCCAGTACACTGGAGTTAGAAGTGACCTTCAAGGTAAAGTATTTTGATTCCTTATTTTTCAGTTGCAGAACCAAAAGTTTCTGAAAAAGTGGCTTTTGTAATGTCACACCATTGCAGAGCTCAGACCAGAACTGGATTCTCTTTAGTCCCAATGCAGTGGATTTTACCTGTGTCTTACACAAGTTCCTCTCTTCCCTTTTCCCAGTTTCTACTAACGTATGATCTTCCAATTCTAATTCCTATGGTCCTATATACTTTCTGTAGCTGTATTTGGAGAAAGACTTGGGCTGTGTCAAGAGCTGGGGGCACATGGAGGGAGGCCAAAACCAAACACTGTATATTTGGAAAGAAGGCTAAGCATTCTAAATCAGGCTGAGTAGGGAAGGAATTGGATAACCCGACAGGTGCTGCAGTGTGTCCAATGAATGTCCCATCTCCTGTATCACACCCTCTTTCCCAAAGGAGTCTGCATTCTTGTCCAGCTCAAGCCTGGGGTTGGGTGTACTGAAAAGGGGTGGAGGATGAGGGGGTCTGATTTAGGTCTGAGACTACTTGGCTGTTTGAGCAGAAGTCATTGGTTTGTTCCAGTCTCCTCAGTGTGGGAGGTTTAAGTTTTTTAGTGTCATGTATTCCTTTAGCATACTGGTGAACCTTCTCAGAATAATGTTTTTTAGTTCATAAAATAAAAATCCACATGATTACAAAGGAAGCCAATATTGAAGAACAATCATCAAAATATCCCAGGTTAAGTATCTGCCCTATTGCTTTAAGGACCCTAGTGAGACGGGAGCTGTAGCTTGCCCCAGAATGTCTTTAATATTGCACATGATCCAAACAAAGGAGTCTGAAGGTTCATGGGAGCCCAGGGCTGCACACAGCTGTACCATGAATTAATTGCACTCAGATGAATGGATTTGAATAATTGAGCTCCCACAGATTGAAACTCAGTGTAGCAGCTCAGAAGGAGAAAGGGGGGGAGTGTAGATGAATGTTAAGGGAAAAGCAATTGGTGAATTGTTCAGGAAGCTTTCAGGGAAATATGTCGATACAGTGTAAATAAATCCAACCTTAGCCTTTGGATTTAGGGTTCTTCTGTGGGAATCTGTGGCCATAACTGAAGAGCCCCGCTTCAAATGGGGTAAGGAAGTGATGAGGCACAGTTCTTTCTTTTTAATTTTTTCAATGAATGAAAATCTGTCTCTCCTCACCTTTCACCAGCCCTAGCTAAAAAGAAATAAAAATGAAACCCTTTTAAATACATAGTCATGCAAAACAAACCTGCACTAGTCAAGTCCAAAAAAAAAAAAAGTCTCAGTTTTCACCCTGAATTTGGCCTATGAGCTCTCTGGAATCATGGTTTATCATTCTGTGCTTTTCTAAGCATCAGAACAGAGGAATTCCAAAGGCCTAATCTACATATCCAGCTCCAGCAGTAACCCTGGAGCCCAAAACTGAACTGGGAAGAAGTGTTTGTGATTGGCCCCTTTCAGGGAAGCTCCACTCTGTGGAGAGGAGTTCAGTTGCCTTATTTACCATATCGAGTGTGGTGCATGATCTGCAATTTTTTATTTCTAATGATTGTTATGATCTGAAGTAGACAAAACCAAATATACAATATAATGAATACACATTACACATCAAGCCTTTACAGTCTACAGTTTGGTAAAGGAAAATACATAAACTAATAAAATAATAGCAATAAGATCACATTTGTTTCTATGTCTCATGTCTTTTAAAAATATTTTTTACTGATGACTTTTACTCTCATACCACATAGGGGGATTGGTCTAAGCAAGCTAGTGGCAGTTGCAGGAGGCAAGAGAACTTCAGACCTCCTGATTGATAGGAACAAGTCAAATTCCCAACTTAAAAGGATTCATCCTCCTAACTCCTCTAGTGGATTAAGAATTCATAACTGGACATACGAAGGTAAGTGTCTGCTATGCTGGAGAGTGTCTAGAGGAGTGCAACTTGCATCCTGGAAGACTGAGATCAGCTGTATATCAGCTGAAAGAACTGGGAATGTTTAGATGGAGAAAAAAATGATTTAAAGGTATACTTAGAATATGATTTGCTATGTAGCTTTTTGGAGAAAACATCCGTTGCTTGGAATAAAATATGTTTGCACCCCACAAGCAAATTCTGTGCTTTCAGGCTAGGGCTTGGAAAGGATGTATTTGAGGTTCTTCTGGATAAGTCTCTTGGAAACAATCCTAGGTGTGTTGTTTTAGCTTTTTCCATAGTGTCCTAAATCAAGCTGTGCTCAAAAGTCGTTGGTTCAAGACAATTAGAGTTCCATTAAGAGAACTTCTAGTCACTTTGGTCCCAAAGAGTTTTTTTAATATGGTTTTTAATTCTATAAAATTGTTAGGCAAACGGACCTTCCTCACAACTGCCTGCCGAATTTCTAAACCAGGATTATCTTCTACTATGGAGTGGTTCCTAGTCTGGGCGCAAAGAGGAAAAGTATATCCAGGATTTGGTGATTGTAAAGGACAGGGAAGGCTGGGTTTCCTGTGCTAACTCCAGTGAATGTGGATAATTTTTAAAATCCCTTCCTTCTATTTTAGCTTTGAATAAATTTTCTTTTACTTACATTACCGTGGCAATCTACAATAGGCCATATCATCATCCCACAGTTCACTTGGAGGTGTAGAGAAATTAAGATCCCAGAAATCATAGAATTGTAAGGGATCTTAGATTTCATTAGTCCTCTCTAAAATTTTAAAGATAAATGAATTCAAATGCATACAAAAGAGAACAACTTGTCTAAGGTCATAAATTAGCAGTTGAGCCTGACTATACACCCCAGGATTGTTGGCTCCCAATTCAAAACATTTCTCTTGTGCTGTTTCAATTGTCAAAAAAGCATTTAGCTTCCTTGAGAAAAGGATATTCTTAAAAGACTTTCTTTTAATAATGTATCTCCCATGCACATATTGAAAGAATACAATGTCCCATGACAGATATATCCCAAAGGAAAATGTTGAATTAACATTATCTTTTTTTTAATCTTTCTTTTTTATTAAAAGCTTTTTATTTACAAAACATGAGTGATTTTTCTACACTGACCTTTGCAAAACTTTTTTTTGTTCCAAGCTTTTCCCCTTCTCCCCCTCCCCCCAGATGACAGGTAATCTAATACATGCTAAATATGTTGAATTATATAACAAATCCAATATATGTATACATATCTATACAGTTATCTTACTGCACAAGAAACATCAGATCTAGAAAGAGAGGAAAAAAAAACCCTAAGAAGGAAAACAAAATGCATGGAAATATTCACAGAAAGCGTTAAAATGCTGTGTTGTGGCTCACACTCAGTTCCCTTAGGCCTCTCTCTGGATGTATATGACTATCTTCATAGCTGAACAATAGGAATTGGTTTGAATCACATCATTTTGAAGAAACCATATCCATCAGAATTGATCATAGTATAGTCTTGTTGCTGTGTATAATGTTCTCCTGGTTCTGCTGATTTCACTCAGCATCAGTTCATGCAAGTCTCTCCAGGCCTCTCTGAAATCATCCTGCTGGTCATTTCTTACCAAACAATAATTGAATTAACATTATCAAAGGAGGTTTACATCAAGGTAGAGAGAAGCTCATTAAACAATGTCATCTGGAAGGTATTCTATGCAGAATTCAAATAGGAGAAACCTTTCAGATGCTTTTTGTATCTGTAGATGATATGCTGGATTCTTCCTTTAATGTCATCCATTGATGCTTCTCCATGACCTTGGGTTCTTGAAGGACATACCAGCAAAGCATAAGTTCTAACAAACCCCACAAAGCTAGAAAAACTTAATATGTGGGTCTAACCAGAGGCTATACATCAATTGTCTGGTGAGGAACCTTGCTATGTTTGGAGAAGTCCACTGATGTCAGGGCAATACATTCTTAAGCCATAGCAAATCTCAAAGACCGTTTACTAAGTTACAAAGGAGTTGTGATTTATAGTTTTGAAGGGAGTACCCAAAGCAATAAAATTACAGGTCCTTGAAATAATGTGTGGATGGCATTGAGCCCTGGAACACTTAAAGGGCCTCAGTGAGATAGATGTGGTCACTCAAGAAATTGGCCTTGAAATCCATACTGAAAAAATAAAGGAGATGAAGCACATGTGTTGCCTAGATTTCAGAATGTGGAGTTGGATAGGCTGCCCCACGGTTGAGTTTATCAGGACATGGGTTTTGGACAGGCACTGCAGATTGATGAGTCAGGTCCAGGGTTGAGGGAAAAAAGAGCAGACTGTATCGTCCTAGACAAACTGCAGCTCTTTTACTGATTTGCAAAATTCTCCCCCTTTTAAACTCCTATATTCTCTTGATGATACCATATGGCTAAAAATCATGGAATGCTAAGTCAGAAGAATAAAAGACCCTCAGTTGATCTGAAGATTATGAAAAGATTCATAGTATATGCATAAGTTGGCTGCTCCTTATTGCCAGTATTGACTCGTGTTAAAAGTACTGGCGTAAAAGATGTTAAGAGGTTGTATGATTGGTGAATTGAATTATGTATTCTGGAGAAAAATGATGTTAGGACTAAAATGCTCATTTGACTCTGACTCAGATCTTACTGCTAAGCATATATAACAAGAAGATCAAAAGTAGAAATAAAAGCATATAAACAACAAAATATTTACAGCAGCATTTTTTTTCTTTTGGCAAAGAAGTAGAAACAAAGGAAATCCCTTAACGGGGAAATAATGAAACTAGCACATGAATATATTGTCTCATAATAAAGGATGAATATGAAAAATGTAGAAAAGAATAGAAGATTTATTTGAACTGATACAAAGTGAAGAGAACAGCACAGGAAAATAATATGCTCAATATATATGGAAAGAATGACACTAAAAAACCCCCAAAATGTATGCATGTTCCTAAAGAAGAGACATGATAATACTTTTTTTTTTAATAAAGCTTTTTATTTACAAAACACATGAGTGATTTTTCTACATTGACCTTTGCAAAAAACTTTTTTTTCCCAAGCTTTTCCCCTCCTTCCCCCCATCCCCCACCCCTAGATGACAGGTAATCTAATACATGCTAAATAGGATAAATTATATGACAAATACAATACATATATACATATCTATACAGTTATCTTATTGCACAAGAAACATCAGATCTAGAAAGAGAAGAAGAAAAAACAACCTAAGAAGGAAAACAAAATGCATGGAAATATTCACAGAAAGCGTTAAAATGCTGTGTTGTGGTTCACACTCAGTTCCCACAGGCCTCTCTCTGGATGTATATGACTATCTTCATCGCTGAACAATTGGTTTGAATCACATCATTGTTGAAGAGAACCATGTCCATCAAAATTGATCATCGTATAGTCTTGTTGCTGTGTATAATGTTCTCCTGGTTCTGCTGATTTCACTCAGCATCAGTTCATGCAAGTCTCTCCAGGCCTCTCTGAAATCCTCCTGTTGGTCGTTTCTTATAGAACAATAATATTCCATAACATTCATATACCATAATTTATTCAGCCATTCTCCAATTGATGGGCATCCTTTCAATTTCCAGTTTCTTGCCACTACAAAAAGGGCTGCCACAAACATTTTTGCACATGTGGGGCCCTTTCCCTCCTTTAAAATCTCTTTGGGATATACGCCCAGTAGAAACACTGCTGGGTCAAATGGTATGCACAGTTTGATAACTTTTTGAGCATAGTTCCAAATTGCTCTCCAGAATGGTTGGATCTGTTCACAGTTCCACCAACAATGATGATAATACTTTCTTGCAAATGGTGTATGAAACCCATATGCTGTCAGATTTAGTTTATGTACTGCTTAGTTTTGCAAAACTTTTTCTTCCTCTCTTTCTTTTTTTTAACCTTTAATTATAAGGCCTGGCTCTGGGTAAGGAAGAAAAGAAGAGACACACATTAGGAAATTAAGGGAATGTGATAAACATTCTCCAGGCACTGGAGACCTTTAAAGCATAGCACCTGCTCTGAACTATTTATCACTAACTTGTATACAGTATCTACTGCCTTCTCTGGCTTTTTAAGTATGGACCAAAATCTCATCTTTTACAGGAAGCCTTTATCAATTATCTTCCTCCTAGTGTCTTTCCTGTTAATTATTTGTCCTATTTATAGCACGTTTGTACATTTTTTTGCTCCATAAATTAGATACTTAATAAAATTCTTATCATCTGACTGATGATTATCACCCTTTCCTTCTAATTCAGCTATTTGAAGTCCTCCTGTATGTGGCCAATTTTTACTTAGCAAATCTCAAGTTGTCCCTTTAATTCCATCACAGAAAGGTGCTCACACTTTATAAATGTCAATTTCTTTATATTTCAAAAACACAGGAATACCTAGTTAACTCTACTATCTGTCCCTCTACTTTATGTAATTACATCATGGAGGGGGAAGCAATTGTTTCCCATCCCTTACATAAGCAAAAGTAGGGAGACAGGAGAATTTAGCATGAAACCCTGGGTAGTTTGTAATAAAAAAGGGAGAACACATGTGCAAGAATGTTTGTGGCAGCCCTTTTTGTAGTGGCTAGAAACTGGAAATTGAATAGATGCCCTTCAATTGGAGAATGGCTGAATAAATTATGGTATATGAATGTTATGGAATATTATTGTTCTGTAAGAAATGACCAGCAAGATGATTTCAGAGAGGCCTGGAGAGACTTACATGAACTGATGCTGAGTGAAATGAGCAGAACCAGGAGATCATTATACACGGCAACAACAGTACTATATGACGATCAATTCTGATGGACATGGCTCTCTTCAACAATGAAATGTTTCACACCACCTCCAATTGTTCACTGAAGAAAGCCATATACACCCAGAGAGAGGGATGCGAAATGTGGACCACAACATAACATTCTCATACTCCTTGATTGATGTTTGCTTACATTGTGTTTCCTTTATCTGATATATCGTTTGTGTAGATAAGATTTTTCTTGCACACCAATGATAAGTTTGGAAATATGTATACATATATTCGATTTGCCAATATTTTAACATAATTAACATGTAGTGGATATCCTGCCATCTAGGGGAGGGGTGGGGAGTTGGGGGGAAAAATTTGTAACGGAAAGCTATGTAAGGGTTATTGTTGAAGAATTACCCACACATATGTTATGCAAATAAAATAAAAATTTAAAAAAAAATAAAATAAAAAATAAAAAAGGGAGAAGAAAGGGACTAGTAATAGTCTAGTTTAACTTGAACCTACAGGATTTGGAGGGAGGTTATTTGGGATAAGACTCTGTAGGTGTATTGGAGTCAGATTGTGAAGGACTTCATAATGGTCTTGGTTTATATGAAAAGAAGGGGAGATAGTTCATTTAATTTTGTTTTTCTTCATCTCCCTGGGTTATATAATATAGTGTGATGTAGTTGTTTGTCAGTGGTAAAAATTGTTGGATTTAGAGACAGACAACTTTAGGATTGGGCAAATCTCTATGAACTCAGTCTACTCTTCTGTAAAATGAGGCTAAAATGAGAAAAAAGTGCTTTGGAAAAATGGGACCTATAATTAGCACTTGGGTTTTCTGTTTACAACCTTTGTTTTGGCCAAAAAGAGGACCTTACTTTGTCCTAAGAAAAGAGGGGTCTTTGAACAGTTTGGGGTAAGTCCAAGTTTGCAGGGTTACTGGAACAGTTATATTAGGGATTGGTAATGGACTTTGGTGAAGCTCAATATACTGGAAAGAACCCTGAATTTAGAGTCAGGAAGCCTAGGTCCAAGGATTGGCTGGTTTTGCTGTTCAAATGACCATCAAAGGTCAGAACTACATTAAACATTTGGGCAAAAAATGTCAGGAGTTGAAAAGCACTTTAAGAATCCTATTTTATACCCCTTATAAATAAAATAAGGATTCAGACATTTTATTTTCACAATAGGGTTGCCAAAAGCACTTACCCTGGAAATAATCGATGAGAGCTATTGTTTTTGCTTTGTTGAAAATCTTTGAGAAAATGATATTTTATATATTCCAAACCAGTAATCCCACAAAAGGATTGGACAGAAAACTGGTTGAAGAATGGGAATAACTCTCTGAAGCCTAAGATTCAGAGGCAGATGCTGAAGTGAATAGAAGGCATTATGGTCCTGGCAAAGGGATAGAGCAAACTGGGGGCATCTTAACATGAAATGACCTAGAGTAGAAAACTGATTTCTTTGAGCAATCCAGATTGTGTAAAGAATGGGCAAATAGGACCTGGGTATTTAGAAACAGATTTCAGAATTGGAAAGAACTGTGTCTTTGGAAGAATAGAAAACACTGTTAGCTGAGGGGCCAAGGAATTCCTTTCATGGGCCAACTGCTTTTGACATGGTCTTCTGGAGAAGATCATGAGATAAACATCACGTCTTGATATAGAAGAACAGCAATGTGAGGGATCATTGAAGCTAAGCTGAGTGATGCATTTAAAAAAAAAAAAAAAAAAAAAAAGACCTACCTTGGCTATTGAAGCTATTGACTAAAGATCAGGATGCCGAGCATCTGATGGAATGGAGGAGAACTGAATTTGAATTGTAGAGCATTAATAAGGAGCTCCATCTGGAGAACAATTGTTTGTAACCAAAAGGGGCTCACTGACTTGAAATGAACCCAGGGTTTCTCTTCTGGGGTCTTAACTAGGGAAATACCATAACTCTACGGGTCTCTGAATATAGGGTATCTTACCACAGGGAAGTGGGGAGCATCCAGACAATCTCCATGGGCTCCTGTGCAAGAACTTTGAGTGTCCTTAAATTTTTAAAGAAGTGTTTCACATCCTGAGCCTTGGTTAGTATATAAAGTGACTAAAAAGGAAAACAGTATCTACCCTTGTGGGGATTACCAGCTATTCCCATAATCTTGGGTGCAGTGTGTAAACTGCAAAGCCGAAAACCAGGAAGTACCAAAGTGTATCCAGCTCCTATGCCTCTGCCTGAAAGAGGGGTTACTCACAATGAGGAAACTGAAGGTAGGGAGAGGAAGTGGCTTGCCTGGGGTGGCACTGAGAGAGAACAGGTAGCTGCGCTGGACTTTGAAACCCAGCCTCCACACTACAGATCTCCTGGACTATCCATCACATCTGATTTTCCCTTTACTTGCAACTTGTTTCCTTTTGGGTAATTCCCTTGCCTTTTGGGCCTTACGTTTCCTACAATTCTGCAAACTTGGATTTATCCCGAATTGTCCAAGGACCCCTCTTTTTCTTAGGTCAGCGTAAGGTCCTCTTTTTGGCCAAAACTGGCAGTTCAAGAGTTGTGGAAAGAGTCTAGGCTTGAGTCTGGAAGACCCGGGTGTGAATCTCAGGCCAGACACTTTGCTGCTGTGAGTTCCTGCAGTTAAAATGAAGCTTTAGTTTCCTTCTCGTTAAAAATAAATACAGTTAAAATACTTTCTTCCCCGAGCGGTGGTGAGGCTCAAATGAGATTAATGAATGCAGGTATGTATGTAAAGGGCTTTGCAAATCTTGGATATATGTCAGTTACTCTACTATTGCCACGTGAGAATAAAACTATGATTAATTATTCCAGACCGGTAATATGCAGGAGCTGTACTAGATGACCTCCAGGCCCTTCCAGCTCTAAGTTCTCTAGAGATCTCGGCCTGGGGGCCCCGGCTGCAGGAGCAGCAGGACTGGGGGAGCCCGCCCAGGGCGGGGGAGGGAGGCTGCGGAGGGGCTGGCAGGCCGCCCCAGGAGAGGAGAGGCTTCCTACGCATGCGCCGCCCCCTCCTGCCGCACTAGTCCTTCCCTCCCTCCAGTTGGGCTTCCAGTGTGACAGCGGCGGCTGAGGCACCCACAGCCCGAACCCTCGTTGAGGAGAAGGGGGCGGTGGCTCCGCGGAGAGGAAGTCCAGGACTAGGAGGAAGCCGCGGCGGCTGACGGGCACGGGCCGACGGGCGCACGCTGCGTCCTCGAGGAGAGAGAGAGCGGCGGTCCGAGCGAGGCCCCGGCCCTCGTGCGAAGACGAGCCGCTGGCCGGCGCCTGG
>JAJPUD010003790.1:0-56810 GCA_023553655.1 Myrmecobius fasciatus
GCGTTCATGTATCCTTTTCTAAGGCTCCCTCATCTTTGTTGATTACCAAGATGGTTTTTGCCTAAGTAATAACTTTCTGCCACTTTTCATAATCAGCTTCTTTTTGCCTGATTCACTCAGTGATGCCACAATCAATTGCTACCCAAATCAATTCTCTATCAAATAAATAAATTTCTAACATCTCTAAATTTTGTGAAATTCTCTACAGGAAAGAAAACATGTCAAATATGATAGTTTTTTTTTTTCCATCTGTAAAGTGAGGGGTGAGACTCCTATGGGTCAGAAATTGTGAAGATTAATAAAAACAGGGATATGAGTTTTTCAAAAATTTTAATATGTGATATTATATAAATGGGAAGTAATCAAAAACATATCATCTAAAGGAAAATGGCTCTAATGGGTCCCTAGCCATCTGTCCATTGGATTGGGTGGGAGCATTGTTGAAATGCTGTCTTTGTTGGCTGAAAGTTTTTGCATATGTCAGTACAGATGACTGTGGCATTTGGTGTGTATCTTAGTGTAGAAAAAAAATGCCCACTGACCTGTGAATTTGTAGGGGGAGGGTACTTTTTAAAGGCTTAATTTACATCTTTTGTTTTCATTTCACCTTCTTTTCCCACTGAATCCCTCCTAATTCCCTCACCCAGAAAGCCAATTCATGAAGAACAAAAAGAAGGGGGGGGAAAGCATTTCAGCAAAACTAATACATCAATCAAATATGACAGTTGATGCTGTGTTCCATCTCCAGAGTCTCCCTCACCTTTGCAAAAAAGTAAGGGAGGCACATTTTTATATCTATTCATTATCAATCCACCAGTCGACCCATAAGCATTTATTAAGCACTTAATGTGGGTGGCTAAGTGGCACAGTGGATAGAGTGCTGGGCCAGGAGTTGGGAGGGCTCATAGTTTTGAGTTCAAATCCAGCCTCAGGCACTTCCTAGCTGTGTGACCCTGAACAAGTCACTTAACTTTGTTTGCCTCAGTTTTCTCATCTGTCAAATGAGCTAGAGATTGAAATGGCAAACCACTCCAGTGTCCTTGTCAAGAAAACCCCACAAAGTCAGATAAAAATGTGCTAAAATCCCTAGATACATAAAGAAAGCAAAAACAAACTCTGCCTTCAAGGAGTTTACATTCTAAAGTAGAAGGCAATGTGTATTATCAAAACATACAAGATAAATACAAAATAAATGCACAGTTTCCTCATAGGGGATTCTGTTATACAACTACAATTCTCAATTTCAGTTGTTCTTCTTTCCATTTACATTGCTGTAATCATGTGTGTATTCTCCAAGTTCCAATTATTTTCCATTTATTAATATAATTTTCCCTTCTTGACTTTCATTATTCCCATTAACAAAACTTTTTCCTGGTCTTTATTTTTAAAGTTCAACAATATTCCAATTTAATTTGCCATTCCCTAACCAATGGAAACCTATTGTGTTCCTAATTCTTTTTTACCAGTAAAAATATATATATATATATTCTGATAAGTGTTAGAGAGGGGTATAGTTTACCTTTCTATTCTTGACAATATTGGAGTTTGTGTCTAGTAGAGGAAGCTCTAGGTTAAAAGGTATAAACATTTTAATCATTTTCTTAGCATAATTCCCCAGAATGTTTAGACCAATAAGCTTCTAAACCAGTTTCATATTAATCAACATATCTTCAGATAACCCCCTCTCACTACTGACTTTTGCCCTTTATATTTCCTCTTTGCCAGTCTTCTGGGAGTGAGGTGAAACCATAAGAGTTGCTTTGATTTTTATTCCTCTTATTTGTAGCAATGTTTCTTAAAATTGTTAATGGCTTCCAATTTATTTTAGACATTTTTGTTGATATTCTTTGACCAGTTAGTCATTTGGAATAGCCTTTCATGTTATATATTTATACATTCCCTAAGGACAATTAAGTAGCACAGTAGATAGAGTGCAGGGCTTAGAGTCCAAAAACCTGAGTTAAAATCTGGTCTGAGACATTTATAAGCTATGTGACCCTGGGCAGATAATTTAACCCTTTGCCTCAGTTTTCCCCATTTGTAGAATGAGGAAAATATAGTACCTACTTCCTAGTGTTATGTGAAATGAGACAGTATTTGTAAAATCCTTAGCATGTTACTTATTACATTGTAGGTGTTGTATAAATGTGTGCTGCTGTTATTACTATTTTTGATAATAATAATTTCAAGCACCAGACTTTTATCTGAGATATTTGATGTGACTCTCTACCTCCATTTACTGCTTCCCTTCTTATCCTATAGCATTGATTTTATAGGCATAAAAGTTTTGCAAATTCATATAATTACATTTATTTTGTCTTTTATAAACACCTCTATCCCTTGTTTGCCTGAAACTTCTTTCCCAAACCATAATTCTGAAAGGTAACTGATCTGGTTGTCTTCTAATATTTTATAGCATAATATTCAATTCTTTGGCTCTCTATATATCTCTTTTGAGCATATCATGCTATGTGCTATAAGGTGTTGACAAATCAGATTTCTTCCAACTCTCTTTTCAGCCTCACTTCTCATTTAAAAAAAAAAAAGGTTTTTATCCATGTATTTTATGTTGTTGGTTTATTAAACATTAGGTTATTGAGTTAATTTATTTCTAATTCATCCTTATCTGTTTAACTGCCATTTGTTCCTATCTATCCCTTTTTAATAATACAAAATAATTTAGATGATTATTGCCAATTAATATACTTTGGGGTCAGGAAGTGCTGTTAGCTATTCATTCCCATAGTTTTTCTTTGGTTCGTTCTTTGAGAGTCCATACCTTTGGTTCCTCCAAATGAATTTTGTTATTATTTTGCCTAGTTTTTGCTTATTGTCTTTATAGTGCCATGTGTCTAGTACTTAATTTGTGAGTTAATGTAGAATAGTATTGTTTTAATATAGTCATGAATCATCATATTCAAGTAAGTATTCAATAACCTTTCAATTATTTAAGTTTTATTTATTTCTTTAAAGACTACATTGTAGTTGTACAGGTCCTGACTCTTCCATGGTAGAGAGATGACTCTTAGATACTTTAAACATTACAATTATTTTGAAGGGGGGGGACTTCCTTTTCTGTTATTTTCTTGTGTGATTTGTTATTCCTATGTAGAAATGCTTTTGAGCTTTGTGTGCTTATTTTGAGATCTTCTACTTTATTTATGTTTTTCTCAATTTCTTTGCTAATTTTATGTAAATCATCATGTTAGCTAATGGGGTAATTTTCTCTCCTTTTTGTCTTTTGACTTTAAATTCTTTCTTTTATTGATATCACCTGCTTTTCTAAACTGTGTCAAGTGATTTTAACTGGAAAAGGGCTATGCTTGTTTTATTCTTTTTGAGAAATCTAGTATTTGGGAGAAGCTTTTTTTTGGGTGGGGGAGGGAAGCTTTTTTTTTCTCTTTCTGATAGGAACTCTTCTTGATTTTCGTAACTAGGACAAATCTCTGTTCATAGAATATCAGTTACAAAGTGGTAATACCACTATCTTCATAGCCACTGGGTAATGCAAGTTTCATCTATGCTGTCCAATAAGCATTAAGCAGTTTCTGTATTATAGAACAATAATTAGTCTCCTTTAATTAGTTAATTAACTAGTTGGTTAGTTGATGAGGCATGTCTATTATTTACAAGAAGAAAGTGTACTTAGACACTATACAAAATAAATTTCAAAAACTTAGTGCGTTCTCTTTAATATTCTGAACAAGGCAGACTAGTTGGAATGTACAAATTGTGTAATGACTGACCACAAACATTGGAAGGGAAACATTAGGCCAGTACACAACTTGTAAGGTAGTATATTTAAAACATACCACTACTTAAAGATAACTTCATATTAGGGGTTGAAAACAAATCTGTAAAGAACTACCATAGAAGAACTAATAGAAGAACCAGAGAAGAACTAAGAGAGTTTCAAATCAATCAATGAAATATTTATTAAGCACCCAACTATCTTCCCATCTCTGTGTGAAGAGTTGGAGTTATAAAACACAAAAGAAAAACAGTCTCTCCCTGCCCACCCTGCTCTTTAAGTCCAGTTACACTTTCATTTGAAATAAGAAAACACTGCCCAACAATCCGTGTCCAAAGGCACATGAGGAAAAACTTAATTTCCCAGTGCTGGTGGTCTTCAAACAGAGAGTAGAAGATCTATTTTAAGAAGATTGTTATTCAGAAGTGGTTTGTATTTGATGACTTGGGAAATTCTTAACAGTGCTGAGATTCTATGATCCTGATGCTAGGGAATAGGGAGACATTGGTGAGGAAGGTTGTAGCATCTTAGAATTTTAACACCACAGATTTAGAGTAGAAAAAAAGAACTTAGAAGTCATTAAGTTCAACATCCCCATTTTAAAGATGTGGAAACTGAGGAACAATGAGGATAAATAACTTGCCCAGATTCACACAGTAAGTATCTGAGGCAGAATTTGAACACAAGTCTTCCTGACTCTGAGTCTAGTATTCTGTCAAATATACTACAGTGAAAAATAAAAAAGTCTATATCAAGGGATAGTTAACTTTTAGCCTAAGGCATTTGTAATATGAGCAGATAAGTATTGGAAAATATAAGTGATGGAAAGAAGTAGCAAAACTAGACAAGTGATTTAAGATAAAGTAAAGAGATAAATTGAAGATGACTGATGTGAGGCATTAGATAAAAGCTTTTCCCCAAATGATGGAGAAGTCTGGCATTGGGGAGAATGACAGAAGGAAGACAAGTTACTCTGGTGGTGGTTGGCATTTTCATTTTTTCTGTTCTAAATTCTCCAAAGCAGTGTCACTTAACCTCCAAATTTTTTGGTAAATATTCAGACAGGAATTTCAGCCAAGCTTTTACTAAGATATAGATACCTTGATAATTATTAGCAACGAGGAAAGAAAAATTACTGGATATCTAAATGACAGTTCAATAGGGATTGTTTTAGAATGTTATAGTTATTTTTTTTTCTATTCAAGACTCAGAAGATAATTGGTTTAGGATATTCTGTTCAGCTATTTTTAAATATGGCAGCAGCTTTTTTAGGCTTTTTTCTTTGCTGTGTAGCATTTCTTAATATGACATTAATAAAAACCCTTTCATCAAAAACCAATTATATTTTGATTTTTATTTATAATAGGATGCTATGTTGTCATTCAGCATAATTTTCTAAAGTTCTCTAATTTTAGTAACTGAAAATATTATATCTGAAATATTAAAGCATTTCAGTAGCATTTTTCCATGTAAGAAGCATTATAATTGTTAAAGTGTTATTCTTCTGGTCTTAAGATCTAAATCATGATTAGATAGATCTAGTCACACTTTCTCATTTGTTGATTTTAAATCATAGTCCTTTTGAAATTGTAGTACACAATTTTACATAATTTTTGTCTTTATCCATTTTTTTCTTCATTAATCAACTAATGTATGTTTCTTCCATGGCTCTTTATTCTAATGAAATATGTGGCTGATTTGGCAGACAGCAATGATCTCATCAGTAACGCATCATAGTAAAACCCATTTAGCAGATTACATTGAAATTACTTTAGTTGCATGAAGAAACTGATATGTCCCTTTATGAAAAAAAATCCATGTAGAAGAAAAAAACTAAACATTCCTGTTAACATTACACTTATTCTGAACTTCTAAGAAAAAAATTTTAACAGTTCTTCTCATGTTTGCTCTATGTACCTATAACCACTGAAGGACTATTTCTTCCCCTGTTCTCTCACTTTAAAAAAAAAAAAAAAAAGCATTTTCCTCACAATTCAGCAGAAGCATTCTTTTTAGAAATTCATGTTACTGTAGAAAGATTTGGGCAACAGAAGATTCCCAGAGGGGTAGAAGATATGGCCATGAACAGTTCACTTTCTTTCATCACCCACAATTGATGAGCTTCCTCTGTTTGAAGGTCAGAGTTCAATAGTGGGGGCATCACATCACAAACCCCTCTCTTTCTGGTAGTCATGGCTAGTGCCTTGAAAATGCTGATAGAAGGAACATATCTTCAGATGTGCAGTTCCCGAGAAAGGTGACCTGCCTGAAAGCAGCTATGGCTTTTTGAAGATAATAAAGAAACATAATTGATCCTTTCCAAATTTTTTAAGTGTCTTGACATTAAATGATTGTCCTTGTGGGTTATGTAGGGCTTAGAAATGTGAATCTGACTTTGAAAGTTCACTTATAGTTGAAACTTTCTTTGACCCCTGTTGCAAAAGGGGTGGGGGGGAAATTAAGCAGTTATAAATTAAGTAGAACCCCTGGAGTATCTTAGCAATTAGAGTGAACAGGACTTGAGTTGCTCTCTTCCTTCACTTTCTCACTCTCCAGGAAAGATGGAATATTTTTCACTTATGGCCCTTATTTCACTCTGTCATAAAAAAATTATAGCTGAGTTATCTGTTTGTGCTCCAATTATCAAGCCACATGCTATACTCTTAAAGAATGCCTTGATGAAATCACAGGATTTACTTATCTAAAGCAAGTTACAAAAGGAATGCTGCCTGTTCACATACAGACATTTTGCCTGCCTTATGCATAAATTAATCTTTAGCTCAAACTTATTTCTTTTCTTTAAATTGAATGGAATATGCAATTCCAGTTCGGTAATGGATCATCCAGGTTAGACCTTAATAGGCTTGTGAAATTACCTGGTGACTTAAATGCAATTTAAAATGCCAATTAATATTTCTGTTCTAAAATCACTAGAAAAGATGTGATGATGGAACTGAACTTCATTATTGTATCATTCCTCATTTCCTAAATTTATGACTCCCTTTTTATAAAGACAAAATAAAATACTGTATTTACAGAATAGTACTTGACATTTTGGGCTGCTTGGTAGTTCCATAGTGCAGAGAGTGCCCAGTCCGGAGTGAAAAAGTCTCATCTTCCTGAGTTCAAACCCAGCCTCAGACACTAGCTATGTGACCCTGGGAAAGTCACTAAACTTTGTTTGCCTTAGTTTTCTCCTCTGTAAAATGAGCTGGAGAATAAAATGGCAAACCACTCCAATATCTTTGCTAAGAAAACTCCAAATGGGGTCACAAAGACTTGGACATAATTGGAAAGACTGAACAATGTTAACCACATTGTATTTTGTCACCAGATTAGCATGACTGAAATAATTGTGTTATTTCAGCACAAGACAATTCTTTGACTTCATATATGTAATTCGTTGGTAGAAAATCCAAATTTAAGGTCTGAAATATCTAGATTAATTCATAAGAAGAGAGCTTAGTTTCTTTTTGGCTACCTAGGCACAAACAGGATATTTAGTTATACAGAATTTTATCAATTTATCCTTGGGAAAAGACCAATATTTTGAAAAGAATATGATGACATACTATCATCCAGAGAAAATTTATAAAAGGGAGAAATGGCACCTTTGAAATGGTTGCCAATACAAATGACTCACTGTAAATAAATTTGATAGAGTTTTGAACTTTGTAAAATTGTGGGAGTTTAACTCATTTTACATAACAAAATTTCAAAGTTAGCATTTCTGATGCAAATACATGATATTTTTATGATAGTAATATTTTTTGCATTTCAGTTTGAGACAATAAAAGTTCCTTGACAAAAGAATAGGAAAAAGAGCAAAGTGTTGCTGCTGGAGCAAAATCCATCAGATTGAACCATTAATGCCAAATGAGTTGTTTGGAGGAATTTTTCTATTGTGGTGTATCTCTTTTGAAATTAAGGGTATAGAAATTATGTGCATTTTATTAAAATTATTTTAGTATCAAACTGAACAATTTGCTGCTCATTGAATCTAATATCCTCTCTTCTACCACCATGTATTTGCACAACTCTATTCCTGTGCCTAAAAAGAACCTCCTTCCCCAGTTCTTCTCTATATCATAAAATCCACACATTCTGGTTCAATACTATTATTGTCCTTGGAGTTAAGAAATGATTCCCCAGTTTGTGTCAGTTCAATAAACATCATACCTACTATGTGCTAGATACCAGGTATAAAAAGAAAAAGTCCATGACCCCAAGCAATTTATACTTAATCATCCATATACAATGATAAGTTAAATAATATAAGGTGGAAAGTTGATAGTAAGTATAGTATGGTAAATTAAAGGGCTGACCTGAATCAGGAGAATCCTATCTGACATGTACTTGCTATGTGACCATTTGTAAGATATTCACCTGATGAGTGTTCATCTGAGTTATATCTGGAAGAAAGCCAAGAGTCTTAATGAAGAACTGGTCTTTTCCAATGTAGATCAGTAATTATTCTGCAATTTATAGTCCTAGAAAGTTGTCTAATACAATGAGAATATCAGCGACTTACCCAGGATCACATAGTTATTGTGTGTCAAAGGTGTATATTGCACTCAAATGTTACTGGCTCAGGGGTCTGTTTTTTATCTGCTTGTGCTATGTTGCAAAGGTGTGTGTCTAAACATTCGTACATATATTTATACACACACATATGTGTGTATGCATATACATATATGTGCATGGATGCATTATATATGACTTTAATAACGAATAACTGTAGGATTTTTACTCAGACTAGCAATGAGTGGCTCTGATTGTAGTATAAACAGAAAAATGTACTTCAATCGTATCAGTAAATATGTATTAAATGTCTTCTAAATTCTAGACAATGGAATGTTTCAGTAATATAGAAACAAAAGTAAAACAGTATTCCTCCTCACAAAGTTATACTTTAATGGAGGAGACAGTATATACATATACATTGTGTCCCCAAAATATCTTAGTGCAGTTTTAAGTTTCTAAACTTCACCTCCTTTAAGCTGTACTAAGACTTTTTGGGACACCCTGCCTGATCCATTAAAATATAAGTTTTTTAAGGGCAAACAATTATTTGCTTTTGTTTTTATAGCTAACAAAGCTTAAAACTGCTCTAAGATTTTTGAAACACTCAGTTCAGTTAAATATAAAATATAAAGAAAAGGACTGTATCTGTGATTTCATTAGTGGAGGGAATGCTTAGAAGAGGAACTTCCTCAGCAATAATGCAGGTCACCTTCTTTCCAACATATAGTCAGAAAACTGCCCAGTGTAGGACTTTTTATACTTTTTCCAATCATGGCCTGCAAATTTTTATGTAACCTCAAGAATATAAATGTAAAATATGTATGTAAAATGTAAAATATCTATGTGAAATAAATATATATAACAAACTTCTGATAATTCATCATAAAGAAATATCTTTTAAAACAATTCTTTGGTATACATGCAGTTTTACAATTTATTAACCATGAAAGCAAATTTGCATCCTAATGAGATGGATGTACTTATTTATTTTTACATAAAGAATTAAATCTTGGCAAAATATTTAATATGATTCAATGTTGCCAAATTTTCTGTGACCCACAATTTGAGAAGGTTTGGCATTAGGAAGGTGATTTATGAAGGGTTTCAAACAGCAGATTTTTTAAAAAAGGACTTGAACCTGGGTCTTCCTGGCTTCAGATCCTGCTCCCTCCCCATGGATGACTATTGCTGTTATACAATCATTTCAGTCATGTGCAATGCTTCATGACCCCATGGGGGAATGGTTTTTTTTTGGGGGGGGACAAATATGAAGTAGGTTGCCATTTCCTCCTCCAGCTCATTTTTCAGATGAGCAAACTGAGGTAAAAGGGGTGAAAGAACTTACCCTGGTTAGTAAATATCTGAGGACAGAGTTGAACTCATGTTATTATGACTCATTACTTAGTGCTCTTTTCACAGCATTATCTAACTGTCCTTTCTAGAGGTTAGAATGAATTCCTGGCATGATGGACTGCCAGTGTAAACATGTAGAGAGAGAACAATCATATGTGTGAGAGAGAAATAAGCCTGTATGACTAAATTGTGGAAGGTAGTAATGTGGAAATAGATTGGAAAGGAAGGAAGTACCCTGATTGTGAACAGCTTCATGTGAAAAAGAAGAGATTTAAAACTCAGTTCAAATACCACCTTGCCATACCTCAAGGTGGTATTATCCAACTTCTACACCTTCTAGTATCTTTTCATCTAAAGTTACCATCTCTCTGTTCTATATCTATGCTCAAAGTTAGAGAGTTTACCCCAAATATTCATGACTACTGTTTGTGTCTAACTTGTGGCAGAGCATTCCAAACTCTTGTTGGTCTCATCAGTCACAGTTGGACACATTGTAACTATACTCTAACATAGTGATGTCATTTTGGTGCTCTTTGAGAACAAAAGACAGCAATCAACCATTTATATAAATAATCTCCCCCCATTAGAATGTGAACTCCTTGTTTTTACTTTTTTTTATCTCTCTCATGCTTCACACAGAATCTGGCTTATTTTAAGGTCTAATAAATGCTTGCTTATTGATTGATTCTAGTGGTAATAGGGAGCCACTAGAGTTTATCTAGTAGAGATGTAGTTAATATGGTTATACTTGCTCTTTAGGAAACTCATTTTGTTGACATCATGGAGAACAGATTGGAATGGGAAGAAACTAGTTGCAAGGAGGAAAAACAGGAGGTTATTTGAATTACCCCACCAAATGATTATTAGGGCTGATTATTAGTGATGAATTAGGAGGATAGCTATATGTGAACAGAAAGATGGTGAATGGAAAAGATGTTCTAGAGGTAGAAATGACAAATAATTGACAAATAATTGGATACTGAGTTAAAGATATTGATGAGAGGATTTTCCTTTGTTCTAAACTCATTTTTCCTCTCCTTTATTCTCTCATTTGGCAAATCCATCTGCTCCCATGGGTCCAATTTGCAGATGGACTCCTAGATCTAGATTCAGGCTTATTATTGAGCTCCATCCTGTTCCATATAACCAAATGTCTTTCCAGCATTATAAACTCTTTAATTCAAAGGCAAAAAGTTCAATTTTAAATATGTTGAGTTTAAAATGCTTATAAAACATAAAACTTAAATGTTTAATAGGGTGTGACATATGGCTGGAATTCAGAATAGAGAATAAAGCTGGAGATACACAACACACACATGTATATTCAGAAGACATCTCCATAGAGACAATAATTGAATCCATGGAGTTTGTTAAATTAAACAAAAGCAATTCCAAAAGGAACAGAAAAGAGGAACAAGGATATAGCTTCAGTATAAACAGAAACTTAGCATGATGATATATATGATGTCTGCAAATAAGACTGGGAAGGAGGAGTCAAACAACCCAAAGGACAACCAAGAGAAGCAATCTCAGTCTCACCAAAACAAAGAGTGGAGAAAAAAATCCAAGACATGGTAGTCAGTTGACAATTGCTATCAAAAAGGTCAAGGTAGATGCAGATTGAGAAAAGATCATTCAATTCGTCATGTAAGATATCATGTTGCCTCTAGAAAGAGTAATTTTGAGGATGGAGTCAATATTACAGAGAAAAGCTCACCTGAGTTCTCTCTTATTCCCCTATAAACAACTTTAAATAATGCCTCAAAATAAATTATGAGTAACAGAACCAACAAAACAGTGGGGAACAGGAAGACAAATTTCTAGCCCAGATATCTTAGAATATTGGTAGCGAAGGTCTCTGGCATCAGAGTCAGAGTTCAACACAGTCCATCTCAGTCTGAACTCCAGGAAATCAGCAGCAGTTCATGGAGACAACTGAATCAGTGAGGGCAGTGGTTGCTTTCAGCTCAGTCTACAGCTGATAAGGGGGTTGGACAAAGAACTCTGTTGTATTGTCTATACTCAGATTTGGAAAACAATTCTGATTCTCAGTCCCAGGATAATGTGAAGTATTAACATACCAGAACTTGTGGCTATATCAGGGATGGGAACCCTGGACACAATTTTAGGGCAGAAAAGAGTGCTCATTGTTTCTCATAGATAAGAGCACAGCCAAGGATCTCCTTGGATCATACCACTTCTGAAGAACAGAAAGCTTACAGACTCTCAGAATTAGCTTTAAAAACAGCCACACAAAAGCACTGAAGTTTGGGAAAGGGCTTCATTCATCCTGGGAGCAGAACCAATTTTAACATAAAAGTAAAAGTCAAAAAATAGGCTATAAAAATAAGCAAACAACAACAACAAAAAATATCCTGACCATCAACAATGGTGATGGGGAAGATCAAAATACAAATTTGGAAGACAGCAAAGTCAAAACTGCTACATCCAAAGCCTCAAAGAAAAGTATGATTGGTCTCATGTCCAACAAAGAAGTTCTAGAAGAGCTTGAAAAGGATTTTTAAAATTAAATGAGAACAGAGAGGGAAAATGGAAAAAAAATTATGGTGATAAAAGAAAATCATGAAATAAAAAGAACTGACAGATTGGTAAAGGAGACACACATACAGACAAACACAAATGCTAAAGAAAATAACAACTTTAAAAACAGAATAGGCCAAATGGTAAAAGAGATACAAAAATACAGGGAGGAGAGAAATACCTTATAAGGCAGAACTGGCTAAAAGAAAGTGAGGTATAAAAGCTCAATGAAGAAAATAATTCTTTAAACATTAAAACTGCACAAGTAGAAGCTAATGTCTCCACGAGACATCAAGAAACAAGAAAATAAAATTATATAATTTTTTTTTGAAAAGTAAAATAACACTTTGAAAAAAGTTGACCTGGAAAATAGATTGAAGAGAGATGACTTAAGGATTATTGAACTACATGAAAACTGTGATGAAAAAAAAAAAATACCTAGATATAATCTTTCAAGAATTATCAAGAAAAACTACTAGAAATTCCAAAAATCTATAGATGCCAAAAAGAAAACTTTCACAAATATGATAGTTAAATTCTATATTGCAAGCAGTTAGAAACAATTTGAATATCATTGAGCTACAGTCAGGAACCACAGGATTTAGCAGTTTTTATATTAAAGGACTGAAAGGAAGGTTTGGAATGTGATATTCTGAATGTAAAGGAGTTAGAATTACAACCAAAAATGATCTACCTTGAAAAACTCATCCTTTAAGGAGAAAAATGTATATTCAACAAAAATAGAGAACTTTCAAGCATTCTTAATGAAAAGATAAGAAGTGAATAGAAAATTTGACCTTCAAATAGAAGACTCAAGAGAAGCATAAAAAAGTTTTACAAGAAAGAGAAATCAGAAGGGATCTGGTAAAGTTAAACTGCTTATATTCCTATATAGGAAAATGATGTTTTTAATCCTTAAGAATTTTCTCATTATTAGGGCATTTAGAAGTATACACAGATAGAGGGCATGGCTATATATTGAATACGATGGGATGATTTTCTAAAATGGATAAAAAAGGGCTGCTAAAGAGGAATACACAGATAGAATGAGAAAGGGAGAAGTAGAATGGGATAAATTGTCTCATGTAAGAGTTGGGAGTGAAGATGAGAGACATATGAATCTTACTATCATTTGGAGTTGGCTCAAAGAAGGAATGACATATATACTCAGTGGTATATAGGAATCTTTCTTACTCAATAGAAAATTGGAGAAAAAAGGAATAAGGTTCCAGAGATTGATAAAAGGCAAGGTTAATTGGGAGAGGTGATATTTGGAAACAAAATACTTGTGATGGACAATGTGAAAAGAGAGCAAAAGCAAGAGAAAAAGAAAAAGGGGAGAAATAGGATGGAGGGGAATACAGTAAATAATTATAACTAAAAAAAATTACAATAAGTTTCTCTGATAAAAGCTTAATTTGTAAAATATATAGAGAACTGAATCAAAATAATAAAAAACAAGAGCCATTCCCCAAAATATATATGGTTAAAGGATATGAACAGTTAGTTTTCAAAGAAAAGTAATTTTTTTTCAAAGTTTTCAAAGAAAGTAATCAAAGCTATCTATAGTCATATGAAAAGCAAGCTTTACATCACTATTGATTAAAGAAATGCAAGTTAAAACAGTTCTGAGGTACCACCCTTCACCTATCAAACTGGCTAATATGACAAATGTTGGAGGGGATGTGGGAAAACTGAGACACTAATACTGTTGGTAGAATCGTCAATTGATTGAGCCATTCTGTAGAACAATTTGGAACTATAAAGAATTATAAAATCACTATAGCCTTTAACTAGGTAAAACTGCTACTACTGCTGCTACATCCAAATCCTAAAGAGATTTCAAAAAAAAAAAAAAAAGGAAAAGGACTTATATATTGAAAAATATTTATACCAGCTCTTCTAGTAGTGTCAAAGAATTGAAAATTGAGGGGATGTCCATCAAAGGGGAATGGCTGAAGAAGTTGTTGTATATGATTATGATGGAATAATATGTTATAAGAAATGTACAACAGGCTGTCCTCACAAAAACTTTGAAAGATTTACATAAAGTGATGCTAAGTAAAATGAGTAGAACAAGAACAATGTACACAGTAAAAGGCAATATTTATGATGATCAACTGTGAATGACTTAGCTCAGCAATACAGTGATTCAAGACTGTTTCAAAGGACTTATGATGAAAAATGCTAACTGCTTCCAGAGAAAGAACTGATGAGTCTGAATGCAGATTAAAGCATACTTTAAAAAATATTTTTTCTTGGTAATTTTTTTTTACCTGTGGTTTTTTTTTATAACATAACTAATATGGAAATGTGTTTTTCATGACTGCATATGTACAACCTACATCAAATTGCTTGCTTTCTCAGTGAGAGGTGAGGGGAGAGAAAGAGAGAGCATTTGCAACTCAGAATTAATAAAAACACCAAATTAAAAAAAATACATGTAGTAGAGAAAAAATGAAATAAAATTAAAAGAGAATAATTTTAATTGAGTGATTTGATCAGAAATCATATTGCCAGGGCTTAAAGAAGGAAGGCAAAGTAAATATTTGGCCTTCTTGATTGATTTGATTGAGAAAGGGGAGGGTGATAATGGAGGATCACCAATAGAAATGGTAGGATCTAGGAAAGCTTTTTTAGGATGGTGGAACCTTAGATATGTTTCTAAGCCACATAGTTGATAAGGAGAGATTGCATGAGATACAGAAACCAAAAGAAACAAAGAAAGACACACAAATAGATATAAAATGAAGGGAATGGCATAGATACAAGTGAAGAAGTTACTCTTAATCACAGCAGCTAGGTGGTGCAATATTTAAAACAGTGGACTTAGAATCAGGAAGACTCATCTTCATGAGTATAAAACCAGCCTTAGACCCTTACAAGCTGAATTATCTTGTATTACTCAAATCACTTCACTGTCTTTGCCTCAGTTTTCTCATCTGTAAAGTTATCTGGAGAAGGAAATGGCAAATCACTCCTTTTGCCAAGAAAACCCCATATGGGATCACTAAGAGTCAGATACAACTGAGAAACAACTATACCACAATTTCATCAAAAATAGAAGTAAAGATGGAAATAGTAAGGGATGAAGTTGGGTTGTGGAAGAGGAGAATATAGATAGAGAAAATATAGATATATAATAATATTTATATATAGAGAGAAGAGAAGATAGCTTCAATACTCTTTGTAAAGTAGGAAGCCAAGTCCTAAGCTGAGAAAGCATTTGTATTTGTAAAAGTAGAGTTTTCTATTCTCCTTCCTCTATTTTAATGTTAGAATTTGTTATTTCCCTTCTATTTTATTTTATTTCATTTTTGCTTTTTGCTGAGACAATTGGGATTAAGTGACTTGCCCAGGGTCACACAGCTAGGCAATGTTAAGTGTCTGAGACCAGATTTGAATATTTCCCTTTTATGAACACTTTTGAAGATTTAATTCTTTAGTAATATTATAAATTCATGCAATGATTAAAAACAATCAGCATACTTCAGCGTTGATATGGAGACTATATTTAAAACCTGATTTATGTTAATATGAATGGAATTACATACCACCTTCAAGGTTACTTTTTATTAGTGTTTTTGTTTTTCATATTTTTAGCCACTTTGGTTCTGCCCCCTTTCATAATCTTCTTTACACCCTACTAGTCCTCTTCTTCCCTTGGAAAAGATTAATGATGAGTATAAGCTTAGTCCTAGAAAACCTAATGTACATGCCTCCTAAATAAAGTACTCACCATGCTGCATATATTTACAGTCTTTTTTATTAAATAACTAATCTCAAATAAGAAATTGCTTTTTTTCCCAACATTATCTGTTAACAATAATTACAGAACAATATTATTGGAGGGTCTATATTGCAAACATTCTGGATATGGTTTTTGCTTTGAAAGAGAGAAAGCAAAAGAGCTAAGGAAAGGGAAATTATTTAGGGGCTTTCAGACTTTGTTGGGATTCACAATCTCAGTTTGTTTTTGTAATCAATTTTCATTTGAGGAAGCCAGGTTGTAAAAGTTCAGGCTGATGAATTTTGAGTCATGTGCCTTGTCATTTCCTTCATTAGTAAACTGTGTTTTTCTGTAGAGTTTCCAAGTCAAAGATGCCATAATTGTCAATCTCTTTTCATCAGATTTCAGGGAGCATTTGATGAGAATGCCTTAAAACTTTGAATTTAATAAGTGCAAAGTATTATAGCAATGTAAATTATCTTTTGTACTTTAAACCTTACAAACACGGCCTTGTTTGTCAGTTTTTCAACTGTGATGAATGTGTCCAATAAACTTGGCTGTGGAAATAAAGAAGACTGGCTGTTTATGAGGAGATTATTAAATAGATGATTGTGGATTTTTTTTTAGCTCTTAAGTGAGGAGAAAAGACCCTCACCATGCTAATTTAATTTTTATTTCCCCTTTCCAAATAAGCAGGACTGTTTAGAATTCATATAAATTAATTGAATATTTAATAAATATGATCTGATTTTTTTAATCATTATAAAGACTGTGAATGATATATACTCCAAAATGGTTCTCTTTGGAAGATTCTTTATTAAAAAAGAAAGAAGAATCTGAATGAGACATATCAGTACTGAATAACACCGCAGGAGGTTTTGAGCATCTCTCTCTACTCCCTTAAGAGGTAGCTCATATTAGAGTAAGTGCATATATTTTTATGAAAGGAGAAAGAAAACTCATTTTGGTTGAATTGACAAGTTAGATTTTTTGTTATTAACAGGTTTGGCAAACATCGAAAAGATGACAAGATTGAGAAATCGGGTAAAATAAAAATACAGGAAGCCCTTACTTCAGAAGAAGAGAGAATACGAATGAAGCAAGAACAGGAGAGGTAGATTAAAGCATTTGATTAAACCTCTTTAGAGAGAGGTTTCTTTGTTGTTTTTTTCTTTAAACACACACACACACGCACACATATACACACTTGAGGGATTTGCTTTTGAACAGATTTCACATATTCCTTCACTGCCTGATAATTCAAATACTGATGCTTGTAGAATCAGTACGTCAAGAGAGATAGGAATACTTAATTCATCTGAGGAATCAAAAATAGTTTGGTGGTTTTTCTTCAAGATCTTTTACAGTGAGGATGGTAGTAAGTAGTAGTTGTATGAGCAAATCTAAAAATGAAATAGATTATGAGTTATAGATAATTGTTAAAGCCATAAAAACACTTTAAACTTCACTTAAGTAAGTGAAAAGTATCCTTTATTACATTCCTTTTTATAGGACTTAAGGTTGTTGTTTTTTTTTAAAGGAATTTTTGCTAGGTACTATATTTTAAAATGTTTTGCATTTTAAATTTTAAATGTTTCACACTTAGAAATGTTAATTTATAAAGAAAGTATAACATGTCATTCTTTTCCACCTCTCCCACCTTTATTGCCTTTTAAATCTCTAGTTTTTTTTTTCATTACCAACATCTCATGTTTTAGCTTTATTGAAATTTTCTACTTGATTGATGTTTTTCCTATTAATATTAATAGTCAGGAATATTATAATATAGTTTTGAGTTGCTTTAAAGTTATGATACCAAAGACATTGAAATATTTCTTTAAAATTTCTTTAAATAGATGTGTTAAAAATTGTAGTGATTCCAAACTTTCCCATGGTTGTAATGGGGAAACAAGAAGCTCTATTCTGGGCATTTTTCCATGTGGGTGGAAGTGATTTCAACCTTCTTTTTAAAGAAGCATGGAGAAATTAAATAGCATAAATATTAAATACCACCTTTCTTCCAGAAGTTTCAGGCTGCTTTATTTTTATTTTTTACTCTTCTTTGTGATACCTCTTAGAATAGGATAGATCCATTTTAAAGAGAAAAATCTAGGTAGCTTGAATCAGAGTTAGGCTTCTAACAAAGCCAAGATTAAACCAAAGAGCAGTTTAGTATCTACATGATTCATTTTTACAAGAACATTTAAAAATTCATTACTCTAGAGTGAGAGTCAGGTAGTGGTGGATAACATAAACATTTAATTCACTAAGCATTTATTAAATACCTATTCTTTGTCAGAGTAGACTAGTAATACTCCCTTGCTCTTCCTGTCCCCCAAAAATAGAATCCCTGCCTTCAAGAATATTACATTCAACTGAATAAATCAATAAACATTTATTAAACACCTACTATATGCCAGGCATTGTGTTAAATGTTGGGAATACCAAAAAGTGATGCAAAAGTTAGTCCTTGCCCATAAAGAGCTTACAGTCTAACATATCCAATTTAGTAAAGACAACAAATAAGTTAGGGTAAAGTGGTAAAAAGAGCATGAGAAAAGATTTCATGTAGGAATTCCTAACAAGAGGGATTCTAAGAGACAAAGCAAAAACATTCTTCAGGAAACATGGAATGTCTTATATGACTGCAGTCTATTATTTAATAAGCATGTATTTTCTTCGTGTATTCAAGGCACTGTGCTATGCACCAGGGATACAAAGAAATGCCAAAAAAAGAAAACACCCCATGAGACCCAGATTTTAAAGCTCACTTTCTAATGGGACACAACCTGAAGATAACTAACATATACATGTGTAAATGTACACACTTGTTATGAATTCACATTCCCATACATACACAGTTGAAGTCTAAGATAATCATGATGGAAGAGAGGAACCAAGAAATAATCCAGAATGTAGAATTCATGGAATATAGCATCATTAGAATTATTTGTAAGAGCTGGGAACAAGATTGTGAAGGCCTTTAAATGCTAAGGAGAGAAGAGACTGTGTTTTGTTCTAGAAGAAATAGGGAGCCACTGAAACATATTAAACCTAGATTGTGGGAACTAAGTGTGGACCACAACATAGCATTTTCACTCTTTCTGTTGGTGTTTGCTTGCATTTTGTTTTCTTTCTCAGGTTGTTGGGTTTTTTTTTCCTTGTTTCTTGATCCGATTTTTCTTGTGCAACAAGATAACTGTATAAATATGTATGCATATATTGGATTTATCACATATTTTAACATTTTTAACATGTATTGGACTACCTGCCATCTAGGGGAGGGAGGTGGGGAAGGAGGGGAAAATTTGGAACAGAAGGTTTTGCAAAGGTCAATGTTGAAAAATTACCCATGCTTATGTTTTGTAAATAAAAAAAACTTTAATAAAACTTAAAAAATTAAAAATTAAAAAAAGGATTAAATCGCCCTCCAAAAAACATATTAAGCTTAGTAATAACATAGACATATATATTTTAGGAATGTCACTATTGTAGTTGTATGAAGGAGTATTTCAAGAAGGGAGAGACAAGAAACATAATTAACAGCCTATTGCAATAACCCATGAGGGAGAATATATTATTAAATCTGAAGGATATTTATATCCATTATTTCCTTGTCTCAGTCTTCAGAAAAGTTTGAATAGAAGTTGGTCTTGTTAAACAAACTGATAACCTTGGCATTACACTAAAGTTGCAAGAGATGATCAATCCCATTTTACAGATGGAGAAAATTAAATGAGCAACACTTAAATATCTTACAACATGATATATAAATATGTATATATGTGTGTGTGTGTGTGTGTGTGTATGCGCACACACACATACTACAGGGCTTGAATTTTTATTTGAGTTTGTTTTGATTTTGCTGCTTCTTTCCCAATTATCTACTCTAGAGCCATTTTGTGTTTTCTTTATTTTTACTGATAGACTGTCCATATGGATGCCTAATCTCTCCATAATTTTCAGTTAGTTAGAAGCATTTTGTTGACTTAAATTAGAGTTGCTACCCTGAAGAGAATTATCTTTTTCATAGCATGCATCTTGCTATATGCAAATTTATAGTTATAAATATATCATTTTAGGAGAATGCAATCTTATCAGAAGAGAAGCAGTCAAAAAAGAAGGGATGTCCATTCCCCTAGCCCATGTGCTAAAAGAGAGCTTTTTTCTAAACTATACCATTTTTTACTATTTTGATCTCTTACCTTATGTCTTTTCATAAAGACTGTGCTTTAGTATAGTTTCACTATTTTAGTCAAAATTTTAAAAATAACTTTAGAGAACAGAGTAAAATATTTCCAATTAACTATGGTTCCTATCTCGTTCTAGCTGTAATATTCATTGGTATGCAACATGGTTCATTTCATCTCTCTTTGGTTTAAAATCTCTAGCTTGGCACCTCTAATGATGCAACACTTCTGGGAACTCAATTGGTCATAATGAATCTGTGTATAAAAAGCTCAGAATCAAAATCCTTAGGGGTCAGAGAACAAACGAGTGGTCCATTAAAAAAATCAATTATGCCCATAATTTAAGAATTATTATACTTTGACTTTGTATTTAAATAATATTTTTACAAGAATATTTTCTCTAAACTCTCATAGATTTTTTAAGATAGATTATCCAACTAATGAGTTGGACTTTATCGCTTATTGAACCAGGTAATATTATTAGTATTTATTATTTTTTAATTTCTTTAATATTTTAAACCTCAGTTTAAATGTACTTCTCTCTCTGTTATGATATTGACTTGAATTAATATTGCTGTATCTGAACATGGAAGCTGTAATCTTTATTCGTGAATGACCAAGGAAAACTAAGTTAGTTGGTAGCAGTCTAAACATTGACTCATTTTCCAGAACATGAGTTGTTCTTGTTTTATACTGATTGCCAGCGAAATGTCTCCTTTTTTCTTGATTCATCATTGTATTTTCTTATGATTTCTGAAGATCATTTTTGCTTTTGTTTTTACTTTCTCCTATGTTTTGGGTTACAATGACCCTTGAAACTTTTATCATCTGTTGGTTAGTCTATTGGTTTTGTACCTCATCATGATTAATAGATTTGGTCTTAAAAGATTCTCTGTTCCTAGGGACAAACTCAGGAGCTTCCTAGAATGGTAGAGCTTGCCAAAGCTTTTGCTCCATTGCGTAGGCATCCAAGAACAGTCACTTTCATAACATAATGAGGCACCAGAGTAGAAATTAGGTGGAGGTTTAAAGGCAAAATTTGGACTGGACATGAATAAAAACCACACATGATGGGTGACCATTCAGCACCAATGGAGGGAACTCCAGAGTTAATGAGATTTCATATCATTTGAGTATTCAAATTTAACATTAAAAAAATTCAAACAATCCATATATAGATCTCTCTTGATTTATCTTTCCTCTTTTTTTCTTTCTTTTGTTTCTCCCTATTTGTGTGTGTCCTCCCTCAGCCATCCAGCCCACCCTCACGCAGATATATCATTTTTTTTTAATTGATGGAAATAGAGAAGAAAAAAGACACAAGGAGGAAGTAAAAGAATACAAGAGCTCATTTTTCTGACCTCTTCAAATTTCTTTTCCATATGTACATTAATAGTTTTGCGTTTGTTGTTTTTTATGTAGCCAAGGTGTCTTTCTAATTCTGCGGTGCTAACTTTTCTTTTTTTTTCTTATTTATCATTTTAGTGGTACAATCATATTCTATTACATTGAGAGCGCACATCACATTCACCTAATTCCCAGTTGCTGAAGATAGGTTGTTTTGAGTTTTCTTGTTTTGTTTTTACTATTATGAATAAATCAACACTGACTATTTCTTTGTCTTTATAGAGCTTTATTCTTTTTAATAACCTCCTTAGGATATAGTTCTCATAAAGGGCTCACTGGGTTAAAAAATGTGATCATTTTTATTGTTTTGTTGAATGTTTTAGATTCTTTGTGCTTCAAAAAAAATTACTAAGACGTCCACTAACAGTATAATAGAGTGCTTGCCACTATGATGGTTCTGAGGAGGTGAACCTAGTCTTGAACTAGGTTAGAATCAGGAAGAACTAAGCTCAACTCACAAGCCTGGTGCTAGTCACTTAACCTCTCCTATCTGTAAAGGGGATAAAAGCATAACACTGATAGGATTATTGTATCAGAGAAAATGTATGTAAAGTGGTTTGCAAATCTTAAAGCATTGTGTAAATACCAGATTATGACTCAATTAATGAGATCAAAATCCAACAGATTTGTTTCTAACCATACTACTCAAGTCTGAATTACCTTTTAAACCTTGAAAAGTTGAGACAACTTCCAGTATAATTGAGTACATTGTCTCTTTTACTGTGGGAATTGCCAAATTCACCGATCTCTCACTTATAATACCTAAATTTTCTTCCTACACTATTGGTGTAATTTTGGCTTATCTGTAATATCCATCTCCTGATTTCAATTGGATTTTCATATTTTAGATGCCATGATGTCCTAGTACCATTTGCAGGAACCTCTAAAGCCCCTTCTAGCTCTTAATTGTTAAGATTTTATAAAGAATAAATATTTTAGATTGAAAAAAATATTTTCAGGAGTTATTTTTCTGATTAGTAGATTTCACTTTCCAGTCAATTTTTTCTACTGTTTCTATGATGCTCAATTCCCATTCAAATATTTGAATCTGTAGTCAACATACATTCAGTTTAGATCTTGAATCAAGAAAGGATTTGCTCTTTTCTTTTTTTTTCCTATTTTTTTCCCCAGAAAGTCTACATAGGCATCTATGTGATAGTTCACACTCAGTGATAGCAGCCTTATTTTGTTTAGGAGTTGAAAGCCAAAAGGGATTATTAATTAAGCTCCAACATTTCAGTTGTCTGATATTTGTATATGTATTCCACAGAGATGGGATGCATGAAGTAGTCAAATTGATGAAAAGTTGTCAGTAAATAAGTCCATTTCTTTTAGTTGACTTATACTAAACCTTACTTTACTACAAATTTCAGCAATGTTCAATGATTTTCTGAGATACTATTTTATAAATACAGGAATTAGAAGTTGATAGAAATTGTAGATACAAAAAAATTCAAAAGTTTCATTTTTAAAGCTAAACTGCTAGATGATAATATGACTTTAAAAAAATTTCCTCCAAAGGATTTTTTTTAATGAAGTAGAATCTTAGATACTGCTTAACATATCTGCCATTCCAGTCTTAAAAAAAAAAAAAAAAGATTTTTGTTTTATTGATTTGATATGCTTATGTTATCTTTTTCCATATAACTTTCTCCAATATAGAACATCCTTGGGACATGAATGTTCAGCAAATATACATTTAAAAATGATCATAATTAAATTTCATTGTCATAAGGCTTTCCTACCAAGTGTCTTTACTATTGTGTGATGCTGTTTCACAGCTTTGGATGAAAAGTTACTTGGTATGTAACTCAGCAATTAAAATGCCCTCTTGGTTGGGCTTTTTTTTTTTTTTCATCTCTGAGGAGTTACATCTCTGTGTAGTTAAGAGTTTCGCATTTCATACCCTTCCTAAGGGTTTGAGGACTCATACCCCATAGTCATAATAAACTTCTTTTCATCTTTTTCTAGTGGCTCTAGAGCTAAGAGCCATTTGTTGTAAAAGCAAAAATCCTAATGAATAGAAATGTTACAAGAACAGAAGTCTTGTGTTTTCTCTTTATCATGCATCATCCATTTTAATTAGAGGAAAGGGTGGTGAACACTGTGACAAGAGTCTGGAATTAAAATCATTAATTGATGTCAAGCTGAAGAGAGACTGTTAGCATGAATTTAGTGACAGCAGGAAAGAAATTAACCTTATTGCTTTATTTAGTATATTACATTATTTTGTGTATTATTTTCCATGCAGGTTCAAGGCAATTTCATTATCATAATGGAAGGGACAAATGGAAGGTTAAAAAAAAATAAAAAGAAAATGTGTGAATGTTTATTTCCTGGCAATTAAGTTTAAATGATAAATTCTTTAATAACTTAAAAAAAAGCTAGATAAAATGTTCCAAATTTTGTCACTTTCAAATTCAACATATTTGTAAGTTAAGGAAATGGTATGTAATGTAGATGATAGAGTTGGGTTGTTATAACTGGTAGAAATTATTTAAATCATTAAGGCTTTTTTTTTTCTAAAAGGGAATGATCATGACATTAAATGTAATATGGGGATTTGACCTAAGAAAAATGGGGGTATTTTTAATTCTTAATATCTCTCTTACTATTAGGAAAGATGAGGCTTTCTAGCATTTTAGAGATATTTTGAGATGGGAAGGGGGGGTCACAATAAAAGAATAGAAAGGGTGTCATCTTGCAATGATGACCATCTGGAGCCATTAAAGTATCAGCTGGAGTATGGGTTGGACAGTGGGATATTTTCTTAATAACTTTAAAGAGTTCCCATTAGAGACCATAGTATTTTTATTAGAAAACCGCACAATTTTTCTCCCTTGGGCCAAATATTTGTTTCCCTATGAAGAATTAAAATGTATATTATGTAAACACAAACTGTTGGTTAGATGTTAGATCATTCTTTCTATCATTTATAATAAATATATTCACTTACATCAGAAAATAACAAAGACTATCTTTTCTGTAATTTTACAGCAATTTTTAAGAATTGCTGCTAAATTTAAATAAGTCCACAAAACCTTCCTTGGTTTTGCAACCCCACTTTTGCTACTGCTACTGGAGCAACTTTAAAGGGGGCATTAGCTGAGCTTAGTAACCACAGCCTTTTGCAATAAGAATGCTACCTTTGTGACTTTGTTTATGCTGCATTTTTAAGGTTCTGATGTTTTCATTATAAGTGTGGGCCACAGGGAGGGAAAGCGCTGACAGCTTTCATAACTTTTGGCATAAAACACATTGGTGAATATGAGATAAGCAGTTAAAAATGTAATTTCTTATATTAGTGGTGCTTAGAAGGGAAACCAATGGTTTTTAAGAGGCACAATAGATATGGCTGCTATGTGTGTAGTCGCTCTTAGTAATAATGGCCAGATGTTGGTAAAAGAGATTAAAGATTCGGGCTTTATAAATATTACTTTATAATCTATATCTAACACTAGACAATTTCTTTAAGAAATTGATGTTATATAATATGTATTTGTCCTGGTGTGTATTGTCTTTTTGTAATTAGGAATTGAAGTATCTCTAAATCCCACCAGTAAAAAAAAATGGAAATGAAATATAACAAAAATTGGGGAGGATTATTTAGGTTCATGCTTCCTTTGAGGATAATTCTTTTATAACAGTTTACACAGGTACATTCAAATGGTTTTCTTTTTTAATAAATCAAATGTTATAGACATCATGTCTTATGTATAGGCTATATGCACTCATTTTAAAACCATCTGACACTTTCTCTTATAGTAGCAAACACTGATTGTAGCCTAATAAATCAGCAATATATACACTCCACCATTGTCTCAAATTCAGAATTTTTCATTCATAATGGGAAATTGCTATCTAAGTGTCCTTCCAAAGGACTGAGATGTTGTCAGGGCCTGGTACAAATGCTCAATCACTACAGCTATTATGGTTGGTTAGTTATTTCTTTGCTAATGATCAGCAGTGCTATAGTTAAGTGGGTTGTCACATAAATAGGCATAATTAGGCTTCAAATTAACACCCTATTGAGTTGAAAGGTTGAACTCTTGCCTCTATGTTTTATTCTTTCTGGATGAATACAGAGTCATAAAGACAGCAGAGTACAAAATATTGGGGCTCTTTTTATGGATCTCAACATACTTTGAATCTTTTAATAATTCATTTATGACAAAATTTTTATTTAGCAAGTGAGTAAACATTTAAAATACTAAGAAAATTTTATGTAAGTTGATAGAAGAACCTGAGGTTCTTTCATTCATGATGGAATTCATGAAATTTAACTTTCTTTTGGGATATAAGATATTTTTGGTCTTTCTTCTAGGCAGGGCAGAAGATAATATCCCCATTTTCTAATTAGAAAATTAAAGGAGTAAGGAGAAGTTGTTCCTGGTTAGACTAAAATCAATCAATAATTCTTGACAAAAATGTGGAATGATGGTAGAGGGCTATTGTCTACTAGAATTGACAAAAAGTACTAAACCATCAAGACCTTTTTCAATCCTGAATTCAAAAAGTAGTAGTCTTTTTTTTGAGGGAAAATTTATTTCTACATAGGGTATATTTTGTTTTCTTGCTTCTGTGGATTCTGTGCCACAATCAGTGATTTTATCTTTAAGCAATATGCCATTTTTCATTGTTTGAAAAATAAAAGGAAACTAAATTAAAATCATCATAAGGAGAGTTTATCAAAAAAAAAACTTTTAAAATTTCATTTCTATATATTTTTAAATGGTAGGCATGAGAGGGAGGGAGGGAAAGAAGGAGGAGGGCTGGAAGAGAGGGAGGAAGAGAGAGAGTCTGTCTGTCTGTATCCAGGTCTGTGATTTCAGCCACTGGCAAAGTCATTTGCAACTTCTTGTCTTATAAAGCTATCTAAAGCACTTCAGAGTTAATGGACTTGCCTGAGGTCATAAATTAACATGGCATAGAAAATAAAATGCTGAATTTGGAGTTTGGCCCAAATTAAAATCCCACCACTGAAGTTTACTAGCTGTAGATTCTGGTCAAGTCATTTAAAGCATCTGTGCCTCAGTTTTTTCAAATGTAAAATGATGGGATTGGATTCATTTGCCTTCAAAGTCTCTTCAAGCTGCAAATTTATGATTCTTTTTAGTTTCAGAGGCTTGAACCAAAATTTTGTGGCCCCTGTTGCCAGACTGCTATCCTTTCTTTAATGTTGACTCTCATAATTTTGATATGTATAATATGTGCATATCTATGGCAAATAACAAAATTTTTTGTTAATGATTGACAACATTCTAATAACTGAGTTGAATAAGGGACACAAATTATTCAAAAACATTTCAATATAAAGATAACTTTGCATCTAACTAGCATGTTAAATACCACACTAAACTATTTTTAAAAACCCAACCATTTATTGACACATAGTAATCTAAAATTTTTTTTTGAAAATAGACATATATCTTCTCTGACCTTAACTAAGAGGTTGCCCAGTTCTTTAAACATTGCATAAAAAAGCAAACAGGTACTTTGTGCATAATTCAACAAAGGGCTTCTTCTGTTAATAAAGAATTTATGATGTAGACTTATGTTTAAGCTATATATTATAATGGATATTCATAACTAATTTATCATGGTTAGTATATAGCAACAAATTGTGAATTATATTCTAATATACATTTGTAACACTAGTTTTAATAATTCTTTACTACTTAAAGCTCATAGATGAATGCCAAACAGATGCCCTAATTCACTTCATTAGTACTTTTTCTACCCTTAAAGTTTGAATTGTGGATGTAGTGGGGTCATAGGAATTAGAAGTCTAACATGACCATTCTCAGGTTAGCCATCAGTATGTTAGACATTATCATGATAGACTAACTTACAGGTTACTATATTCCTTCCAAAATATTTTCTCCTGTCTACCTGAACTGAAGTGGTTTATTCAGGATCTTTTGGGGGAAGAGAGAGAACAATAATGTAAATAGCTAAATGTATATCAGACAAGAGAGAAGTCTTACTTGATTCCATCTTTGTATTTATTTTACAGGATTCAGGCCAAAACTCGAGAATTTCGAGAAAGACAAGCTCGAGAGCGCGACTATGCTGAAATCCATGATTTTAATCGGACTCTTGGTGGTGAAGGTGACTCATCATATGCTGGACTGTCTTCCTATGAAACCTCTATGAACAGTGGGGCAATAACTTTCAATGCCAGGCCCCAGAGCCCCAGAGAAGGACAAACCACAGACGCTTTATATGCTCAAGTAAAGAAGCCACGGAATTCCAAACCTTCATCAATAGACAGGTAGGCACCAGATCTCAATCAATATCTGGCTGAAAAATCCAGTTTCCTCTATTTTTTGTTAAAGGAGTTGATTGTTCATCAATTCTAAACAGACCTGCATTTTATTAATGGCTTTTAAAAAGCCTTCAAGTAAGAAAAAAATACCAAGTTCATACAAATCATCTTAATGGAGTGAGCAGCACATGTTTTGATAACTTTTCTAATGATTCACACATATTTCATTTTATTCTTAAAATGATTTTGGACTTGAGAGCCAACCTTTAGTTTATCACTCTAATAAAACCCAACATAATAATTGCTACTCTGCTTATCAGGTATTTCATTTTATTGTTAGGAGCTAGAAAGAGCTTTGAATTCTGTTTGGAGAAATTAGTTAAGAAATCAGAAAAATGGACTACTTGTTTCAGATCTTATTAGGTGCTATATTTGTTAATATAACATGATTTTGCTCTGTAGGAATTGATAACTAAAAATGCAAGACAATCTCCTTTTAAACTGCAGGATAATACAACATGGTAGACTCAGGTATTTAAGCCTTGGGTACTTAAGAGGAAGTACAGTGGCTACATCTTTCTTTTCCTTTTTAAATAGATTATTTTAAAAATAGAATGCCTTGCCTTTATATATTCATCCCTTCACCAGTGTGGTAGTCCCTGGAAGAACAGTATTTATTTCTTGTTACTTAAAGGATGATTACCATCATTATGGACAATTTACTGAAGCTATCACTTATTTTTTATAATGGAAACTTTATATGTGAGATTGTCTTTGAACTTTAAATCTGCCTTTGCACTAAAAACTAACATAGTGAAATTCCCTATTCTACCTTGGAAAGATGCATTTAATCACTACTTGTTACACACATCACCTGTGTTTTAGTCAGCTGCTTCTAGCTATTTTTAATTAACTTTGGAAGCTGCTGTAGTTAACTCTCTGGCAAACCCAGAAAGAAACATTTAAAAATATAGTTATAACAAAACAGCTCTCAAAAGAAAAAAACAAAACTCAACAATCCTCAAGCTGATAGAAGAATTTCAGTTTATTCTCTATTTTGACTTTAATATTTCTCCTCTGCTTTGTATCTTTAATATAGTTAAACATATTGTCATTGATTGTATCACAAAGATAACATATAAAGGTTGACAACTTCTTGTGTAATAAATTGGTATGATCACTCAGCTGTGTTACCTATGGCAGAGGTGAAGAAAATAGTTTTCAAGGAAAATCAAAAAAACAAACAATTTGGTTTGTTACGGACTTATTTGTAGGAACAGCAACATAGGACTAAAGATAATATTTCAATTCTGCAAATATCAGGTCAAAATGTTTCCTTGGAAGAAAGGATTGGCATTCTTTGAGTAATGTTAAAACTTTTAGAGGAAACTGGAAAATGGCCAAGTTTTATGTTTTTTATCTCCCAAGTACACATTTATTATATAAGAAGCTTTATTTTCAGCTTGTTCAAGAAACCCGATTATAAAGGTAAGCAATATTCTGGGAAATAGTTTCTATTAGCCCATGCAGACCTATTTGTGATTGTCACTGGGACTGATCCCCTTTCTTCTCAGTGGAGAGAGGCTGTTCATAATGGGAAAATTCTAGTGCAGGAAAAGTTAGTGCAAATCAGTTCCGCAATTTTTAAGGATTTAGCTGTGCATCAATCTTAGGTGCTAAGCGCTTTGCCTCTGCAAGGCAAAAATGAAAAAAAAAAAAAAGAAAAGAAAAGAAAAGTATTTGGCCCAAAGGAACTTCCTTCTTATTGAGACACCACTCATTGAACAGGATGGCATGGTTGAATAGATGAAAAAAGCCAGAGAAGTAGAGTCAATAACAGAGGCTTTACAGCATATTCCAGAGCAATGATGATACTGGCTGTGGGAGAAACCAGGTTGTGTCAGGATGTAATGACTGATGGAAGGAATTGAGCAAGACCAGAACTATAAGTGAAATTTGTCCCACTTAAGGTTGCTTGGTTGCTTTCAAGTTTTAAGCCTGACTTGACCCTATCTCCCAGCACCACTGGCAGCTGGTGAATGCCTCCTCCTCTAAATCCTTTCATTGGTTTCCATAGAAATGATAAGGCAGTGCATTTAAGTACACCCCTGTCACCTGTAATATTCTCTGGCTATAAAGATTTCATAGGATGGCAAATAATCATCCCTGCTTGACTTTTTTTCTCTGAACTGTCTTCCTCCAACCATCCTGGCATTTTTTTTCTTTAATCACCTAAAAGATGGTATACATAATGGAAAGAATACTCACTGATTGTGGCATCCAAACACCTTATTTAGTTCAAGAGCTGACTCTAATACTGCCTATGTGACATAGGCAGTCACTTAGCTTCATTTGGTTAAGTCATTTAACCTGATCCTTGGTTTCCTTCTGTAAATGGGGAGAATGATACTTGTTCAACACACTACCTTGTGAATAAAGTATTTTGTGAACCTTCAAGAGGGGTGTGTGTGTGTGTGTGTGTGAGTGAATGTGTTTGTATATATATAAAGTTTTTACATTTGATAACTTGACTAGTCTAACTCTTTCTAGATTAAGTCTCCAATTTATCAATCAAAACTGTAACTTTCTTTATTCTTCTCAACCAGTAGAGCTCTACCCCTCCTCAAAATATGAAGCACTAATTTTGCAAATGTAGTGTCATTCTCAGTGTAATATAGAGTCAGGCCAGTAATACAGATGTCAGACCAAAGAAGGAAATCAAATGGAACCAAATAAGGGTTTTTCTCTCTGATTCTCAACTTGCATATAGAAATTTGAGGCTTCAATTTCCTTCTACCACTTCAATCAAGCAAGATTGGTCTATAAATATTCTCTATACAATCATATCAGTTCCATGAGCTGGTTCTGAAAAGAAATTAGGCCTTGTCATTATTCAAATTCATCATGAGAGATTCGAAATTGCTTTTATGATGTAAACATGGTACAGAACAGCAGTTGGGTTAAAATAAAGTCAGTGATGAAGACAGTAAAATAACTGGGGAAAAAGGGAAAGAAGACATCCCTCCCAAACAGGATACATCAATCAAACCAAAACTGTATTTTAATGATTTAAAAGTTCTTTATTTTGCACTTTGCTAAAGTCCTTTATCATCCTGTCTTGATGCCAGAGAAGCATAATGAAGCTCAGATTTTTCAAACATTGTCAAATCCTGTTCATTTGGGTCACATCAAGTGATTGTCTTTAGTGAGGAGGACATGGAGAGAGGACATGTTTCCATCTTGAGTTTTCCCTGCCCACCATGAGCTCAGCAAAGTTAAAGTTAGAGCAAAAAGAGGCACTTGTTTAGAAGAGATTGGTTGACAATCCAGCTGTGAAATCTGCCATTACAGTTTCCATTTTAGCTGAAGTTATGTCTTGGCAGTCACCATTCATTCAACTAATAAGTCTATTTAATTCTTTTGTTGAAAAGGTGAGGATGCTGCCCCTGTAGTTTCCCACACATGTGCCAATCTGCTTAGCCACACATTGAGATTTTTTTTTTTCCTGGAAGAAGATCTTAGGTACATTAAGAAGAATAGTATGCTTTGGAAATTAATTGATGATTTTTAATTTACATGAAGAGACTGAGAAATTCATATTTCTGTAACCCAGAAATGGGATCTATAGTTAAAAGATTCCATTGAAAAGTGGTTCTCATAAATATTTGCTGACTGTCACAATGCAATCATTTGCCACCAATAGTGCACCATCCTCAAATATAATTGAATTGAAATGGGCACTGTGCTGCTATAAATCTAAATAGCAAGAAAATAGTAGGCTAGACTCCTCCAACTTTGCTAAGGATACCTTAATGGAAACATAAATACCATAATCATATGCTTTTTTTCATGCATTTTACCACTAAAGGGGAAAATGCCCATTTTAAGAAGAAAGACCCCTGTGAACTGCTCTTTTCCCCATTAAAATCGGAATCCAGTTGTGTCAAAAGATGATGTTGAGGGGGTGAAATAAAACTCATTTTGTCTTAGGTTGAGTTGGTATAAAGCAGGCAATATCTTTGAAATGTAGGATCCTATAAGAGAATTGTGTATATGCTATTCTTAACTAAAACATTAAATGCCACTTTAGATGTTGTTTTATTTATTTAGTAATATTTGTTCCTGCTTTACTTGAGAAATAAGAATTTAAAATTTGAACATAGTAAAATTCACGGTAAAGTCATTTTGAAATAGATTTTTAAGAACTAAAAAAATATAGAAGGCCTAAAAAAGGAATGATTTTGTCCAATGGGAATAAAAAAACTTACTTTACAGTGATATGAAATATTTGATTTCAATTCCTGTCAAGCTCCTGATAAGTAAAGGAATGTTATTTTCATTTTATTTATATCCTTCATATCTAGCATAGGTCTTGCATATAGTACATGTTTAATAATTCTTATGAATTGTGTGTGTGTGTACATGCACATATACACATTTGCATAGTACAGAGAATCCTTGTTCATGCACTGAAAGTATTTTAAAAGATTTGTGCTTTTACTAGTATTGGTATTTTCTTCAATTTCATGTATTGCGATGTAGCCATGTTTTTGCCTTATTCATGAATTGCCATGACCAATTTTCTAGTGAACCTTACTAGACCTGTTAGACTGATCTTCAGATGACAAAAACAGACCCCATTCAAGGGTTCTTTCCAATTTGGTATGAAACCTGTCAGAGCTCTTGCTTTTCTGGCCCAACTATTGAGAGCCCAGATTTTATGTTCCATTGTAGCCATGGGAAAGGATATCAAAGTGTGTACAATTATTATAGGAATTGTAGCTAGTCTTAGCCATTTCTATCAGAATTTAAAATTTGAGCTATTTCAAGTTTATTCAACTCTAATTGAATTGTATTCTAATATTTCTTAACCAACGATTCCATGTTGCTAGGGATAAAATATAAAAAACAAAAGCTGCCTTTGTCCTCAAGAAGCTTACAGTATACTTGGTGTGAGAGAATATAACATGTATGCAGATAAGTAATTAGAAAGTCCAAACAAAATAATTTGAAGAGGGAGAGAAAATAAATAGGAAAATCAGGAAAGACCTTGTATATAGGAAATGGAAACTGGGCTAAAATTTTCAGATCGGGGAGGAATCCTATGAGAAAAGAGCAAAGAAAATGTGTATTTCACATAAGAAGGTTCATCTATGCGAAGACATGAACGTGGGAGTTGGAATGCCATGTATAGGGAATGTGAAGGATGCAAGGTTGCCTGCACATATAGTGCATTAAGGAAAGGGTAGAGTAATATGGAATTAAATGAGAGCTGTTTTTAAGGGTGACTTCAGATTTTATCTTTGAAACCATATGAACCCAATGTAGATTTTTTATTAGGAAACTGCGATTTTTAAATATGTATTTTATAAATATGAACATAAAAGTTTAATAAAGAATGAGTTGAAAAGGGGAGAGACTGGAGGCTGATTAGAAAAGAGAAAGTAAAGCAAGAATAAAGTTCAGGAGAGATATTGGAACTGTATATATAGGTGATATATCTGTAATATTAAGAGATTCTCCAATTGTTAGATTTTTTTTTTAACAAATAAAACAAATTCACTGTGAAATTCCAAATGCCACTGTGAAACAACCTTGCTGACAGAATTTCAAAGGCAGTTAGGTCAAGATTAAGATCAAGGTCAATTTTAATGACTTATTGCTTCATCATTTTTTATTAAGTAGCATTATCTGAAAATATAATTTATTTAGAGAAATAATATGCAATAGTTATTTTGTTTTGCTCATCATTCATATTGGTTCCTTGTTTAAATGTGTTATAAAAATCAAGGGGTACAAGAATACTATTTTGGTTTTCAAGTGTTAAGCAAACAGAAAAGTGTATACATACATGCCCTAGCTTTTTCCTGTTTTGGTTTTTCCTCCACCCTTTGATGAAAAGCTAGTTATTTCATTAGGTTATCATTATCTGAGAAAACAAAATCTTAATTTAGGTACAATTCACTATTAACTTTTTAATTGTCTCCTCTCTGTTTTCCTTTGTCTCTCAAATGGTCTAAGAATCATTTGTTGTAAGGAAGGTGTGTGAATCCATAAACCAACTGGATCAGCATTTACTAGTCATGGACTGAGTTTTTTTCCTACTTATGTACATACTCTTGGCTCATGATGAAACACAACACAGATTTTAATATAAATTCATGAGGATTTCTGTAGAATCCTGTTGTGGGGCATTTCCAACTGCATTTCAGGTGTTCAGGTTATTTTTTTGGGGAAATTTACCAAGAGTTCAATCCAAAATTTATTCCTTTTAAATGTAGGGGGTTTATTAGGGCCTTTTTTACCCTGAACCTAAATCCTAGATTTTAGATTACTATTTGGTCATTTTCTTTTTGCCATTTTACACATTTCTGCCATTTTTCTTGTTAGATAACTTTTTAGATGTTTCTACAAGGCAAAAATGGGGAGAAATCTGTTTCTCTTATAAAACTATGTTTTTTGATTTTAAAATGGACATCAAATTCAACAATCATTAAAAACCTAGTGTATATACATGTTCTGTGGTCATACTGGCTTTGTCCTGGGACAAATGCCACTTTAAAATAAGACCTGAAACCTGCCCTTGTGAAGTAAGAGAGGAATTTGCTTTGTCAGTAAAGAATAGAAAATAACTAAAAATTACCACTAAACTTCACATGGTCATGCCAATTTTTAAATTTTACATGCATTTTATTTTTCCTGTGAATCAACAGTGATTTGATACACCACAATGTGTTGCCAGTAATGATTTTAGAATACAAATCATGTAAAAAATCATATATCTACCAGAAAATGTATGATAGGAAAAAGGAAGTGGGTCAGTCACATTGGAAAAGGGAATGAATAAGCCATTGGATAGCCCAAGGAATGACCTGTAATTGAGTGGATTTAGGATTGATAGATGAACAAGAATAAAAAAATGGTTTGGTTAAGTTTCCTGTCTGGATTTGGGATCAGCTCCTTCTGAGGTGCAGTGAGAGGCAATTGTTACAGAGATGCATGTATCTATGACATCACAGTGTTGACATCTAGTAATAATGTCAATTATGTGTATGGTTGTGCATACATTAAGTTTAGTGTGTCTGACTGTGGCTGATTAGAGCAATATGAACCCTGAATGCTCTGTCACAGGTTGGGCACAAACAGTCCTTATAACCATTTGGAATGAATTCTTTAACTTTGTGTATCTTGCATTTCTTATGAGCTAATTCATTCTGCTTTGCTCATAGAACACAGCACTTCTCTGATGTGGATATGCTCTGCTGGGCGATCCTGTGCCAGTATCTCCCATGTCATAAATCACTTCTAAAGTTCCTAAAAGAGGATGTCCTTATGTCACTTTTTCTGACTACCTTGTGAGTGCTTGCCCTGTATGAGTCCTCCATAAAATAAATTTTTTGGCAAGTGTACATTTGGCATCTGGACAACATGGCCAGACCAATGATGGTGTTGCACTCTCTGCAGAAGAGTTTGGATGCTTGGCAGTTTAGTTCAAGAAGGACAGAATCTGGTATCTTATCCTGTCAGATGATCTTTAGAATCTTTCTAAGACAATTCAAATGGAAGCAATTCAGTTTCTTGGCACGGCACTGGTATATTATTCAAGTTTCACAGACATACAACATCATACTATTTTACCAAAAGACATCTGAGCAACATCCCTTTGTAATGTGAAATGGAGATAATGAAGAGATTTAAGAGACTACATCTGGTTGGTAGAGTACCTGAAGAATTATGAATAGAGGTTCACAATAATTTATAACAAGTAGCAACAAAAAAAAAATCCCAAGGAAAAAGAAAAGCAAAAAAGCAAAATGATTGATGCAGCTTTACAAATAAAGAAAAAAGGGGAAAGAAAACAGATAGATAATACCAAATTAAATGCAAAATTCCAGACAATAGCAAAAAGATATGAGAAAATTTTCTTAAATGAGCAAAGAAATAGAAAACAGCAAAATAAGGAAGGAAAGAGATCTCTTCAAGTAAATTAGAGATATCATGCAAAACTGGATATTATATAAGTAAGATGTGATAAGGACTTAGAAGTAGAATAAATTAAGAAGAGGTGGCAAAAAAATACAGAATTGTACAAGAAAGTTATTAACATCCTCAATAACCACAATGGTATGGTTACTGATCTAGAGCCAGATATCTTGGAGAATGAAGTCAAGTATAGCTTAGGAAGCATGGCCAACAATAAGGCTAGCGGAAGTGACAGAATTGCAGGTGAACTACTTAAATCTTAAAAGGTAATGCTGTTAACATGTTTTATATAATATGTCAGAAAATTTGGAAAACTCATCAGTGTCTACTGGGTTAGAAATGTTCAATTTACATCCTCTTCCTAAAGAAGAGCAAGCCCAAAGAATATTCAAATTATGGAACAAGTATACTTATTTCCTTAAAATTATTGAAATAATTATCAACAATTTTAGATATGCAAACAATACCAATCTGATGAAGAGTTAAGAGGCCTCTTGATGATGGTGATAGAAAAGAGTATAAAAACAGGCTTGAAGTTTAACATAAAAAAAAAAAAAAAACAAAAACAAAACCCAACCTCAAAACCTCCAAAGATCATGGAAACTTTTTCCATCACTTCCTGGCAAATAGAGGGAGAAGAAATGGAAGTAGGGTCAGATTTTATGTTTTTGGGCTCAAAGCTCACTACAGACAGAGATGCATCCATGAAATCAAAGGAAAGCAATTATAAATCTGGAAAGCTTACCAAAAAGCAGAGACATCATCTTCCTATTAAAGGTCTGTATAAATAAAGCTATGGTTTTTCCTATAGCAACTTTGGCTATGAGAGTAGAACTAAGAACTAAAAGAAAAGCTGAGAACCTCAGATTTGGCATTTTCAAATTGTGGTGGTAGAAAAAAATTTGAGATAATTCAGACAACTTAGTGGAAGGACAAATACTCAAGTTGAAGCTTAAATGCTTTGTCCACATTATGAGAAGACCCAGATGCTGTGAAAGATTAAAGTCAAAAAGAAAAGGGCTGGCAGAAGAAAAAAATGGATGGATAGAATCATGGAAGCAACAAATATGAGCTTCACCAGGCTTTAGGACATAATAGAGAATAAAAGGATCTGACATGCTATGCTTCAAGGGGTCAAAAAAAATTGCCCATGACTCAATAACAAAAAGTGTGTGTGTGTGTGTGTGTGTGTGTGTGTGTGTGTAAACATATATATTTATATACACACTTTAAGTGATCTATGGTCTCATCAGTATCCATGCAAATCCAGTCATACATTCTCATTTAGCTGATTAAGCACCTACTTCATACAAGACTACAATTTGGAGTTTTCTGATCTACTATCATAATATAAAAATAATACATGATTAGATCATTAAAGATGTGCAAAGATAGAGAAAGTATGAGAATCAGAAAGTGCTTCCTTTAAGAGGTATTTTTGGGGTTGGCAGAATTTAACTGAGGTAGGGGACTGTTTCAATTATAAGAAATGGGGCAAGTAAAAGCATAGAAAAAGGAACGCATGAGAGACATATTAGAAATGGTGAATGGTACACTTTGACTGGAACACAGAGTATGTAGAAGAGAATAGTATGAGATGAAACTGGAAAGGTAAAGTGGTAGATACTAAATTTAAATTTTATTCCATAGGCAATAAAAAATGATCAAGATATTTTGAATAATAATAATATAATGTAGCTAGCATTTATAACAGGACTTGAAGGTTTGCAAAGCACTTTGACAAATGTCTCATTTGATCCTCACAACAGCCGGAACTATTATTCCCATTTTACAGATGAGGGAACAGGCAGAAAGAGAATAAGTGACTTGCTCAGGATCCCACAGCTATTAAGTATCTGAGGCTGGAATTGAACTCGAGTCTTCCTGACTTCAGATTCAATTCTCTATCTACTTTGCTACCTAACTAGTAGGGAAATAGCAATACTTTTCGGCATAAGATATCCTCTGACAATAATGTGAATAATATTTTGGAGGGGAGTTGGAAAAAAAACTCAAGGAATCCTATTTGTAGTGATATTCTTAGTATGTAAAAATAAGTACCAATTTTAAGGAGGTCACAGTAAAGATGGGAGAGGTATTGTCAATGAAGAATCAACAGGTAAACGTTGTCTTTGAATCACAGATTTACATCTGGAAGAGAATTTTGAGGTCTTGGACATCAATACCTCAAGGTGAGTTACTATAGTATTTAGCAAAAATATAACATTGGCTACCTCTTAAAACATTTATCATATTTCAGGTCCCATGCTAGGTGATATATTTAGAAATCTGATTTCTCTAATCCTCCCATCTTACAGGTAATAAAACTGAGGGAGGCCCAGAGTGGCTTGCCTAATATCCCATATATGATTGTCTTGGAATTTGAATTCTGGTTCTCTTAACATTTTATATGTTGTATTACTTTTGAAAGCATCAAGTAACTCAAACTCTGCTAAATGTTTCCTAGCACAACTCCCTGAAGGCATCCTTTGAAGCACAGATAAGATTTTATTTTAAGATTGACTTGACACATTTTATTTGTAGTTAGCACATCCATGTAAATCATTCTAGTGCCACAGCTTTTTTAATTGCCTCCGCAACCTTATTTTTACTTTTAATTTGCTTGTTAACTCCACTTAAGTTCAAAATCAAATTCAACAGTCATTTATTAAGCATTTACCCTCTACTATATATAATATAATATAGTATATGATATAATGATATATATATGATATAATATATAATATATACAATAATTCTTTAACATGATATATATTATCAGTTTATTATATAAAATGTATTATATTAATAATTGTTCTATAATTTTCTGTTATTGTTTTTATTAACATGAATATAGCCCTTACTATGTGCCAGGTACTATGCTTAGTGCTTTACAATTATTATTTCATTTGATTCTCACAACAGTTCTCCAGGTTCAGATACTCCAGAGGTATCACTCCATCCCCTGCACCCCTAGCTGTCCCTCTATTATCCAAATCAATAGAGCAAAGTTTAGTTTTATTTTGTTTCTACACTTAAGTCTTCCATTTTCAGGAAAAAAAACAGAACAGTTCTCATTTCGTGTTTTAGTTCTCAACTCCAGAGCCATGGGGGCTGGCGGTAGGAGTTGGAGAGAACGTTCCAAGAAGCAAAAATATGTGATGTGTATTATGGATGAATCACAATTCAGTTCAGAAGGAAAACCACTACCACTTCTGAATTTGTTGACTATCATAACCTAAAAATACATCCCACCAAATGAATCCCACGTCAGAAAAGCAACAAACACATTTCACTTTCCAGGGCTGTGCTCTGTTGAGAAAGTTTAAGGGGACTTTCACATTGAGAAAAACAAATGTGAAGGGCTGAATCTGAAAGTCAAGAGCTGTTTCATGTTAGGTTCTTTCTGTTATGAACTGCTAATAATCCCTGTTCTCTTCTGTCTCTCTTGGCCCAAATATATACCCAGGACCTGATTATATAATGTAATGCTCTTGAGGAGTAGTTGTAAAGCACTGTTTTAACTCTGCTTCTTTTTTCTTCAATTCTAATGGATCCTTCCTAGGGTTTTTATATAGAATTAAGTGGAGAGGAGTGGCAGTAGTAGTGAATTGGCAGTGGAGAAGGCAATCCAGCAAGATGAAAAGCTCAGTGAGATATAATTTTGCAATGGAAGACTTTCCCACTAGCCCTGTAAATCTTAACTTAGGGTAATTTACAATAAGCCTACATGCAGATCATGGAAAGAAATCAGTGGGAAGTATATTTCTAACTTTTCCTATTTCCCTTCCTTTCATCATGGAAGACCAAGTCCCATGAAATGTTCAGAAATCTATACTCTGAACTAGTTCAGGTTTGCTGTAAATAGATAGTACACCAGCATGAGACACAGTATAGGGGTAGCTAGGTGGTGCAGTGGATAGAGTACTGGCCCTGAAGTCAGGAGGACCTAAGTTCAAATCTGGTCTCAGACACTTAACATTCTCTAGCTTTGTGACCCTGGACAAGTCACTTAACACCAATTGCCTCAGCAAATAATAATAATAATAATGAAAAAATAAAATTTAAAAAAAGAGACACAGTATATTGCCTATATAAAAAAATCCAGGTCATCAGGTTTGGTTGCTTTTCAGAGAAAATAAAATTCTTTGGTTATTTTGGATATATCAATTAAATATGAGTAAACAAAAGACAGGCAGGCACACACATTCAGAGACAGAAAAAGAGAGATGGGGAGGGAGTAACGTGTGCATATATATGTATATATGTGTCCAATGTATACACGTCAGTATATAAAGTCCAGACTGTATTGTTTCTTTGCTTTCCAAGAAGTTGAAATTCATCTCTAGTTTCAGTGTGATAACTAAAAGACTTTTGGGATTGGGGCAGGTTTGTGGGCAAGAAGCAGTTATTAATACAAAATTTCTAATATGAAAAGGATTATTTTAAACTTGATGAATATTGTATTATTATTTTTTTGAGTCCATACTTTCCCCAGCTTCTAAATCTGGGCTGACTTGTGGCTTATAATTAATTTTAGTTTTCCATGTATACTTAAATATTTTTTCTTTCAAATATAGCATTTTAGGAGAACAATCTTTGTTTGAATTAATAAGGTATAATTAAATACTTTAGGAAATAGTTGTATGATGAGTCCAGGGTCAAGAAGACCTGGGTTTATACTCTGCCTTTAAATTTCTAGTTGTGAAACTCTGGACAAGTCATTTAACCTCAATATATTTTGGATAAAGTCCTTAACCATGTATATTCAGTCATAGGTCAATTGTGAAATGCTTTGGTTTGGTGGAGGGAGTTGCCTAGGCTGACAAAGTTAGGAATTCTTCAGGTATTCAGGTTAAGACAAGTATATTAATATGACTGATGGGAAATGGATACATTATTAGGCTGGGCTGTGGTTTTGTGATCTTGCAGGAGAGTGTCATTTGGGTTTCATAAATTGAGGTAGGAGTACAGGAGAAATGGGGCAATGAAGCAGAAAGACTGCTTTTAGAAATCTTTCTACTCTTAAATTCTGACTTCGGAATCAGAACTGGATTAAAGTCTTTGCTTTGCCACTTACTAAGTATAACCTTGGGCAAATTATTTAAATTCCCTGAACCTCCATTTTTTCCATCTGCCTAATAAGAATAATACTGGTATTACCTGGCATTACTTACCCACAAATGGTTGCTGTAAGGAATTTACTAACCTTCAATGCCTTTAACAAATGTGAATTATAGTGTGAGATATCATGATGGTAGTGGAGGAAAGAGCTTTGTGCTTTTCAGAGAGCAAAGCACTTTAAAAATAAGATATATTACTTATTAGTTATGCACAATAAAGGTCTGATAAAATCTGCATCTGGTAATATATTTTAATGTTAATATAACCTTCAATTCTTATCCATTAACTGAAACTGTTAGTGTTATACCAATACTAATTTTGTTCACCCAGGCACTGGTTAACCTTAATTGATAAAATTCGATTGTCCCATCATTTCCTTAATCTTTTGAAGCATCTTTAATGATGTTCTTTCCCTCTTCACCATGCATCTTTATGGCTGGCCTTTCTTTTTCTTCCTTCATAGGATCATAGATTTGAAACTAGAAAGGACTTTAAAGATAATGGAGTCCAACTTAGTCATTTTATAGATGAAGAGAGATATTAATAATTAGACCAGGATTACACAGCTAGTAAGTATTTCATGTGAGATTTGAATGCAGGTCTTCCTGCCTCTAAGTCTAATGCTCTATACACTATCTCCCTCCAAAATTTTTTTGATATTGTACATTTGTCTCCCAGAGACATTGAATCTCCGACTTGAAAGGGACCCAAGAGTTCATTTTGAACAATCTGTACCTGAACAGAAATCCCCTTCATTTATCATTAGCAAATGATCATCCAATTGTACTTAATGTTGAGGCATCACAGAATAGTGGGAAAAACATTGGCATTGGGTTCTGTCAAAATTAGGTTTAAATCCTGACTCTACTACTTACTAATTATCTCCTCTTGAGCAAAATTCGTTACCTCTATGGGTCCAAGTCTCATCTGTAAAATAAGGATGTAGCTTAGGATCCCCCAAAGGGTCTTTGGATGGATTTCAAAGAGAGGGAAAGTGTCTATAAGTTTTACTTTGATAGATATGGCCCAATATAATTGGTTTCTTAGCCTTTCTTTTTTATTATTATTAATTTTGAACATTATTCTGAGAAGAGGTACATAAACTTCACCAGTCTGCCAAGGCAGTCATTTAGACACAGACATAGACATGGACGTAGAAGCACACATACACACAGCTTGACCTCTAAAAGTGCCTTCCAACGAAACTCTATTCCATTTCTAGACAATACTACTGTTAGGAATATATTCTTCATATTGAACTTAAATATGATTTTTTTTAATTAAAGCTTTTTATTTGCAAAACATATGCATGGGTAATTTTTCAACATTGACCTTTACAAAGCTTTCTGTTACAAAATTTTTCCCCCTAGTTCCCTTCCCCCCCAGATGGCTCCACTACATGTTAATTATGTTAAAATACTTGGCAAATCGAATATATGTATACATATTTTTACAGTTATCTTGCTGTGCAAGAAAAGTTGGATCTACAAGAAAAAAAAATCAGAGAAAGGAAACACAATGCAAGCAAATATCAATAGAGAGCATGATAATGTTATGTTGTGGTCCACATCCCTCTCTCTGGATGTATATGGCTTTCTTCACTGAACAACTGGAACTAGTTTGAGATATTTCATTATTGAAGAGAGCCATGTCCATCAGAATTGATCATCATATAGTTTTGTTGCTGTGTATAATGATCTCCTGGTTCTGCTGATTTCACTCAGCATCAGTTCATGAAAGTCTCTCTAGGCCTCTCTGAAATCATCCTACTAGTCGTTTCTTACAGAACAATAATATTCCATGACATTCATATACCATAATTTGTTCAGCCATTCTCCAATTGCTGGGCATCCATTCAGTTTCCACTTTCTAGCCACTATAAAAAGGGTTGCCACAAACATTCTTGCACATGTGGGGCCCTTTCCCTCTTTTAAGATCTCTTTGGGATATAAGCCCAATAGAAACACTGCTGGATCAAGTTTGATAACTTTTTGAGCATAGTTCCAAATTGCTCTCCAGAATGGTTGGATCCATTCACAGTTCCACCAACAATGCATCAGTGTCCCAGCTTTCCCACATCCCCTCCAACATTCGTCATTTTCTTTTCCTGTCATTTTATCCAATTTGGCAGGTGTGTAGTGGTACCTTAGAGTTGTCTTAATTTGCATTTCTCTGATCAATAGTAAATCTTATTTTCTTGATTTCCACCTATCACTCCTTTTATTCTCTAGATCAAGGAAAACAAACTTAGTCTCCATAGCATAGATAATTGAAGATAGGTTGAATATTCTCATATTTTATTTTAAAACCAAGAACAGAACAGAGGTAATTTTCTGCTTTGTAGATTTAGGTTCAATAGAACCAGAGCAAACAAAGAAAATTTCCCTGGAATATTTTAATACCATATATTATCATAAGATCATCTATTTAGAGATAAGAGAGCAATTAAAAGCCATCTTTACCAACCCATTTATTTGATGGCTGAGGAACAGAGGTTCAGGCAACTCCAGTTGTTTATCTACAATCATACAAGTAGGAAGTAGTAAAATTGACTGTATCTATGCTCTCTGACCCCAACAGGAGAATACTCTTCTCAGGACTGTATTGCACATCCACTCTTGAAGATTTACATAAAACCATGGGCAAGATTACACATAATAAGAAGGCATAGGGAGGGTTAGTCACCACTGTAGAAAGGAATTATAGCTGCAAGTAACAGTCTCTAATGAAACCTTATGATGTACAGAACACTAGAACTCCACAATTCTTACCAACATTTTCAAAGGGTTAAATTGAGAGTTTGAAGAAAAAATATCATCAGGTGTGAGCTGAATATGAAAAGATAATATTTTTTTAAAAGGGGAATTTAAGGGGTGAAAGAGGAATGTACTGGGAGAAAGGGAAAGGGAGAAGTGGAATGGTGTAAATTATCTGCCATAAAAAGAGGCAAGAAAAAGCTTTTACAGTGAAGGGGAAAGAAGGGTGAGAAAAGGGGGAATAAGGGAACCTTATTCTCATCAGAATTGGCTAAAAGAGGAAATAACATACATACTGATTATGGCTATAGAAATCTATCTTATCTTGGAGGAAAGTAGGAGAGAAATGGGAAATGGGAAAGAGGAAGAGTGATAAAAGAGAGGACATATTAGGTGAGGGAAAGATCAGTAACTAAACACTTTTGAGGACAGACAAGGTGAAATGAGAGAGCGAATAAAATACAGCTAATAAACTAATTGTAAAAAGAAAAGAATTTTGAAGCAGGTTCCTCTGATAAGGCCTCATTTCTAAAACAAGGAACCGAGTCAAATTTATTTTTTAAAAAATGAGCCATGCCCCAAATGATAAGTGATTAAAAGATATGACATGCTCAAAAGGCTATAAGTTCATACATATCCTTTGTCCTAACAATACCACTACTGGCCATGAATCCCAAAAGAGATTTTTTTTATTTTAAAAAAGATAAGGACCTCTATATACAAAAATGTTTACTGCAGCTTTCTTCTCAGGGCAAAGAATTGGAAATTGAGGGGATGCTCATCAATTAAAGAATGACTGAATAAACTGTGGTATGTGATTATAATGGAATATTGTTATTCTATGGAAAATGATAAGCAGGATGCTCTCAGAAACAAACAACAAACAAAAAACCTGGAATGTCCTCCATGAATTCAAGCAAAGTGAAATGTACTATATAATAATAATAATAATAATAATAATAATAATAATAATAATGCTTCTATTTATATAAACTTTAGCAAATTTCTAAGTGTCATCTACATGTCAGTCATCACCATCAGCATCAATATTATCATTATCCTTTACCTATGCTATGATATTATCATTGTCCACTTACACAGGTCATAAACTCATCTGCAGCTTACATTGCTGAGACAGTTGACTGGATACTGAGAGATTTAAGTCACTAAGTCTCCATCATTTTCAGCAAGCTTTTATGAGAGCCATTATTTGTTCCCAAGTCTTCCTGAATTTAAGACTGTTTCTTTAGACATTGTGCCATGCATCGTATCATCATCCTTATCACCAATGAGAATGTGACTTTGCCACCATGTTCTTACATTGCTCACACTGGATATTTCTGTCCTATATCATTTACCTGCTTTTATCTACTTCAAAAATTTTAGAGCACAAAAGTTCACTAAATACTGCCTGAGAATCTAAATTTGAGGAAAATCAATTCCTCTGTCCACTTTCTCCTAGAACCCTTTAGAGAACTCACAGAGGTAATTACCAATCATAACAAACTATATTTAATTGCAGTGTTTGTTCTTGATGACAGATTTGTTTGACCTAAAAAGTATGTCCTGATGAATAGAAATAGTATTCTCAGTGATTTGTGAAGGTTATTTAGAGCTGTTAAGGGAAGAAAATAATAACTCTGATTGTCTTTTCTTCTGATATTTTCTTGTAAATGATTGTATATTTTTAGATCCATAGAAGAAAATGACTAGATAGTCCTACAAAATAAATGACATTCTATATACTGTTATATTAATTTGATTTATTGATATTATTATTTATGTGAATGATAGTAATAATTTACATACTGCTTTAAGATTTGCCATGCAAAAATGCATGTAAAATGTTATCTCATTTAATTATCATTTGGTTAAATTTTTCTTTCTTTTATCCATAATCCATAATTCCCTGGTATGGGGGAAATAGAGGATATATTTGCAAATGAAGGAAAGGAGAGGTAGCTGTATATAACAGATTGCTTATAGGAGGACATGGATTCAAATTTTATCTCAGACACCTTTAACATCTATATGACTTTGGTCAAATCATTTAACCTCTGTCTCCCTCAATTGCCTCATGAAAAATAGAGACAGTAATAGCACCTAACTTCCAGGATTGTTGTGAGAATAAATGACATATTTCTAAAAATGCTTTGCCAGCCTTAAAATGCTCTATGTTAAAAACAAAACAAAACAAAACAAAAAACAATATTTAGGAAGGACAATACAGTGCCTGTGTATGACAAATCAACTTTTTGGTAGCAAAATCCAATTGTCCATTATTCTTCAGGGATCAATAAATTATGCAGAAAATTGAAATGTCATAATATGACAGTTTTAGATATTACAAAGTTTTCTACCTGGTCTGTTTTTGTGTGGCTCTGATTTTGGAGAAGTTCACATGGTTTGAGTTATTAGTCTTCCTCTCTCATAATTTCCCATCTCTAAAAATGACCTCAAACCAATGACAGTTTTAGATATTACAAAGTTTTCTACCTGGTCTGTTTTTGTGTGGCTCTGATTTTGGAGAAGTTCACATGGTTTGAGTTATTAGTCTATTAGTCTTCCTCTCTCATAATTTCCCATCTCTAAAAATACCACACTGATTTTAGGTTTTCCCAGCCTTTTATTGGGCTGTAGGAGTTGGCTATTATAACCCTTCCCTATATATTCTGGGTGTCTAAAATGTTGCTATGACAATTAGATCAAACATTTATAATTAGAAAGCAATTTAGTCTGTGGTAATTTGTTATTTAATTGTAAATAGCTACAGTTTAATTCCCCAAACAAAGGAAGAAGACTAGTGTATTTTAATATAGAAGAGGAAGTGAGAATGGAGGGAGTCTGGGATTAGAAAAATGGGGGGCTGGGCTCTCAAACTCTTAATCTGTTAGTAGAATAGTCAGGGGAAATCTCCACCCTCTCCTGATTCTTGGCTGCATGTGATAATACCTTAATACTGAATAATGTGGAATAATGAGGTAATTTATTTTTAAAGAGCAAGAGAGATGTGAAATCTTTGAATAAAAACTATACTTTAATTGCTAAGCATTAGTATTATTAATGCTTTGGTCTCATTACATGACCATTGATTACAATAGGGATCATATGTTATAAACGTGTGGTCTAACATATTGTAGATTTTTTTTTTTTTTTTTTTTGGCAAACAAGGATCATTCCAGAGTAATTTCTCTCAAACTTGAGAGTGGCAAATCTAGCATAAAATATGCTCTAGGCTTTTTTATTCTTTTATTAATACATCATTTGCAGGTATACTCTGTCCACTTGCCTGAGATCAACTGCATACATAGCTCATGAAATGAAGTCTCATTATATATCCAAGGATTGCTAAATGCCCATCATGGAATAAATGAATGCATTTGAGTTGTTTTAATTAGCTAGGTGTGATTTAAAGGTTGCTGAAATCAAAAAGGCTTATTCATTTTTCATCAATAATCACTTACCTTAATATTTCATTAGAACCTGCTGATTTGCAGACCACCTTCTGGGCTTTGATTCATTATGACTACTGACATAATTTAACTTTTCCTCTTTTTCCCATTCTATGTTATGCACTTTCATCTCTGAGACACTGTTAAGATGTTTCCAACATTCACAGACTGCTAATTGATCCAACTTTTTTTTTTTTTTTTTTCCAGAACTGTACTTAAAGCTAAGAGTTCTAGGCTATAGAGAGCTGAGTTAGTATAAATCTTCTTTCATCATTTGTACATCTGACAATAACATTTAATTTTTTTGTTTGTTTCATGTTTTCTGAGGTTAAAGATTAACCTATAATACCTAGAATAAATAGCTCTCAGTGTGAGTTGGACACATTCTAGACATGCATATTTGCTCTAATGTAAAGCATTTTGGTCTTAGTAGGTGACAGATATGACATATTTACATACCTGTCATGTAAAATTGTAGAAAGATTGATTCATTGGTCATTTAAGCATTGACTTTTATACTTGACCTCAAGTTCAGGTGAATTCTTGTCCATTTTCTTGGTATTCAGATCAACATCTCAGAATAGTTGTGTTCAGAATGCTGCCATCTAGTGATTACTTTTATATCTATTATTTTGCAGTTGGAACTAAAAATTCCCCATTAATATAATGCATGTGATGATATGTAGCCAGAGGATAACTTAATCCCTACGTCACCCCCAATTTTCTATTCAATAGCATTTCTTGAACTGTGAAAATAACAGAAGCCAAAAGAAGATAAGTTTTGGAGGATTGGGCAAGTACTGGAAAAGAACAACAAAACAACAAAAAATCCAAGCCTGATTGGAAACTCTTTGGAGAACAAGTTGTAAGCATCAAGATATTAATTTTCTGTGAAGAGGTCATCCTTTCCCTCGATTTTCATGAGCAGCTTATTTCGAAAGTGAGGATGTGATATCCATCCATCATAACTCATTTCAGGCAGTTAGTTCTGGAAGTGTTAAGAGAAGGGTCAATGTTAGTAGCATTGAGATTTTTGTTTTGCTCATTTCTGACTGAAATAAATTTAGCTAGAGTTGGGAAGCTGCTGCATTGTTTATGATTGAGCACAGAACCACCTTTTTCTTTTTGTATGCATAGCAATTTCCCTGGACCTGTTCTAATTTGAATTTCAAAAAACTATCCTGAAAGTCTTGCTTAGATAGTTAAAGCTAAGTTGTTGTCTGTCTTCTAAAACCACATTAAACAGTTACTGAAAGAATGAACTTCATTAGCTCCCATTAGCCATTCCACTTGTGAACCTGGATTAAAAAAAAAAAAAATTCAACTAGTTTCTAGAAACCATGATTTGAGTACTTAGCAGAAAGATGGATAGATTGCAGAGAGAATTCCCCATTTTATAAATAACTTTTCTTGGCCAACTTTTTTACTGCATTTGTATTATTTCTTAGACAATTGACTGCCAGCATTCCTCTTACCCTAAATTTCTGTTCCCAATTCATTCCTTAAAAGCCAATGAAATACCAAAGAAGATATAAATATTGCTTATGGAAGATTGGAAGACATTTTCATGGTTTGAGATGTTGGCCACCCTGAAAAATTCTAATTTGTTGTTTACTCAAAGCTCTTCTTGACATTTTGCTTAGCTTTTGAGTTTTTACTGATATTGCATTTCCATAAAATAAATATTTTGTTCATACATATTTCATAGTTAGATTTAACATATGACTTGTTTTGTTTTTTTGTTTTTAATAAATCTGTTCTCTCCTCCTCACATTATTCAGTTCTCCTGGAAGGGGTTTTGAGATCAAGCTTGACATGACATTTCATTGAATTTCTCATTCCAACCAAGATGCGATCTTCTCTTTCTCTTGGAGAGGTCTTAGGCTGTCTTTTCTGTTTTACAATTTTCCAGCCTACATAGATGCATATGCACACAAGTGTCAGAAATTGCATGAATATAGAGTGGGCAGATTTTAGCCCAAGAAATTTTGGAAAAAGCTGAATAAAAATTCATTTCTATTCAGCTAACAATTATTCCTATAAGATCCCAGTAAAGTTTTCAATTTCATATGTATATATTTGCATATAACACATATGCATATATACATATATGTGTGTAGAAATTGACATGTAATTCAAAACTTTATGGGGATTTTATGGGAATAACTATTTTAATATATATGTGTGTGTGAGAGAGGGAGACAGACAGAGAGAAGTAATGGATAAGGAATTCAAAACCACAAATCACTTAAAATTTTCAAACATAATGGAAGAAGCTTGGAGTCAGAAGATCTGGGTTTTTAAGACTTTGTTCTGACACTTACTACCTTTGTGACTTTGGATGATCTGAACTGTTTCTTCATTTGTCAAAAGCATTTCTCCAGACTAAACATCTCCTTTTGCTTCCGTTTATGCTCTTCTGACCTGATTTTGGGGAACTTTCTTTATTATCCTGATTCACTTTTTTGAATGCTTTCCAGCTTTTTAATCAGTATAATTTTTAACTCTTTGCTAGCCACCCTGTTCCTAGAGAATTTAATAATATAGAAGTTGTTTATTTGACCTCAGCTTCTAACTTGTTTCTTTGAGCAAATTTATCCCCCAATTTCTTCACATATTTCCTTTAGTTCTCTATAATTGCTCAGAAACATGCTTATTTATTATACATATAATCTTTGAAATTCTATTTTCTGAATACTTTAAATTTAGAAATTCAACAAGTATTGATTAATTACCTCCTGTTATTACTACAAGGCGTAATGGTAGGTATGTTGTAAATACAAAGGTGCATGACACTATCTACCAGAGAGCTAACTTGCATAGAATGTGAGACAGTAGAGGAAAGTACAGCACTTAGAATCAGAAGAATAGGATTAAGTTCAGGCTCCACTATTTAATAGCAATACATCACTTAACCTCCCTGAGCCTCAGTTTACTTACTTGTCTCAGGGGAATCAAATTTACATTTTCTACATCAAGAATTGTTGGAAGGCAAATGCTTTATAAACTGTACTACATTGTAAACATATAAGCTATTGCTATTATGATAGCCTATAATCCAAAGACTAAAGCAATCAAAAATACTAGACTGCACTTTTTTTTTCTTTGTTAAAGCTTTTTGTTTTTCAAAACATATGCATGGATAATTCTTCAACATTAACTTTGTTGTTGAATCTTGTGTTCCAATTTTCCCCCTTCCCTCAATACCTCTCCTAGATGGCAAGTAGTCCAATATATGTTAAACATCATAGAAATATGTTAAATCAGATATATGCATACATAATTATATAATTATCGTGCTGCATAAGAAAAATCAAATCAAACCAGAAAAAAAAATGAGAAAGAAAATAAAATGCAAGCAAACAATAACAAGAAATAGTGAAAATGCTATGTTGTGAACCACGCTCAGTTCCCACAATCCTCTCTCTGGTGTAGATGGCTTTCTTCATCACAAGACCATTGGAACTGTTCTGAATCATCTCATTGTTGAAGAAAGCCACATCCATCAGAATTGATCATTGTATAATCTTCTTATTGCCGTGTACAATGATCTCCTGGTTCTGCTCATTTCACTTAGCATCAGTTTATATAAATTTTTCCAGACCTTTCTGATACTATCCTGCTGGTCGTTTCTTACAGAACAATAACATTCCATAACATTCATATACCATAATTTATTCAGCCATTCTCCAATTGATGGGCATCCACTCAGTTTCCAGTGTCTAGCTACTACAAAAAGGGCTGCCACAAACATTTTTACACATGTGGGTCCCTTTCCCTCCTTATTGATCTCTTTGAGGTATAACCATGGGCAGATCATTTAATTGTCGGATATCTCAAATTTTTCAACTGTGAAATACTAGTTAATACCTTTCCACTTTAAGAAGTTGTCATGAGAATCAAATGGAATAATATAATTCAGTCCAAAAAACATTTACTAAGTGTCCACTTTGTGAAAGGAACACTGTTAGGTTCTTTATATACAGAGTAACCAAAAGGAAACAATCTTTTCCCTGTAGGAGCTTGCATTCTACTGACAAATGACTGATAAAGAATTCTGCTAATCTTAAGTACTAGAGGCAGTACGTGGCTCAGTGGATGGAGCTTTTGGTCTGAAATCAGGAAGACCCGAATTCAAAACTAGTCTTCCACACTTACTAGCTTAGGCGATCCTAGACAAGTCACTTAATATGCTTGCCTTCATCTACTAGAAAAAGAAATAGCAAATCATTCCAGTATCTTTGCCAAGAAAACTATAATGAACAGTGCAGATTTCATGACCATGAGGTCATGAAGAATCAGACAAAACTGAATGACTGAACAACAACAACTTTAAGTGATATATAAATGTTTGGAATCATATAGTTTATGTGGGCAGATGAATAAGTTATATATTTATAGAAAGAATAGGTCAGCTATTTGCTATTTGTTCTAAGATGTCAAAGATCTTATCTTGAAGGGTTCTAATTTTTTCCCCTCCTCCTCCCCCTTCCCCTGGTCTGAAAATGATTCAATATATGTGTAACATGTGCAATTCCTCTATACATATTTTCACAAATATCATGGTACTCCAGAAAAATCAGATCAAAAAGGAAAAAAAAATGAGAAGAAAAAAAATGCAAGCAAACAAACAAACAAAAAAGAGTGAAAGTACTATGTTGTGGTCCACATTCAGTTCCCACACTCCTCTCTCTGGGTGTAGATGGCTCTCTATCACAAGACCATTGGAATTGGCTTGAATTACCTCATTGTTGAAGAGATCCATGTCCATCACAGTTGATCATCACATAATCTTGTTGTTGCCATGTACAATGATCTCCTGGCTCTGCTCATTTCACTTACTATCAGTTCATGTAGGTCTCTCCAGACCTCTCTAAAATCATCCTGCTGATCATTTCTTGTAGAACAATTATATTCTGTAACATTCATATACCATAATTTGTTCAGCCATTCTCCAACTGATGAGCATTCACTCAGTTTCCAGTTTTTTGCCACTACTAAAAGTGTTGCCACAAATATTTTGTCCCTTTCCTTCCTTTTTGATCTCTTTAGGATACAAGCCCAGTAAAAACATTGCTGGATCAGAGTATGTACAGTTTGATAGCCCTGGGCATAGTTCCAAAGTGCTCTCCAGAATGGTTGAATCAGTTCACAACTCTACCAACAATATATTAGTGTCCCAGTTTTCCCACATCTCCTCCAATGCTCATCATTATGTTTTCCTGTCATTTTAGCCAATCTGAGAGGCATGTAATGGTACCTCAGAATCAGCTTAATTTGCATTTCTCTGATCAATAATGATTTAAGAGCACCTTTTCATATAACTAGAAATGGTTTTAATTTCTTCATCTTAAAATTGCCTGTTCATATCCTTTTGCCATTTATCAATTAGAAAATAACTTGTATTCTTATAAATTTTAGTCAATTCTCTATATATTTTAGAAATGAGGCCTTTAACAGAACCCTTGGATATAAATTTTTTTCCCCAGTATATTGCTTCCCTCCTAATTTTATCTGCATTGATTTTGTTTGTACAAAAACTTTTTAACATAATGTAATTAAAATTATCCATTTTGCATTCAATCATGTACTCAAGTTCTTTGGCCACAAATTCCTTTCTTCTCCACAGATCTGAGAGATAAACTCTTTGTTCTTCTAATATGTCTAAATCATGAACACATTTCAATCTTATCTGGGTATAGGGTTTTAGATATGGATCAATGCTTAGTTTCTGCCATACTAATTTCCAATGTTCCCAGCAGTTTTTGTCAAATAGTGAATTCTTATCCCCAAAGCTGGGGTCTTTGGGTTTGTCAAACACTAAATTACCATAGTCATTGACTCTTTTGTCCTGTGAACTTAATCTATTCCATTGTTCCACTACTCTTTTTCTTAGCCAGTACAAATGGTTTTGATGACTGCTGCTTTAGTTTTAGATCTGGTACAGCTAGGTCATTATCATTTGCATTTTGTTTCATTAATTTCCTTGAAATTCTTGACCTTTTGTTTTCCAGATAAATTTTCTTATTTTTTTTTTCTAGCTCTGTGAGGTAATTTCTTGGGAGTTTTGATTGGTATGGCACTGAATAAGTAGTTAATTTAGGTAGTATTGTGATTTTTATTACATTATCACAGCCTACCCTTGAGTACTTGATATTTTTCCAAAAAGATTAGATCCGACTTTATGTGGAAAATGTTTTGTAATTGTGTTCCTATAGTTCTTGACTTTGCCTTGGCAAGTGGAGTCCCAAATATTTTATATTGCCTACATTTATTTTAAATGGAGTTTCTCTTTCTATCTCTTGCTCCTGGAATTTATTAGTAATATATAAAAATGCTGATGATTTATGTGGATTTATTTTGTATCCTGCAACTTTGCTAAAGTTGTGAATTGTTTCTAGTAGTTTTTTAGTTGATTCTCTAGGGTTCTTTAAGTATATCATCATATTATCTGCAAAGAGTGATAATTTGTTTTCTTTATCTATTCTAATTCCTTTAATCTCCTTTTCTTCTCTTATTGCCAAAGCTAACATTTCTAATACAATGTTGAATTGTAATGGTGATAACAAGCAACCTTGGTTCACCCCTGATCTTAATGGGAATGGTTCTAGTTTATCCCCATTACATCTGATGCTTGCTTATGGCTTTAAATAGATGCTATTGATCATATTAAGGAAAACTCCATTTATTCCTATGCTCTCTAGTGTCTTTAATAGGAATGAGTGTTGGGTTTTGTCAAATTCTTTTTTTTTTTTTTTGCATCTATTAAGATAATTATATGATTTTTGTTAGTTTGGTTGTTGATATCATCAGTTATGCTAATTGTTTCCTAATATTGAACTAGCCCTGCATTTCTGGCATAAATACTACTTGATCATGGTATATTATCCTGGGGATAACTTGCTAACATCAGCCCTTATTAACTTTGCATTCCCCTTTTGCTTCGTGGATTTTATTGTCATCTTTATGAAGATCCCCTCTAGATCTGCATATTCCATCTCAGTCTCTTCTCTGATCTACGTTCCCACATTACCTGCTATGAATGGGTGATGCTAACTGCATGTCCTGCCAGCATCTTTAAGTCAATCCATCCAAAAGAGAAGACATTATGTTTTCCTTTAAATTCTTCTCTCTCCTGAACTTCCTTATTTTTGTATGCAGCACTCAGATTCATAACTTCAGCATTATTCTTGATTCCTTGTTCTCATATCCAATCAGTTGGCAAACCTTATCAGTTATCTTTTTTTTTTTTTTTTTGGCTGAGGCAATTGGGGTTAAGTGACTTGCCCAGGGTCACACAGCTAGGGAATGTTAAGTGTCTGAAACCAGATTTGAACTCAGGTCCTCCTGACTTCAGGGCTGGTGCTTTATCCACTGTGCCACCTAGCTGCCCCGTCAGTTATCTTTTACAAGATCATCTATTCTCTCTTTATATTACAACCACCTGAGGTCTCTTGCTTTGAATATTGTAACATGTAGTTGATCTCCCTGACTCAACTTACTACACTCATTCTCTATTCTTTCTGTTATGGAATTGTTTTTCAGTCATATCTGACCCTTACTGATCCCATTTGGGATTTTCTTGGAAGAGATGCCATAATGTTTTGCCATTTCCTTCTCTTACTCATTTTATATATGAGGATTGGAAGCAAACAGGCAAACAATTAGCAAGGGTTTTAAGGCCACTTTTGAACTCATAAAGTTGAGTCTTCCTGACTCCTGGCTAGTGCTCTATCTGCTGTGCCACCTATTTTCCTAAAGCATGGATCTAATCATATCACTCTTCTGCTCATTAAATTTCAGTGACTCCCTATTACTTCTAGGATTAAATATTCTTTTGTTTGACACTTAAAGTTCTTCCCAACTGGATTCCCATTGACCTTTCAAGATTTGTTCTATATTACTCCTCTTCAAATACTGCTCAGACCAGCCAAACTGGTGGTTGATTGCTGTTTCTCTTCCAGAGATATTTCCCATTTCCATACCTTTGCATAACCTGTCCACCACACTTCCTGAGATCTCGTTTCTAGGAATGGTTCAGGTCTTAACTTCTATATGAAATTTTTCCTTATAACTGCTATTAACTCCCCCTCAAGAATTATCTGGTATTAATTTTGTAAGTATATTTTATATACTTTTATCTTGTATGTCTCTAAAGTTCTTGGATTCTTTTAAGTTCAAAGAGTTTGCTTCCCAATCAAACTGAACCATTCACCTAACCATATCTGAAATTTTTGCTTCTCTTGACATTTGCTCACATTATTCCTTCATCCTGGAATATCCCTCTCCCCTTCACCCAAATACCTTAAATATCTTTAAATCTTACCTCTCTTTCAAGGAAAACCACTTCCTCAAGGAAGACTTCCTGAATCAAAGACTTCTTTATATGCTGATATTAATCTGTACTTCACTTATATAGTCTTATTCTTTTTCATGTAATATTTCTGTCTATGGGAAATTTCTCTTCAATTCTAGGATTATAGGGGACATATCTTATTTAACTGTTGCATCTCTCTTAGTACCTGACTCTGAAGTAGGTGCTTCCAAATGTGTACTCAACTCAATTGAATTAAGTGAACATGGCATAGTCAGTAGGCATAGTAGCCAAAGACCTGGCTTCAAATTCTAACTCACTCACTTACTTACTATCCATGTCATGCATTTGTCACCTCTGTATGCTCACTTTCCTTTGTTAAATGATGAATTAGATTTAATAGCATTTATGTTTTCTTCCAGATCTCTAAATTTTCAGTCTTATGTCTAGTATCTTATGAGTTGGGATAATTTGGAAATGCTCCAAAGAGAAATTGACCAAATGCTTGTTTTCTGTAGCAGAATGAAAACCTACCTTTTCCCTCAGGCTCTGGGCTAAGGAAAGAAGGTTCACTGGATAATCAGAGTGATGGATAGAGAGCATAGATTTTGTGGACAATATTAATCCCAGGGTAAATAATTAGTAACAATAATAGCCATTTATAAAGTACTTTAGAAATTATGGAGTCCTTTATATATTTTCTTAGGTTTAGTCTTCTGTCTACTATGCTGTTATGCAATAGAGAAAACAGTCAATAATGAGGGATATATTTATCTATATCTATCCATACATAAATAAAAATATATTTATACATACACAGATATGTATACATATATGTATATATGTGTGCATGTACATATATGTACATACAACGAGAAACAGAGAGAGAAAAAGAGAGAGGAGGAAAAGGAAGAAGAATAGGAGGAGGAACATAATTGAAAAATGTTTTATTGGAGAAAGTAGCATAATTTTGTAATAGATTGGATGTCCAGGAGTAGAGGGTGATGAGAAGAAATAAAGAGAAGTACAAGGTCTTTTTTTTTCTTTCTGGGAGGTGAGTACTGTGAACATTTTGACAGGAAAACTAGGTACAGAGAAAATAGGCAGCTCAGTCTTAATTTAAGTTGCTGACAGGCCATCAAACAACAGAAGTGGGAGAGAAAAACCCAGTAGGCAGTTAAGGACAGAAGTCTTAACTACCACGGGTAGCATAAAAAAAGAAAGAAAGAGAAGTGAGAATTTCGTGCTTATCCAGAAACAGAAAGTATATTCTTGCTAGGAATAAATTTGTTTTGAGTGGATGATAGGTAGAGGTGGGGAAGAGACAAATAGGGGGAAGAAAAGGAGGGAGAGGAGAGAGAAGGGGGGAAAGAGAGAGAGAGAGAGAGAGAGAGAGAGAGAGAGAGAGAGAGAGAGA
>JAJPUD010003790.1:56820-126146 GCA_023553655.1 Myrmecobius fasciatus
AGAGAGAGAGAGAGAGAGAGAGAGAGAGAGAGAGAGAGAGAGAGAGAGAGAGAGAGAGACATAAAGAGAGGAAAGAGAGAGACAGCATTAAAATTGGGAGAAAGAAAGAAGGAAAGAGCACTTACTGTGTTGAGGATGATTTCATTGAGCATCCTTTTTGAGAGGCAATCAGAGTAAAGTGACTTGTCTACTGTTAAGCATCTGAGGTTGGATTTGAACTGAGGGGTCCCACTGGACTTTGGGGCCACTGCTTTATCCAATGCACCATCTAGCTGCCCCCGACTTCACCGATTATATTTGGAATTTTTGTAAAGTACAATAGAAAGAGTCCTGACATTAAGAGACAGGATTTAGGTTCAAATATTGCTTATAATGCTTAATATCAATGTGAACTTGAACAAGTCACTTAATTTACCTAGGTCTCAGTTTCCTTACCTTTAAAATGAAAGTGCTAGGCTAGATGGTCTCTCAAGACCCTTCTAAATCTAACTCTATGATTTTATGGTTTTGCCTTTTAAGTAACAGATACCCCAAATTATTTTGTTGCTAAGATTTTCTAGGAGGAGGGAAAAGGGTGGGGTGTGATTACCTGACTGAGGATGCTAACATATAGTCTTAGCCAATGTTTGTATAGTACTTCACAATTTACAAAGTGCTTTTTCTCATAATCATCCTGTGAAATAGGCAATGGTATTTTTAATTCAACATATATTTATTTAGCACCTGCTGTGTTCTGAGCACTGTGCACTATTATCACCGTATAGCAGATGAGGCAACTGAGGCTGAATAACTAGACATTTATCCTATGGCTAGTACGTGATGTATAAACTTTCATTTTCCACGTCCAAGGTCATTGGTACATCCACTACACCACATTCACTCCCACTTGGATGCTATACTGCATTGGTTTTTTTCTGCTACCTACACCAGTGTAACTATGCACATGCTACTTAAATTTCAGTTTTCTCTTCTAAAATAAGGAGGTTTAGACTATCTCTGGTTCTTTACTATTATCTCCTCCTTAAAGAATGTAGGGGATTTTACAGTTCTCGCAAAAGAAGTCACATTCACATTTTTCTTTGAACTTACAGTCATACAAGACATCTATAGATGGTTTGATCACTGGGAATATTTAAAATCACAAAGGCTTACCAGTTAAAATTAATGACATGCTTTAAATACAAAGGTCACAGTAGTGACACTGGCTATAGAACAAGCACTGTGAATGGGATTTTTGTTGCTATTTTTTCCCTAGTCAAAAGTAGTGATGACTTGCATAGAGTCATACCAACTTTGATGTATATACCCTCAACTAGTTTTGTAAAAGAGCTGACTCATTTGCCAAATGCTCACAACCTAGTTTCCAGCCCCAGACATATTACTGAAATTATTGTCTCTAAGGTTACCAGTGCTCTCTTCATTTCTCTATTGGATAGTCTTTTCTTATTATTCATTTTTCTTGGCCTCTTAACTATCTGCTTCTTTTAGATTAGGAGTTTTTAAATTGTGTCCATGGGTAGATTTCAGGGTGTTCATGAACTTGGGTAGTAAAAAAAAAAAAAAAAAAAAAAAAAAAGTACATCTTTATTTTCACTTATTGCTTTTGGATTCCTTTGGATTTCTATATATTTTATTTAAAAAAAATCATTCTGAGAAGACCTTGATTCTACTAATTAACTAAATAATATAATAAAATTAATCAATAATTATTTATTAATTAAAAACAATAAAAATAAATGAATGAACGAGTGATAATAAAATTAGTGGAAAAAAAAAGATTCTCCTTTTTCCTATATTAATCTATTGGTGGAGTTGAGAATTAATTCAGTCTTATGGAGAGCAATGTTGAAATATATCCAAAGGTCTATAAACTTGAGGATACTCTTGGACCACTAACAGGTTTGTATTTTAGAAAGATCAAAGAGAAGGGAAGAGAACCTGTTTGCAATAGTGTTTTATTGTGGTTGCAAAGAATAAAAAAATCAAGGGGATGCTAATAAACTGAGGAATAAAGGATAAAGTTGTTGTATTATGATGAAATACTTTTGTGCTATAAGAAATGATGAAAGGGATAATTTTAGAAACTCTAGAGAAGGCATATGAACTGATGTAGAATGAAGTGAGTAGAACCAGGAAAACACTGTAGACAGTAACAAAAATCAAGCTAACAGACTTAGTTTCTCTCAGTAATACAGTTAATTCATGACAGTTCCAAAGAACTCATAATGAAAAATACTAACTACAGTTTGAAGGAGAACTGATGATTGAAGCATATTTTTTTTCACTTTCCTTATTTTTCTTGTTTTTGTTTTTGTTTTTTGCAGTGTGTTTAGAATGGAAATATCATCTTTACACATAAGATTTTTTCATATTTACTTCATTTTCTTTCCACAAATTCTGTTTCAGTCAAACTTTCTTGAACTTGACATTTGATTTTGTACTTCTGTGCCTAAAGTGAACTTTTTCTCACCTGCTTCTTAGAGTCCTTAGCTTCCCTTAAGCTCAATTCCTTCTTTTAAGGAAATTACCACCTTTTTTAGGCTTCCCACAATTTATCATTTTCTGTGTCATATCCCACAAAAGAAAGTAAGTTCCTTGAGGGCAGGAACTTTTATTGTGTTTATTTCCCCTACATCTAAAATACAAACTTTCATGTAACCTGGTAGGTCCCTAATAAATGTTTGAATTGAGTTAAATTGTTTAGAAATGTAGCCCATGGGCAGAGAATGGAATTATCCTGTCTGTGATATTCTGTGTTTTGAATGAGAATCAAAGCTAATGCCTTTACCAAATTATCAATTTAGGCTAGCTAGATAATAAGAACCTCTTTAAAATTCTATTTCCCCCACCCAATTCAATTGGTTTTCTATAAAGATATAATTAAAACATCCTTTTGGCTTTTGCAGTGAGGTTTCTGAGAATGATGACTCCTCAATAATGCTCCATACATTTTTTTTTCCTGAAACAAATACAATGGTTATGCTCATTGGCCATGATCTATGGAAAGCTTTGCATAGATTTTTTTTTTTTAAATAGTGATTCATATTTTAGGTTTTTTTCAACATCATGTAAAAACATTTTAACATTTGTTTTGTTTTATTTTACAGTTTTGCATTTCCAGCCTTCTTACCTCTCCCCCCCATTAAGAATGGAAGCAATCTAATAAAGATTATACATATGTACTCTTACAAAACATATTTCCATATTAGTGGAAACTAGACCTCCCCCCAAAATGACCAAGAAAAATCAAGTGAAAATAGCATACATTTATCTGCATTCAGATTCCATCTTTCATCACAGATCCTTCAGAATTATCTTTGTATTTTTGCATAGATTTCTTTAGGCATTAGGGCATTGGGCAGTCATGCAAATCTGCTATTCCAAAAGGCCAGCCAAGTACACTATTCCAAATTTAAATCATTGTGTGTTGCAGAACACAGGTGATGATGGCAATAATCCTGGAAGAGCTCGAATGAATCTGGAGGTGGTTGGGGCTTTGACCTTGATCACTGACACCAATTGGAAAGTGGGGTTTCCTTAGGTATCATCCCCTGAAGCATTTGTTGCTATCATTCCCCTTTCCCTGGCTCTATCTATTTACCTGGACAACCAGGTGTCAACATTCCTAATTAAGACTCTCAATCTTGGATAGCTCATGATTTTTTTTTTCCTTCAGAAAAACAACAAAAACATTAAGCATATACCATTGTAAAATTTATACAGAGCTTCTGACCCATATATTATATATAGGTAACACATATCTTGTTACCTATTACCATTTACAGATTTGGAAATTGAGGCTCAAAGAGATTAAAAGGTTTGCTCAAAGTCACTCACCTATCAAATGTCACCATCAGTTCAACAGTCAACAGCAGTCAAACAAAGTTTGACAACAGTCAGAACCTATTCTGTTTACCTCCAAGCCCAACATTCTTTCAAACACAGTAGTAGCAGTTAAGAGCTGCTCCTGTTGTCAGGAACAGGTGTCAAGCTGAAATAAAGAGTATAGGTTATTTGGGGAACTTTGATTTTTTTTTTTCCTAATTTTCCATATATATTCTTCCTCTTCAAGAACTGCTGGGCACTCTGTTTAACTAGATGCAACATTTTGCTGATTTCTTTTAAATGTTTCCTGAGTAAGAAACATATTATCCCTTAATCAGCTTCTTTTGAGATGTCTGTTTACACTAAACAAAGTCATATTCCAATTAGTTTTAAATCCTTAGCAATAACATTAAGTAATTAAACATTGTCTGAAGGACTATGCTGTTACTGTATGGTAGTGCATATAAGTTGAATCTCAGTGGAAACAGCATTTTAAAGATATTGGCAGTTTTATGAATACATCAGCCTTCTTTGTCTAGCATATTAAACTATTTCACATCCTTCTAACTTAATTTGCACGCATACTATAAGAAATCAATTCATTCATGCAATACACATTCATTAAATGCTAACTGTATGCAATTGACTATCCTAGCTGCTGAGTGAGATATGAAGGTTGGTCAGCTAACAGCAGTTCCTGCTTTCATGGATCTTATAGATTTTGGGGGGGCCTTTAATATAGAGAAATATAATATGCAGCACAGTAAATACATTATAGAGGTGCAAAATATGTGGAGTCTGAGGAGAAAGGTCATTATTAGTCCTGGGGATCCAATAAGGTTTTCTCTAAGGTATGAGTAGGACTTTTTAAAATGAGTAGGAATTGAATACATAAACAGGTAAATTATGAATATATTCTAATAACCTGCAATAGAATATTTTGTGATCACAACAAAATGTTGCTAAGTTTCAGAACAATAACTTTAAGATATATACAGTTCTAGAACAACTAAATAGTTGTAGACTATATAACAGGTTTTTTTTGCATAATGACTTATTGTCAGTGGGATCTGATGCTGCTTGATTATAAGATGAAGAAGGATAAGGAGTTCTTTCTTTGTCTATAACTGAGGACAAATTTACTTGTAGTGGCTGCCATGCATATGTTCAAATGGTGATTTAGAACCTGAAAAAAATAATTTTTTGTGTGTGTACACTCCCCCCTTCCCCTGCCCTGCATGGTAAATATATGTATCAGCCACAGTGCTATCTATTCCATTGAACTCTTTGAACTGGAACAAGCAGGTCAGGAGATGAACTACTGAGTCATTAATTGGCTAAAGAACATATTTCATTGCACAGGATCAGCATTTCATGCAGCAGGATAACGGGCTATTTTTAGGTTCCCAATATAAAATTGTTTTCTCACTCGATGATTATAATTGGCTCTGTGTATAACACAAATTTTAAATATTTTATGTTATTAGTAACACCAGCGTAACACGGGAATTAACATGATAGAAATGCAAATAGATTTTTCCATTTCTTAAACTGTGGCTGCAAATGGAGAATTAGTTTCTAAGTGATTTTCAATGTGCACACTTTTTAACAAGGTCCTTCAAGGGATAATCGTTCTTCAATATTGAAGCACTGAGCAGCAGTGATGTTGGCTTTTTTGTTATTGAGGAAGCTTGGATTCAATTTTATTTTAAATTTCTGTTTATTGTCATGTTATCATAGAAAGTTAACACTTGAAGAAATGTTAGAGATTGTCTCATTTGTTGCTCCTTATTATAAAGTTGAAGAAGAGAGCAGCCAAATTGGGATGGAAATCAAGTATTTTTTCTATTTGTCTAATAGTTCATTGTTTTCTTGATTAAAAATGTGTTGCTGATAGTTTCCAGCAATCCTTTAAGTAAATCCTTAATTGTTCTCCTGTATGTATCTTGATTTTTATTTTTATCTGATGTGATTTTAAGAATAGGTTGGAGGTTTTTTAATAGCAAGCTATATATTTTCTTATAATGTATTTCTTCCTCCTTCCCATTATTTATCAATTTTATCCATTATCAGTGCTATATCAAGAGCTGATTTTGTTTTTAGCTTGGTAGAATGTCTGTATATAAATATACCAAATCCCCACCACTGTTGGAAGATATGTGTCTTATTGGCTGAAAATAAATTTAAACCACTTAGTCATTCCTCCTGAGAAAGTGTTTAATTAGAAAACCCTGAAACTAGCTTCCTGAGCTGCCCTTGCCATTGCTAAACTAGAAATCAACTCTGCAGGTTGCTGAGAAGCTACCTCATAGCCATACTTACTTAAGAGTTACTCTGCCTCTAAAAAAGTAATGACATGCTCATTTAAAGCTTCAAAAGAGGGTGGAATCTTGCTTTCCCCTTTATATCATGTAACCTTCCTGTCAGGTTAGCATTTTCTTATATTCTAGGCTATAAATTCAATTAAAAAACATTTATTAAACATCTCCTATATAAAAGGCATTGTAATAAAATACATGATAATAGTACCTACCCTTAAGGAGTTTACATTCTACTAGGAGAAAATTTAGGTCTATGTGTTTTAATATTGGTTTAAAATACATGTTTATCACCCAAAGACCCCAGCTTTTGGGATAAGTATTCACTATTTGACAAAAACTGCTGGGAAAACTGGAAACTAGTGTGGAAGAAATTAGGGCTTGACCCACATCTAACACCACATACCAAGATAAGATCTAAATGGTTTCATGATCTGGATATAAAGAGTGATTTTGTAAACAAGTTAGAGGAACATAATATAGTTTACCTCTCAGACTGTGGAGATGGAATAAATTTATGTCCAAAGAAGAACTGGAACTCTTAATTGAAAACCAGATAGATAACTTTGACTATATTAAGTTAAAAAGTTTTTGTACAAACAAAATCAATGCAGACAAGATTAGGAGGGAAGCAATAAATTGGGAAATCATCTTTACATTTAAGGGTTCTGATAAAGGTCTCATCTCAAAAATATATAGAGAATTGTCTCATATTTATAAAAATTCAAGCCATTCTCCAATCAATAAATGGTCAAAGGATATGAACAGACAATTTTCAGAGGATGAAATTAAAACTATTTATAGTCATATGAAAAGGTGCTCCAAATCACTGTTGATCAGAGAAATGCAAATCAAGACAACCCTGAGGTACCACTTCACACCTGTCAGATTGGCTAAAATGACAGGAAAAGTTAATGATGAATGTTGGAGGGGTTGTGGGAGGGCTGGGACACTGATGCATTGTTGGTGGAGCTGTGAACGGATACAGCCATTCTGGAGAACAATTTGGAGCTATGCTCAAAAAGTTATCAAACTGTGCATACCCTTTGACCCAGCAGCATTTCTATTGGGCTTATATCCCAAAGAAATCATAAAGGAAGGAAAAGGCCCCACATGTGCAAGAATGTTTGTGGCAGCCCTTTTTGTAGTGGCTAGAAACTGGAAATTGAATAGATGCCCTTCAATTGGAGAATGGCTGAATAAATTATGGTATATGAATATTATGGAATATTATTGTTCTGTAAGAAATGACCAGCAAGATGATTTCAGAGAGGCCTGGAGAGACTTACATGAGCTGATGCTGAGTGAAATGAGCAGAACCAGGAGATCATTATACACGGCAACAACAGTACTATATGACGATCAATTCTGATGGACATGGCTCTCTTCAACAATGAAATGTTTCAAACCACCTCCAATTGTTCACTGAAGAAAGCCATATACACCCAGAGAGAGGGATGCAAAATGTGGACCACAACATAACATTCTCATACTCTTTGATTGATGTTTGCTTACATTGTGTTTCCTTTATCTGATATATCGTTTGTGTAGATAAGATTTTTCTTGCACAACAATGATAAGTTTGGAAATATGTATACATATATTCGATTTGCCAATATTTTAACATAATTAGCATGTAGTGGATATCCTGCCATCTAGGGGAGGGGTGGGGAGTTGGGGGGAAAAATTTGTAACGGAAAGCTATGTAAGGGTTATTGTTGAAGAATTACCCACACATATGTTATGCAAATAAAATAAAATTAAAAAAAAATAAAATAAAATACATGTTTATCTAATCACATTTAAAGAAACAAATAGCAGTAATATCAGTAGGATGTGAAGTGAGATGCTCTGTAGTATAGAATTTTATATTGAAAGTGTTGGGATCAAACCTATTATCTTAGCTTTTATTATTCTTTTCAACTCATTTGGTTTAGCAAGATATATGCATGTGTTTTATTTACATACATATACCCACACATGTATATGTACATACATGTTTATGTATGTGTATATACATAGAATTAATAGTTCAGAGTGCCTCATTTTTGGCTTGAAGTTTAACAAACTTAATACCAAACGAAATACCATTTCACCTTTCTCTTCAGGTAACTGTTCTCCTACATTAGTGTTCTTTGCTTTTAAATGTATGCTATCTTGGACAGCTTCCTCTTCACGAAGCACAGAGAAGCGATATCACAGAGCTGGGCTGTTGAGTGGCTAGCATATGCTTGCTTTCATGACTCATATAATATAGCTTGTGGCTGTCCCATCTGGACTCCTATTTCATAGACAAGTGGCTCACTAGTAGGAAAAGATGTTAATGGACTGAGCTCAAAATACCTGCCTTTAGTCAGAACAAAAAAAAAAAATCTGTAGCTTTGAAGCCATTTCTACCATCTTACAGAATTTTTAAAATGAGAATAATTTAAGAAATATTGAACTCCTTTTCTTACTGTATTAAAATATTCACTTAGGCTTTGATGACCATAATTCCCACCCTTCTCCTCATTTATGTGTCCAAAGCACTTATCTGGGCAAAGTTTTGGTGTCTTTTAGATAAAATATAATTTAAAGGATAAGAGATAATAGAGTGGGGGCACATTTAACTTGTTCTATAGTAGCTATTACATTTCTGTACTTATAAAGTCAGAATGGCAGAAGGCATACCAACTATGACTTTTGTTAATTAACTGGCTCTGTAACCATTAGCTAAATAATAACATTGAGCTTCAGTTTGTTCAGCTGTAAAATGAAGGTAATGGTACTCTCATTTACCTTTGTTTCATGATTGTTGGGGAAATCACATGATTTTTAATGTTCATTGTTTTTTCAAATTTTAAGTTCCATATTCTGTCCCTCACTAATCCCTTGAGAGCGCAAGCAATTTGATATAGATTAAATATGGCAAGTCATGTAAAACATTTCCATATTAGCCATGTTACAAAAGAAAACACAAAAAATAAAGAAAAATGAAGAAAGCGGGAAAAAAAAGTATATTTCAGTCTTCACTGAGAGGTCATCAGTTCTCTCTCTGGGAATGGATAGCATTTTTCATCATGGGTCCTTTGGAATTGGCGTGGATCATTGTTTTGATCAGAGTAGCTAAGTCTTTCACAGTTGGTTATCCTTATAATATTGCTGTTACTATATACAATGTTCTTCTGGTTCTGGTCCCTTCATTATTCATCAGTTCCTATAAGTCTTTCCAGGTTTTTTGAAACTATACCACTCATCTTCTCTCTCCCCTCCAGCAATTGGGGTTAAGTGACTTGCCCAGGGTCACATAGCTGGGAAGTATTAAGTGTCTGAGACTTGAGATTTGAACTCAGATCCTCCTGACTTAAGGGCTGGTGCTCTATCCATTGTACCACCTAACTGCCCCCATCATTTCTTAAATTGTAATAAAAATAATATACCACAACTTGTTCATTAATCCCCCAATTGAGAGGCATTCCCTGAATTTCCCATTCTTTTCCAGAAAACATCATAGGAGATAATGTATATAAAATACTTTGTAAAACTGAAAGTTTTAAATAGATGGCCAGTTATTACTATTATTATTCTAACACTTTCCAGAGGTTCCTTCTTCATATTCTTATTTAAGAATAGAGAGTAAATAAATTCCTTTTCTCCTACTCCTTCCTGCTTTCCAAATCACAGGCTGTGTGTGTGTGTGTTTTTAAAATAGGCTTTTTTTTTCTTTCCTTATAAGAATTTAGTCCACCAGGTTTTTGTTTTTGGCCATGATTAATTTCCATTATGGGGCAAGTTGAAATATGTTGTGATGAAATATCTGATAAAATTCCTATTTCTTTCGATTCTTTCTAGGAATCTTCAAAAGCTTCTAGCTTCAATTTGCCTCCTATTTATTTCCACTGAGGTCATAATGGTATAGTATATTTTAAGCCAGAAGGTTTAAGTTTCAGTATTTATTCATATTAGCTGGCATTTACATGGCACTTTAAAGTTTGCAAAACTCTTTATAATGACCTCATTTCACTCTCACAATAACTGGGAGAAAGGTGATATTGTTTTCCCAGTTTTATAGATGAGTAAACTGAAACAGATTACACAATTACTAATTGTCTGAATCTGGATTTGAACTCAGATCATCTGGACTCTAGATTAAAAACTCTCTACTACACTACTTAGCTGCCTCATTTATTGGATGCTGTGATCTTGGGGAAAAGACATCTAGCCTTCCTGGGGCTATTTCTTCATCTATAAAGTGAAGTGAAAGAAATGATTATTATTAATAATCAATAATTGGGGAGATATGGAGTTCCTCTCCCTTTTCTAAAGTCCTGATTTTCAAACTTCAGTCTTTGAAGGACATTGCCATTATTTAGATTTGACTAACTTGCTTGTTCAGACTCCACCCAGATAGGGTAGCCATTATTTTCTGCTTAAATTTGTGTGGGGCATAAAAATCTTTGATTAGATTGCTCAAGACTAGGATTATCTAAAGAAGTAAATTATTTTGAGTTCAGATTTGATCCTTCATTTAATATTCATTCTTGCTACCCTGAGATCAATTATCTTCCAAAAGGACTTATAAATCTTGAGCCCATTGCCATGATTGTCTTTGGTCTAAGATAGAGATGACCAGATGATTATCCTTTTATTAAAATGTTTACATTATGCAGAAATTATATGTTATTTAAACTCCACAGGTAGTCATACTTACATGTACCACTCTCACTGGTTGTGAAGATCAGTTGAGATAGTGTTTCCAAAGTGCTTTGTAAACTACTCAGATTCATAGACATATCAGTGCATTATTTCTCAGCTAGATCCTAACCCAAACCCCCCATTTTCTTTATTCCATCTCAAATGCTTGGATTCTTATAAAAAAATGTGAGGAGGGTAGAGTCTTTATGTCACATTACAAAACACTGTGTGCATTTGGAGACGAACCTTCCTGTATGTATCTATTAAAGGTTCCAATCAAATAATAAAAATCTGGGCAAACCTTGTAGCTGAGCCTGATTCTGTGAGGTTGAGAGATGCAACAAGAGCTCAGAGAAAGAAGTGAACAAATTTCTCATTTTAATTACTCATTTGGGATATTACAATCTGTTGCCAAAGCCAGTTATCATCAGCTTTGATTAGAAATCAGGAAAGACAGCTGCTGAAACGGGGAGTGAAAAGGATTGTATTGGATTAGAAAGGAGTTCTTTTGAATTTGAAAGAGAAAGGAGGCATCCTTGGAAAACATCTGAATATGCATTTATTTTAATATGAGTGGCTAGAGGTGCTGCTGCTGAGTATTATAGGTTTGAGTCATTTTAATTATTAAATTGTCTTTGTTCCCTTGGCCTTTATTGTTATCATTGATCCTCACAGCCTTTTTCCTGTTTTAGGTCCATTTCCATGTAGTGTTTGCACCACAAATTGTGAATTGAACTAGGTCAGTATTTAAAAGGTAAATTCATGAATGAACTATCTTCCTAATCATTTGGCCTGATTTTACAATGTGAGGCCTGAAGCATGGGGAAATAATACATGTAATTTCTAAGCTTTAGAGGACAGTGTTCTTTTATTCCTGTTCCAGCCACCATGGGGAAGTGCTACTTTTAGTTGGAGCATTTTTGTAATAATGGCTGATTCTAAATCAAAATCATTTCAAGCCGAAATTAGCATAAATAAATCAGAATTTTAAGCAGTACATTTTCCTTGAATTGCTCCTATTTTGGCAGTTGAGAAGGGGGATCAAGAGAAATGTGGTCAGGAAATGGTGCCTTTGGCTTTTTTAAAAATGGCTTTATTTTCTTCCTAATTAGCTTTGTACGGAACATCACAATTTTCATTGTTCCTTTAGTCTGCTTACAGTGTCCCTTAAATAAGCGAACCAAGCATAGATATGGGTAATTGAGTAGACACGTTTCAGAAAATCAGATCATCACAAGCATACAAATCCACCAAGAATGTGTTATCAAGTTGCTGTCTTTTTGTTTTCATGTGAGCCAGCTTTAGAGTTGGAAAACTCACAATTGTTATCCTGGCACTGTTGCTCTAATCTCAGTGATGCTTTAACCAAACAAAGATAACATTCTGTAACCACACAATGGATCAAACCAGTTTCCTTCAGCCCCCAGTTTGGACCATCTGTTTCAAAGAAACCCAAAACCCTCAGGAAGCAGGACTCTAATCTGTGGGTAAGAGTTTCAAAACACACACATTCTTACAACACAGAAATGTGTACAGAGGGCTGTAATCAGTTTTGTATTAGCTGTAAAGGTTGGATGGATTGACCTTAGCATCTGTCAGAAATGTCCCCTTTATTCCTAAGCAAAAAAAAAAAAAAAGTCTCTTCCTAGTAAGGTGGGTAATTCCATTTTATCCTCAAGTTACCTTGAGGTAACATACTGAGAATAATCATTTTAAGTGGTTACATCATTCTTTGTTATAGTTGCTATGTCCCCCCCCAAAAAAAATTTTTTTTTCTCCCCTGCTTCTCTTGATAAAAGCCACACAAGTAGGCGCGCCTATAATGTATTTTTGCAATAGAATTCATTCAACCTAAATTTATGCATGTTTGCATTTCTTTTATTTTTTTTTAGTGGGGGAAAAGTTGTAAAGAATTTTATATAGTTCTCTATTAGACCCAACTAAGTATTTTGACAACATGACCTTGGGTTTGAAATTATTATATGATCTAGTTCCATTTTAATTCTTTGAATACCAGCATATAAGTTGCACTGCTACAAATGACCCCAAAAGTCATTTTCAAAAGATTGTGTCCCTTCTTGATTCCCAAGGAGAGACAGAATTTTTGCTGAGTTTGGCGACAGAGAAAAATAATTCATGTTTTCAAGAGGCATAAGCTGTTTTTCTATAATGAAAGCTTTGTCATTTCAGAATCTATTAAAAGAGATGATTTTAGTCTTTATTATTAATTATTATTATTCCCTAGGAGTACTGCCTTTACTTCTATGAGAACACCACCATCCTCCTAGTCACCAATTTGTATTCTTAATATGATCCTCATCTCTTGTCTCCCTCATTGTCCATATCCAACTATTTGCAAAGTCTTAGCTATTCTACCTGCTGTCTCCTATGCAGCCTTCCATCTTCTTCCTTCTTGCCTTTGCACAGACTGGTTTCCAAACACTGGAAATAATAACAACAACAACAAAAAGAAAAACAACCAAAATCTTCTTAACCAGTAGAGTTGTCCAAAAGTACAATGAGCTGAGCTACCTTAGAAAATTGTGAATCCCTAAGGAGAGAATGGATATCTAATTATTAGCAATCGTATAGAGAGAACTCTTGGTCAGTATGAGTGATTTGTGATTCTTGGGACATTACATTGATTAGGAAAAACAAACTCTAAAAGCACGATTTCCTTAGTTATGTAAGGGAAGTACACTTTGAGATATTTAATCATGTTCTTTTGACTGAATTGGCAAAGACCAGTTTGTGATTTCAGAGCACACAGACCCAATAATTGCCAAAATTTTTTTAGTATTATACTTCTGTCTTTCAATAATGTTAGAACTGTCTTTGCCCAATCAATACAATGGAAAATGCTGCTGTTTGGGCTCTCAGAATTAAAATATTATGTAGATCTCATCAGGCTATGTCATATATTAACTATTGAAAAAACTGGTTGATACTTTATGTAACAACAAAATCTATTGGGAACACTATGATTATTGTTTTTATTAGGCTTTAGGAAAGAGGGCCTTGGAAGGGGTGATCATTTGTTAAGATAAGCCTCTAAATGTTTATAACAGTTTCGTTAAATGCCCAGCTCTCAGTGGTTTCCAAATGTATTTTAGGCTTTAGATTCATTTCAGAGTTATCTTATAGTTTTTCTTTGCTATCATAATTAGGGAGGTAAAAACAGAAATCCTGTTTCTTGCTAAAAGTGCTATTTTTATAGCAGGACAAAACATGTATTGTTTTTACTTTACTTATCAACAGGCAGCATTGTTATTCACTCAGATTGTGTTTAATAAGTAGATTCTCTTGGGCCAAAAAGTCAAATATATCCCTAATGAGTTCAGTAACATTACTAAGGGTGCTTCTATTCCTTGCCAATAGTCTGCATTGTCTGAGTATATCACATTAGCTTTAGTAGTAACCCAGATGCCAAGGTCAGGACATTAACAAGCAGGAGAGCTTTCAGAAAAATAAAGATTTAAAGCTAAATCTATCCATGTCAGGGAACAATGACGTGCTGTCTGAGGAGAATGAGAAAGACTTCCTCTAACAATCACTTTGCCTTAGAAAAGTTAAGTTTTCTTTGCATTCTTACTGTAGGGAAGTTCTTTAAGTCAATAATGGTCCTGAAATTTGATCATACTTGAATAAGAATTGTGACTTTCTAAGTCTAGTTCTCCAGTAAATCCACGGGCAGCAACAGCATTCTAAAACAGATGGAAATTGTATGACCTTTCTGAGTACTTTGTTGTTGTTGTTCAGTCATATTCAGTCATGTCCAACTCTAATGACCCCAATTTGGCTTTTCTTGGTAAAGATACCGGAGTGATTTGCCATTTCCTTCTCCAGAGGAAAAAACTAAGACAAAAAAGGGCAAGTGACTTGCTTAGGACTCGCTATTAGTAAGTGTCTGAGGCCAAATTTGAACTCAGGAAGATGGATCCTTCTTGATGCCAGACCTTGCACTCTATCTCCAGTGCCATCTAGCTGCCATTAAAAAAGTTAAGAAAAAGAACTATGTAATATAGTATGTTTTCTGAAATAATATAATTCAGTGAATAAAATTAATTTACAGACAATTGCTTATAACAATTTAGTTTAAGAATGTAGACCTTAAATGGCCAAACACTAGATATGTACTTTTAACATAATTAATGAAGTCCCATTCTTTTACACCTCCTTGCCTTTTGAGCAAAACACATTATTTTACTCTTCCACAAAATCAACAAGGGATTTTTGGTTGTGTTATTAGGCTTTTTGTTTTGTTTGTTTGTTTTTTAACTTGCATTTTAATTTTTAATTCTTTTAAAGTTAGGCATAACTTAAAAAAAGTTTTATTATAGTCATTTTTAAATTGCAGTTCCCCTATCTTTAATAGACAAGGAGAAAAAAAGAATTAAGTAAAACCAAACTACATATACACCATGTCAGACAGTATATATGACATTTCACAACGATAGTATACCATCTTTACAAAGAAAGGAGTGAGATTCATCTTCTCTTCTCCAGGATAAATCTTGGTAATTAAAATTACAAAGCACTAACTTCTGCATTTTTTTCCTCATAAACATTGTTGTGGTCCTTTAATTTGCTGTTTTCCTCGTTATGCTTACTTCACTCTATATCTGTTCATACATAATTATCCAAATTCTTCATTGTGTCTTAGAGTGCAGTAATATTTCATTATACTCATATCCTGTAGTTTGTTTAACTATTTGCCAATCAATGGGCACTCATTTTGTTTCCAGGTCTTTGTTACCGTAGAAAGTGTTGCAATCGATATCTTGCTATACTGTTTTTAAAATTAGACTCGAAAAACAATACCTAATTTTTATAGATGGGATGAACTTTGTGTTTCTAAATATAGCTAAATCAAAGTCAGAAACTAAGATGTTTTAGAAAAAAGTCAAGTTTGCGGAAGGAGAGAGAGACAGACAGACAGAGAGAGGGAGGAGAGAGAGAGAATATTCATATTTCTTTGCTCTGCCATCATAGCAAGAAACTAAAAAAGAGACCTTGTTTTCCAGATGACTGGTTTGTGTTTGGAGGCAGGGCCGAATAGGTTAAGACAGCCCCCATGTTAGGATGATTAAAGAAAAAAATAATTTGAAGAGCAGAGCAAGTACTTGAAGTGCCTAAGGGGGTCTCTAGGCATGGAACACATCCAATCTGTTTTTTCCCCTCAAAGAACACCCTATATATTAGTTCTATCGAAATGTCTTTCACTATTACTTTGCAGCTGTTAAATTTAAAAATGCAAACAGCTTTCTCAGCCTTTCAAATGTAGACCATGTTTTTTAATCATCTATTTCCATGAAGGATTCTAGGGCCAAAAAAGAAAGAAAGAGAATCCTTCACCCTGCCCCTGATTATTTAATAAGGAGAGTGATGTCCTCTCCCTGCCCCTTACAATTATTGTAAAATGCCTACTATCTTACAATTTACCTGGTTTCTGTGGCTTTTGTAAATCACTGCTATGAATTGTGTAAAAGTATAGTCTGTTGTTGTTCAGTCATGTCTGATTCTGATCCCATTTGAGGTGTTTTTTGTTTTTTTGAGTTTTTTTGGCAAAGATACAAGAGTGGTTTGCCATTTCCTTTTCCTGCTTATTTTACTAATGAAGAAATTGGAACAAATTAGGGTTAAGTGACCTGCCCAGAGTCACACAGCTATTGTCTGAGATTAGATTTGAATTCAGGTTTTCCTGACCCCAGCTCCAGTACCCAGCTCCAGTACCCTATGCATTGTGCCATCTAGCTTCTCAAAAGTAGTTCTCCCTTTGCTGTTGTTGCCCCATCTTGAACCAAGCACATGGACAAGGTTTGGGTTTCCTGATTTCACATTTCCACTGACCACAAGTAGAAATAGGAGCTAAAGATACATACCTAGCTAGAAGCCTAACCGATGCCTAATTAATAAAGCCTAATGACTAACTATTTAGGGAATGTTTAGGAAGGGAGGACAAACATTTCTGCCCAATTAGTAAAGGCCAAGGTGGTTTAATGGACAAAGTGCTGAATTTGGAGTTGACAGCTAGGTTTGAATCTCATCCTCTGACATTTATGAAGTATGTGATTCTTGGAAGGTCATTTAACTTCTACATCTCAGTTTCCTTTTCTATAAAGAGGGGATAATATTTTATTACCTTCTTCAGTGAAACCATGAAGAAAGTGCTTTTTAAGCTGTGAAGTACTATATTAATGTGAATAACAATAAAAACAATATTATTGTAATACTATCTATAAGTAACTTATACTATATTAGATTATAAGCTCCTTGAAGACAAGGGTGATTTTTAATTTATCTTGTATATCCTGGAGCTGCCCAATTCAGTGGGTACCCCATAGATATTTATACAACAAATTCATGGGAAGTGAAAAATGCAGTCAGTGATATTTTATTTGTGTGATGCTAAACACAAATTGGTGGGTGTTTTCCCAATAGAGTGGACTTGACCCATTGTTGTATATACTACATAATCTTAATGTGGCTATTTTTACATTGTAATGACTGAGGGTCATTCATGCTAACATTGATTGATTCTCTGTCATAAGTTTAATATTTTAGTTTGGAATTTATGCTACATAAAACTACTCACAATAGGTACTTTAAACTTCAGGAGAGAAATCCCTTTTTGTTGCATTTTGGAAACCCTAAGTGGATTATGAAAAAGTTGATGAAAAAGCATATATTAAGCCTTTATGCAAAGTCCTTTGCTCAGAGTTGGAGATGTGAAGAGGAGAACAAAACAATCTTTTGTCTTGGGGAGCTCACATTTTAAAAAGGGACAGCACCTATTTGATGTTTTAGCTTCCAATCTCTATGGGTAACGGTTGATTGAAGAGTGATGGAGAAGTTTAGCTTCTTCTCCACAGGAGTTGTGCTCCTGAATGAGTGTGGCAGTGATTGTGCTTGAAGCCAGGTCAGTGGTCTGGGAAACCTTGTTATTTCCAGAGCTTTGGAGCCCAGGGTACTAGCCTATTTCCCTGCAGATCTGATGTGACAGTTTGATAGCCTGTCCTACATTACTACCTGTCTCTTCCTCAGGGTACTTTGGTGCTTCTCTTAGACTGGTTTGCATACCCGTTGGAGCCTATGGAACTCCTTACAGTGCCACAAAAAGGGGGGTGATTTTCACATCCACTCATACTTATATTTCTCATTTTCCAATGACTTCTATAGCCTGGTATAGTACAAGGAGTGATTTGGAGTGAGCAGACTTTAGTTTCAATCCTGGTTTTGCTGTTTCCTACATGTCCATTTCAGCAGGCCATATAGCCTCTCTATATGGGACTCAGATCAACATCTATAAGATGAGGAATTTAGAGAAGAGAGTAGCTAGATGACTGGATGAACTAGTGGATCTAGACTTAGGAAGAACTGAGTTAAAATCCTGAATTAGGATTTCAGACATTGGCTGGTTGTTTGCCTCCAGGCAAATCTCTTAATATTTCTAAACCTCATCTATAAAATGAGAATAATATCACCTACCTCCCTGAGTTGTTGTGAGGATTAAATAAGGTACTTTGCAAACTTTAAAGTTCTACATAAGTCTAATAATAATTAATGATTACTTCCATCTCTAAATCTATAATTCTATATGTATGTGTTTGCATACTCACACATATGCACACACAGATGTGTGATAAATTTACTCCAGATGCAAAGCTCTGAATAATACAAAGTACCAATAGAACAAATAGTTGTCTCCTAACTTTCACAGTTTCAGAGCCATTAAAGAGCATTTCAAAGTAGGAAATTATTAAACTCTGTTTAGTTTGTAAACAAAACTTGGTTTGGTTTTTGCAACATATAATATTAACCAGACCTCTTAGTCTGTTGTTAAGGAGTATAGATTTTAACTGTCATATATTTCATGTATATTCATATCCCATTATCAGGCCTCATGGATAAGACATTGAGAAATAAATTTAGACTCCATAGAAGGAACATTTGTTCCTTTTTTCCCTTTTCTCTCATTTGATATCCCCCCCCCCCTTTTTTTAATGGTTCTTTTATTTTGCCGACTGATATAAGAAATGAAACCTTTTGGGACTGGGAGACAGTAAGCATTTGTAAAGCTAGGGGCTACAAGTTTCCATCTTAATCTCCCCAATATATTCTAGCTGACTGTGACTCTGGGTTGGGGGGAGAGAGATGCTGACTATACAAGATGCTGATGTGGGTAAGAGGGGAGCCTACTAACCACATTGCCCCCTAAGTGGGAATCCCTTAGGTCAAAAGCAGGGGTGTGGCAAACATTCTAAAAATTTGTTGAGGATGATGAAGGAGGAGCAAAAGAAAAAGATTTATTGGAACTTTAAAATTTACTAGTAGATATTAATCTGTTGGATAGTCCCTTCCTGTGAACTCTGAAAAGATCATTGTTGCTAGAAAAATCAAACATATTAATGTTCTAAAATAAAAGAGCTAAAACATTCCAAGAAAGATTTGCTGAACTTTATTCAACAAAAATAATAAATCATTTTAGCTGACTCTGACCAGATTTCTCCAGCATTCTTTTGTAGCTTTTTTGTAATATACATACAAAAAGATGCAATGTTTTGATGGTTCTTGAACTGAATGACAGATATCTGCAACAGTCCTAATGAAATAGCATATCTAAGGAAAAACCTGGAGATTCTCAGACTACATCAGACATGACATCAGCCCAACAAATTTTTATTATTTCCTCTCAGTCATTCTACAGTGTTCTGCTTAAGGCTTATATTGCCTATCGTGGGTCACAAATATGTGTCTTTACTCTTGGACCTATTCTCCTCTCTTCTTTTTATTGTACCTGAATTGTTATTATTTTTTTAACTTCACAAGACACAGTCATAAATCAGCATTTCCCTCCCTTCTTGATTCTTCCCTTCTCTTCCCTTCCTTTCTGTTCCCTTTTCCTCCTTTCCTTCCCTCCTTTCTCTCCTTCCTTTCTCCCTCCCCCCTTCCTCTCTTCTTCCCCTCCTCCTTTTCTCTCTCTCTTCCTCCCTCCTCATCCCTTCTCCCTCCCTCTCTTCCTTTCTCCCTCTCTCCCCCACCCTTCCTCTCTCCCTCCCTTCTTCTCCACTTCTCTTCCCTCCCTCCCTTCCTTCCTTTCTTCCTTTCATCCTCTCTTCCTCCCTCCCTCTTTCTCACCTTTCTCTCTCCCTTCTTTCCTTCCTTCTTTCCTTCCCTCCCTCCCTCCCTCTCCCTTTCCTTTCCTCCCTCTTTCCCTCTGTCCCTTTCTTCTTCTTCAGGATTTGTTTTTTTCTTTGCTATCAGGTTAAAATGGTGTCTTTTTTTTGTAATATTGACCTAAGAATGGGAATCTTATCCAAGTTTCCTCTGTAATCTTCCCAAAATACTATGAAATTTTCCCGTCAAACTAAGTAGTAACTTTTCCATATTATCAGACTTCAAATTGGAAGCCAGTCTAACCTTGTGGGTAAAAACTAGCCTCTAATATGCAAGAGTAATGGATCCTAGGTTTCACTTAAACCCTGAGTGTCACATTGCAGCCATTTACCAATCTACCTTATAGAGTAGGGTTTTTCACCCATGAGTCTTCCACAGGTCTGCTGGAGAAAATAAGTAAATGAACAAATAAATGGAAAAACCCAAACTAATGAAAATGAGATGATTTCTTTTAACATCTAATGAACAACTTTTAAGAGCCTCATCATCATGACATTTATCTAGTGCTTTTAAAATTTGTAAAAAGTATGTTGTAATCTCATTTGAGCTCCACAAAAACCCTGAGGGAAATACAGCTATTATCACATTATTTTTTTTTCAGATGATGAAAAAGAAATAATTCCAGTTGAAGTTCATTATCTTTAAAGAAAGAAAATTAAAATAAGAATGATAAGAGGGATTTATAGTGGGTTTCCAGAAATTCATTCAACTCCAAATGATACTATCCTATGTAAGAATTTGAATGATTTCTGCCCAGTGAGAAGATTCCTGAATATGTGGGAACAGATCACCAAGATTCCGTATTATTCTCCCCCACTTTTCAATGGGATCATTGTAGTCACTAAGAGCATGAACTTGATAATGTTTAAAGATACTTATTCTAGAAAGGATCTCTACTTTTTGAGTATTAACCAAATAAATATTTCAAGTTCTTATCCAAACTTTGGATGTGAAGAAACTTGCCCTATCATTAATTTTCATTACCGCAAAAAAGAGGAAAATCTCTAAGTAAATTAAATGTTTAGTTCTCCTTTGTCACATATTATTTTTCTTTCCTAAGCAGTTTTCCCCATTAAGTTGGCTTAGGTGGCTGATTCCTAGACAAATTTAACAAATTTTTACGATAGCTTCATCTGTTAATTGGTTGAGTTTTACTTGCCATTGAATTATAGGGCGAGAAGCGACCTAAACGGCACATCTAATTATCATTTCTTCAAGCAGGTCTGTATTTAAACCATTCCAGAGACATGAAAGTCTTTTCTATCTTAAAAGACATCAAGAGGAGATTCCACAATCTTGTTTAGCTGTGTTGATGTTTAGCATGAACACATAGCAAAAGGGGAAAGGAGAAATCAAAAAGAAACGGTGATGGGAAGGGGAAATGATGAGAAAGAAAACAGGCAATATCTCAACCTTTACTAGCTGCATATCCAAAGACAAGTTTATTTAAGCCTCTGAATCAGTCAACTTGGTCAAGAAGTGTGTATTATGTGCTTATTGTGGTCCTGTGGTCAAGCTAAATTCTTGACATAAAACAAAAGGCCAGAACTGGTCTTTGCCCCTAAATTTCTTAATCTGTAAAATGGGGATTATAATAGTACATAGCTCACAAGTATTGGTGAGGCTCTAATTTTTTTTTATTAATCTTTTGAAAAACTATTTGCAAACTTAAATGGCTCTGTTGGTGTCAGCCAAAGACAAAAGAAAGATGAAAGAGGGCAAAGTTAAGGAATCCAGTCAAAGGATGCTAGGTGAGTCTTGCTACCTGTTATTAGCATCAGTTAGTCTGCCCAAGTCCAAGCTAAATCCCAGATGAGAGACAGGTACGCTCTCAGCCCATTCTCTTTCCTCTTTCTACCAGCAGGTGGATCTCTACCTCTCTTTATTGTTCTGAAGGCTATGTCTGAAAATGAATGTTGGCTTGATTTCCATTTGCAGGGGACAGAATCATTTTTTTTTTTTCCTGAGTCCAGCAGCTTGTATGGGGAAAGGGTGGGTGAGGTCAAACTGGAATAATAATGATAATAACTCCAACTTTATATAGCATTTTAAGGTTTGCAACATTTCTTTACAACAGCCCGGAGAGGAATTGCTAAGGTCCCTTTCAACTCCAACAATCTATACCATTACCTATAAATTGAAGTAAATAGCACAAGTAGTATTTAATCTGTTATATATGTAGGCAACCTGGTGAGACTGGGGATTTTTTTTTTAAAGGAAAATGCATAACATTTTCAGTAGACCATGTTCTGTGTGTGATGAGCCAGGTGTAAGCACACTAGGGGGAAAAAGTATTCTTTATTCTGAAAGTTGCAAATGGATTTTAAAGGTGGGAATCTACTTTTTGGTTACTTCTGAAGATGAAAGCGCTCAATTTTCACAACACATTAAAAAAAAGGACTGTCAGAAGTTTCAAATTTTAAAAATGCATTATGTCGCTTCCCATCATCTCTTTAGCTCCCCTGCGGATGAAAATTTTAATCAGCTGTTTTTGTACTTTAAATATTTTCATTTGATTTACAACTTGTAGGAGTGGAGTTTCTGTGAGTAATCACAGAGAATGCCATAAAGAGGACAAAGAGAAGGTGAAACACAGCGTTAATAATTTAGTTTCAATAACCTTAAAAGGTTTACTGTTCACTTTTAACCTTGTAGCCCCAAAAGCAAGCTACTGCTGTGAATCATAAAAATGTTTCTTTTAATTTGCAAGTCATTTATCTATGTCCAGTTAGAAGAAGCCTGATGTATTCGTTAAGCCCAAAGGTCACAACACCTCAGCAGCTGGGCAGTTGGAAGTTGCCCATCTAATGGTTTCCTTTCCTTTGGGGTCAGAAAAATTCTAGAGCTTAAAGCTCAAGCAAAGTGATCGCTTTTAAATTTATGGGACACAGTAGTGCCAAATTAGTAATTTTATAAAAATGTAGCCAGTCCTAACCAAATCAGGCAACTCACACTGGCATCTCACCCAGGGATTTCTGGTGGGAACAATCTCACAAAAGTTTGTAGATAATATTTAAAACCTCCTGTCAAAACTAGGGGGCAGACCTGGGTCATGATTGGGGAAGAATTTTAAAACACCTGCAAACTAGGGTTTTGACATCTCAGGAGGCCTGCTAAATTAACAGATATATTTTTTTTTTTACCCAGATCTCATTACCAACCCCATTAAAACAATCCCTTTTGAATATCATACTTCTCCATTGCATAGGAAATCACCAGGTGCATAAAGATGTGCTTTGTCTCACAGGTAAGGGAGGGATGCATATTCAGTTCAAGTGAAGGATCCTAGGATCTGTTTCATAAGGCTTGTTCCTTGTTATTAAATAAATAATGTGTAGAAGAACCTGTTTAGAAGAATTTTGTTTCCCTAGAATTTTTTTTTCCTAGAAATTTTGTTCCACATTTTCCCCCTTCACTCTATATTTTTAGAGCATGTTAGCAGGGCAGAATGGAAGAGTGGCTAAGAGGACTCAGTCTTGAAACCTAGAAGAATCAGATACAAGTCCCATTTTTGATACATGCTGACTTTATAACCCTGAATAAATTATTTAACCTCTCAGTTTTCTAGGTAACTCTCTCACACCATTAGTTAGAGAGAATGTGACACTCTGCCTTGGTATAAGGAGTTTAAGACAGCTTGGGGGCACAATGGATAGAGCACTGGGCTTGAAATCCGGAAGACTCATCTTATTGAGTTCAAATGTGGCCTTGGACACACTAGTTGTATGACCCTCAGAAAGTGACTTGAGCCTGTTTACCTCAGTTTCCTCACTTGTAAAATGAGCTAGAAGGAAATGGTAACTCCTTCAGTGTCTTTGCCAAGAAAACTCCAAAAGGGGTCACAAAGAATAAGACACAGCTGAGTAACAATAAAAAAGGGAATTTGTTAACCAAAAGTTTCCTATATTATGTGATCATTAGGTTTAGTCCCTGTCCTTAGTCCATATAGAAATTGTTAGTATTAGCTTTTCTAGCCTCCCGCTGTGAATCAATCTAAAATTTCTCCTTAGATTTTCTCCAAACCCCTTAACCCCACCTCCTTCATCTCCCAACATCTCCCCCCACCCTCAAAGGAATCATAGATTTGCAGTTTAATTTGCTGATTAACTTTGGAGAGCAAAAAAGATCAAAGTCATGTAAAATCCAGAGTACTGGCTATTAGATTCTATTTCATTTTAATGCCCTAAATTTGTGCAAACAGGAGTGAGAAAAAGAAAACTATGAATTAATAAAAATTCAATGACTTTTGATGTTTTAATGTTACTACTTAAAGCAGGATGTTTTTCTCTCCGTGAATATTCTGATGAATTTAAATCCATCACCACCATTCTCTTTTAGAACAATTTCAGGAGGTTTGGTTCATATTAGCTGGCAACTTTCAAGGTACATAACTTGGAAATCCTAAATGATGTGATGAAAGTAATGAGATTTGAGGAAGGCAACCCAAGCTTTTGGATGCTGTCCCTAAGATCCAGTTTCCAGAATGATCTCATTCTTACATTGGTATGCCCTCTGCATCTAGTGGTCTGCCTTTAATGTATTGGGCCCTGAGCCATGTTGGCCATGCTTATTCTAAGGGCAACCCTAGAAAAAGGCCATCCTTTTCCAGCTACTTGCCTCTTCAATCCCATTATAGCTGAATTTAAGAATGAGGCATTAAATAATACCATCATGTCCCTTATTCTCTTAAGGGCTAATTTAGAAGCAAAGTCATGTATTCACAATAGGAAGTCCAAGGTTTTAAGAAGGGATATCAAATTTAGTGTGTACTATAGAGAAGAGGCAGGTAGGGAAGGCAACTGAATTCACATACAGGAATGAGAAAGTTGGGTTCTGGGGAGAGTGGGAGTGCATGCAAGTGGATGAATATGTGCATAAGAATGGAGAGCCAGCCAGGGAGGGAGGTAGTCCGGGAGACCATCCAGCACAGTTGAAAGAACATGAGATTGAGATTTCCCCCTTCATGAACTTGGGAAATTAGTTTCTTATTTCTGTGCCCAAGTTTTCTGATGTATAACAAGAAAAGTTTCGGCTGGGTGACCTCCTGAGGTTTCTTCCAGCTCTCACACTCAATGACACTGGACCAGCTGATTGTGTTACTGATATTACCACAGGTGCCTAAAATGAGGATGATAATATTTAGCATTTATTACAAAGTACTTTACAAATGTTATCTTGTTTTATCTTGACAACAACTGTGGGAGGTAGGTGCTATTGTTATTCCCATTTTGTATGGGAAAGCAGACAGAAATTAAATGATTTGTACAAGGTCACAAATTTAATGCTTGAGGCCAGATAGAGTTCATATTTTCTTGACAGAATCCAATGTTCTGTCCATTGTACCACCCAACTGTGAATTAGAGAACTGCCATTGAAAATTTCATGGTAGAAGTTGTCAACCTGTCAGTCTAACCCTCTTTTTTTTTTTAAAAACAATGCAGTAAATGTAGAACATGTAAAGTTCTGGATTAAAATCCTTTTTTTTCCTTTTTTTTTTTTTAATAATAAAATCCAGATGCCTCTAAAGGAAAGCAAGAAACCAAGATCATGGCTTCTAGAGCCCCTGTTATTATCTATAATTTGATTGGACATTTTGTCACCTGAAAATCTCTATTCCCCTGCGAATTATACATAGATGTCAAAGCAAGCTATTAGGCATAATTACAAAGTTTGAATTGACTATATAGTTTTCTTATCAGTGAAATCTGGATGATAATCTGTGTTCTGTGTACTTCACATCAATATTATGGAGTGAAGTTTGTATAATGCACCTCCCGAACCTTATAGAAATGGCAATTTTTAAAAATATTGCTTTGTTCTATTGGACTCAATTTTCAGGAGTTAATATAATATGCCCTAGTGTTGAGCATACAGCTATTCCTGAGAGTCCATAGAGCTGAATAACTAAGCTAGCTTTGTTGTTTTCAGTTGAGGATTCAGGCTCAGAATTGCAGGTAGCACAACTCAGCCACCAGGATTGCCCAATCAGTTTGCCTTCGGCTATAGGTACTTTCTGAATAAGACCCATTTTGCCTGACTTAAAGTGGGTGGAACCCGTATTTGTTTTCCAGTTACAGACCTGCTCTTAAACTTTTTGAAAAAGGGGTATCATGTTTAGAAGCTGTTAACCATAATTAGGAAACAAACCTCCAGCTCTTTTATTCCCACTGGTTGGTAATCAACATCATTCCTTGAATGATTTGGTATCATCCCACCCTTGTAGACAATTTGATTTTACTCCAGGCTAAATGGAAGTGATAGGCATATTCAGACCCAAATTACTTTCATTGAGGTTTCCCAGGCTCCCTCACTGGAAAATTCTTATGTGGATACCTGTGGGGTGCAGAAGATGCCTTGAAGAATGATAGCATTATATCATGGATGTCTTGCTTTACAGCAACTATACCAAACAGTAATCTTGCATATTGAATATATCTGGTGGTTCTGTGTGGTAGAAATAGGAGGAGACTGAGAAAAACAACTTTGGTTTAAGCCATACTCCACTGGTAATTTGTTGCACATCCTTGGATAAGAAGCTTAACTTTCTTAGGCCCTAATTCCTCTATCTCAGAAAATTCTCCTCAAATACTGGAATTGAGAGGGACCTTAAAAGTTGTGTCTGTAAAATTGAAATGATGGTACCTAATTTTATTTTTCTTAAGGCACCAGGCATTTATATTTATTTATATGTATCTAAATTTACATATACACATATATATAATATTTCTAGGAACTGTGCTAAGTGCCTCACAAGATCATTGTGAGATTCAATTGAGATAACCAATGGTAAGAATACTCTGAAAATTAATGACTATTACATGGATATAAGGAGATGACATCACAAGTGTGGATAAGGATCTTTATTGAATTTTCTGTCTTTTGATAATTGCAAGACAGCATCTATTACTCCTTTCATTGCTTTCCACATATTTAGCTGTTAGACTCTTCCAAGTGATTATGTTCTGTGCCTTCCTAATATATGTTAAATTTGATTAGCTACGTACTTATTAAGGACCTTTTATACATTAGTTACAACACTGGACTTAAGAATTAGTAACAAAAAGCAAAAAATCCCTGTCCTCAAAGATATTAAAGAATTGGAAGGGGCTTTTCCAGGGTGGGAAAGGACAATATACATTAAAGCCAAAATAAGAATTCAAGAATTCTGATCATATACTGCCAGTTCTTCTTAAACTAACTCTCCAGTGTCACTGTTACACCACTTTTAAGGAATGATACTTTAATAGTATAATCATTTGAAGTTTATGTTTATTTGGAGAAGTCATTTCTTTAAGATGAATTCGAGACAAATATTTACTTATATTGAAGTTTTTTTTTCTTTTTTCTTTTTTTTCCCTGAACAGAATAATTCCTTTGGAAGAGAAGTGGGAATTGACTTGAGTTTAAAGTTTATATTAGATCAGTTCATTTGCACCAGTGTAATTTACTATGAAGTGTAATTGGCTGTAGTGTTAAGCTCCATGTCTTCAGCCAAGGAAATCACCATTATAGCCTTCACATGTAAGGGAACTCCAAAGTGCCTTGTTTACATTGCTGCCATTTATAAAACATTTAAAGCGGCCATTCTGCTGAATAAACATTTGAGAGCCTGAAGGATAAGCATATCACTTAAACTTCTTAAGACTAAACTTTCCAAACCATTTCCTGCCAGAGGGACCCAACAGTAAAATTACAAACTGTGTTCCAAGATGAGATAGGCAGAATTAGATTAAGCAGCTTACTGTTGACATGTCTATTGATCTGGGTTCAGTGCAGTTTCCTGTCTCTGCTAGCAGTCAGATTGTTGTATACAATAACACAGTGGCCTGGTTTATGTGAAATTGGGGACTCCAAGCATCAATTACTCCAGGAAGGCAGTGGCACTAGGAGATAAGGTTAAGCTGCTTGCAGTGTTTAAGTCTGCTAAAACCCAAGCAACATATTTGCTGTCTAAAATGTTGCTTATAAATTTGACAGTGTTCCATTTATAAGTTTCCCAAAGCGATCATCCAATGTTATTCTCTGAAGGTAGCAGTTCCACTAGCATAAATATCCATTGTTAGTATTCTATCTCTCCTCCCTCCTTTCCCCTTGCTAAATTTCCTGCATGTTTCTCGAATATCTATATAAAGACATTGCACTAGGTAGGAGGGTAGCAGAAACATTGTGGGAACCACCTTAGACCAAACCCAACAAGTTGCCATTCAGATCTGTGATTGCCTCTTCATAGAGAAATGGCTTATTATCATATAATCTCAGTATTGTGATGCCAGAGGCAGATTTTCAAGGGATAGAAAGAGAAATAGTTCCTCTGCTCCTCCAAGTCTTCGACTACATGCAAAACAGTTGCTCATTTCATTTAACATCATTTATCCATGTTTTTTTTTAACCCTTTGAATTGAGTAGAAAATGCTGAATTGAAAGAAATTTAGAATTTATCTTGAAACTAGTCATTGCTTAATAAATGTTTATTTAATCAGAGGGGTTTACTTTTTGTTTGAGTTGTTCTGAGCATTTGTGAAACATCTGAATTGAGCCTGTATTTTCATTTCACGGAAGAGGCCAGAAAAAGTGTTATTATACAATACAGATGTTGTTACCTTCTGGGCCGGCATCTCAGGTCTATAGCCCAGAGTTGCTCTTGTCTAAACTTTGTTTAAAATTCAACTTCTCATTGTGGTGAAGATGTTTCCTAGACCAAAGTTCAAGCTGCGTAAGTGTACATCAGTATTGTGCATTCTGATAAAAAGAAAGACTTGAAGAGTTGGCATTTCAGTTTGCCCATCATGACATTTTATGGATTTTTCAACTCATGTTTATCTCATGAATATCTTCCTTACTTTTATTACAGCTAGAAATGAATTTTCAAGTAAAACTTGAACAACTTCCCCAAATTGAGTTCTGCTATGAACCAGAAGTAGAAATATGACAAACCCTGGCATATTCTAATTTAATAAAACATTCCAGGTTGACCTCCCATAATTAGTATTATCCCTGATAAAGTTTTGCAACATTTGCAACATTCTTTTGCATTTTCTGCCTTCCAAAGGTGATGTAAAATGAATGTGTTTAAAATGTATTTTAGAATTTTATTGGCATAGTTTTAGTTTTTATCTTTTAATGAGATTTTAATTGGTTTTATTGCTGAATTTATGCACATTGCCTGGAATGCCAATGGCAGAGAGGCACTTCATAAATTAAATGGACTGTTACTATTAATGCTAATATTAAAATCATTTGGACAAAAAGGTTCTGATAAGGTTCTGACCCCCCAGAACAACACTATATACAGTTAAGGTTTCTCACAGCTCTAATAATTTTCTAAAGTGGTGAAAAGGAGTATGATATTTTTAGACTTATTTTCTGGTCTGCCATTCCAAGAATGGGCAGATCTCTCCTTCCTCTTAACTTATTAACTTATTCCTCCCTCCTTGCCTTTATTTTTTTCCTGTTGTTTTCCAGCTTGACTGTAAGGTTCTTGAAGGCAGATATCATTTGTATCTTATTTGTATTTCTGTTTCTTCAATTCCTATCTCAGTATCCCAAATATAAATACTTATTTGTATTTACATTTCTTCAAGTCCTATCTGAATCTTTTGGACAGAAGAATTGTTTAATATTTTTTTTTTCAATTTGATGAAGAAACAGATTATGTTTATCTGAATTTCATTTAACAGTATAATACAACAAGAGCCCAGAGTTTTTTCAATTATGAAATTATTATTACATTGTTAATTCAAATTGAATTAGAGCCTTAGGAAATCACCCAAATTTAGTATTGCTAGAAACTCAGAGTATTATTTTAATTAAGAAATTATTATTGCATTGTTAATTCAGGCTGGATTAACAATGTAATAACAATTTCTTAATTAAAATAATACTCTGGGCTCTTATCAGTATCATATTACTAACTGAAATTGAGATAGTTTTAACTTGTACTTAGGTTAACATAGGAAGTTGCTTTTGCTTTCTTGAAAATTAAAGGAAAAAGATAATGGATTGGCAATCAAGCATTTAAAATATAAACTGATTCAAAAAAGAGTTAATACTGGTGATAATGTTTACATGCAATTATATAGCATTTTATGATCATAAAGCACTTTTTATAAAACATTAGGAGAGTCATGCAAATCTCATTATTCTTATCTTGAAGAAGAAGAAACTGAGACACAAAGAGATTAGTTAAATGACAGATTGGTGTGATGCACAGTCAGGTCTCAAACCCAGGTTGCCTGATCAATATCCATTGCTCTCTTTGCTCTTATTTAAAGAATTTCTTGATATTTTCTGTTTTTCTATTTTATGGTCATAACCACAAAACTCTTCTCCCCATAAGATATTATATACCTTAATATATAAATATGTTATACACATATACATATATGTATATATATCTTCCCAAGAGATATTATAGAAAAGAAAAAAAATAAACAAAGAGCAAATTTACAGTGTATGCAAACCATATTCTTCCATCTCTTAAGTCTGTTGTATGTAGCCATAATTGGTCATCCAGTGCTTTTTTGGCTACATCATGCTTATTTCTCTTGGATGATAACAGTTGGGGTGCCACAATGTCTAAAAATATTCCCAAGGTTTAATATAATTTTAAGGAACACAAAAAAGCCCAGCATATCATATTTGGATGGAATTTTAGAAACTGTTTATGTTCACTAGTATGTAAAGAATCCTTTCTATGATATCCTTAGCTGGTCATCAGTACTCTCTTCATTCTATTTAGCTCCATCTCTACACTGTTATGAGCATTGGAAAAGGATAAGTGGAGGAGCATCATTGAATTAATCCCCTAGAAATATCAGGTGCTCTCCTGGATCATCTAGGGGATAAACTTTAAAAGAAATTGTCTTAGACTTCTTCATGTTCATACTAGAAGGCAAACAACATTAGAATAGACAGATGCTAGTAGAAAATAATACAATAAGCAGAACTTATGAAGAAAATAATGTTTAACAAATAATGAAATAATGAAGTTAAACATTTTCACTGTATATAGGAGGTAAACGGTAGATAAGTTAGGCAAACTTAATTTACACTTAGTTATAAAAGGGCTTATGGATAATAGCCATGTAATTTTTTCTTTCTCTTTCTTTCTTTCTTTCTCTTTCTTTCTTTCTTTCTTTCTTTCTTTCTTTCTTTCTTTCTTTCTTTCTTTCTTTCTTTCTTTCTTTCTTTCTTTCTTTCTTTCTTTCTTTCTTTCTTTCCTTCTTTCTCTCTCTTTTTAAAAGAATTGTCTTAATAACAAAAGCAATAACAATAATGCTCTGGTATTTTGAAGAAGTCTTCAGAGAATAATAGATTGTCCTATTTTACCAAGTAGAGACAGGAATAAAATCTCATCTCTCATGGAAATTGGTCTGAAACAAAACAATGACTCCCTTTTCAATTTTATAAACATGTTCAATCTGAGGATTCTGAATGATTTTTTTGAAAGGTGGCAGGAGGAAGAAAGGGGAGTTGCTTGGTGCTTTGATTAATTACAGTATATTTAGATTGTGTAACCCATTTTTTAAATGTCATTGAAGGTGAATGGCCCATTGAGTAAGTAATTTGATCTAGGATAGGCTCTGCAGGTGAACAATTGAGCCTATAATTGAATAGGAGGAAGATCATAAGATCATAGATTTAGAGTTAGAAAAGACTTTAGAAGTCATCTCGTCTAGCTCCCTAATTTTACAGGTGAAGAAACTAAGCCTAAGAAGAATTAAATGCCTTAACTTAGTCACAGACTAGGCAAGTGTTAGGATTTGGATTTGAATTGAGGTTCTCCAACTCTAGATTGAACCCAACTGGATTATATTTGAAAAGTTGTGTAGTACCTTCAGTGATACCAAACTTCCCTCCCTCCCCTCCTCTCTTTCTCTGTCTCTGTCTCTGTCTGTCTGTCTCTCACACACACACCATGACTTTTTCCCCCTCTTATATACTAATACTTTTCTTTTGATGATATCTGGTTGCAGCTTATGGAACATCACAATCTCCCAAAGTCCCAAAAATGAGACAATGTAGAAATGTATAGTGGCCATAAGTAGTTTGCACAGTGGATAACTTGCAAGAAAGGGTGTCAGAGATACCAAGTGGGGAGTCTATGGCCAGCATGCCCCAGCCTCCAGAACAGTTGCTGTGCCTGGCACTGAGATGTTTAATAAATGCTTGTTGGCCATCTCCCACTAATCTCCTCCAGGAATACTCCATGTCAGCCAGATTTGAGCACATCTGACAGTCTGCACTTTTGCTCCTGCCTTTTCCCCAGCTGGGAGACCTTTGCTCTTGCTTTCCTCTCTCTTCCATCTATCAAAATTCCACCCATCTGTGAGGGCTCTTTTCAAGCCCCACCCTTACTATTTTCACACATGGGGTATATTTCCTTCCTTTTTTCTCTTAAAACGCTTACCATGTATTATCTTGGATTTCTTTGTTATCCTTTAAAGTGAATACATTTCTTTACAACTAGATTATAAACTCCCTAAGGAAAGACACAGTCTGTTCAGTCTCTGCTTCTTCCCTTAGTACATTGTAAATTGATGCTCGATAAATATTGATTGATTAAAATAGAGTGACAAACAAAAAGATAGAAATATGGCAAAGCTGATATAGGTTTTGCAATATCATAGCTTCTTGCCATTAGACACAAACTATAATAGAAGAAAGGGGAAAAAATTGCAGAAACTTGGATAATGGGCCAATGGAGGCAGTGAAGAATTATGAAGCCATTAAGGGAAGGCTTCGAATGTTGAATGTGATAAGGTTATTGTTGACTTTTACAAAATCAGTTGCACTACAATTTTTGGCAGAATAACTGAGTTGGTGGCTTAAAAGAAAAGTTGGGGGAGATGCATAGAATGTAGCAATGAATGTGAGTGGCATTCTGCAGGATCATTCATTCATTTAATATGTATTTATTAAGCATCTACTCTGTGCAAGTCAGTGTTGGAAGTAGAAGAAGAAATAAAGTATAGTCCCTTCTATAAAAGAGCCCAGAAAAAATGCTGACTAAAATATTTGTTGAATTCTGAATAATTTATATAATTCAAATGAGGGTGATAGAGATCTATCAGTGCATGTTTAAATAAAAAAAAAAGATCTGAAAGAATGGTAGATTATAAAGGGGTGGCAGGAGAGCCATCTTGCTGAAATTAGGAGAGATCGTCTACTCAAGGGTTCTCTTCCTGAGAAATATGAGAAGCTTGTCAAGGAGACACAGGGAATATTTTGATATGATTCTTTAAAATTGATTTCCAATTAGTCAAGTTACAAAATTTTTTGGTATATTTTGGAGAAGTATATCCCATTTATTTCTTTGTTAAAAATTTTTTTCTTAAGTGCATTGACAAGAGTAAACTCTTGATTTTTTTTCACATTACTTAGGAGTTATTGGAAGTATTACTGAAAATTTGAATGGCATAGAATCAAAATGAGCTGAGCTCATGATTGCTTTTTATATAATATCTTATAGAGTATACCAGAAGAAGTCTCATCTGTTACTTTGACCTTGGGAAAGATGAAGCTATGGAGGTCTAAGATTCTTGGCAATAGCTGCTAAATGAGTAGTGTTGGGAATAGAAAGTAAAGGAGTCAGGAGGAAATGGTTAAAGAAAATGAGGCACCAAGGGAAATGGAAAGACAGCTGTACTCCAGTGATTTTCCAAGCACAGTTCTTCTCCCCATTCTCCCTAAGTGCCCCTTTCTCCCTGTCTGCTTTTGCTCCATCTTTGGCTTCTTCCACCCCTGCTTGCCTAGTCCCCAGATCCAGAGTATTTTCAAAATGTCTAAGAGTTTCCCAGTTGTCCAAACACTGGCCTTAAAGGAACAGACACATTTTCCCCATTCAATTTGGTCACGCTATTTTGGGTAGCTAACCATAGCCATCAAAGAACAGCTGTAAACCATTCCCTTGTCACCTCCTGATAGAGAATACCAGAAAGGGTTCACTAGTGCCATTTCTCCCAGAATTGTTCCAAAACAATCCAGGAAGAAACTCTATCTCTGAAGAGCCACTGTAAAACTGATTCACATATTCTTAGAAATCAGGTAGGTGAGATCATCCCAGGTCACATCGTTTCCAGGGAAATGACTTCAGTCTGGTACTGAGGGTGGTGATGATGTGGCAAATGCCTTCCATCTGGGTCACGGATATGGCACTTATTCCTTTTTAAAATCAGAGGCATCTTCACAGGTAGCAAATTCAAGATAATTATTATCTACTATATCAGTCAGGAGAGAATGAGGAATTATTTCTACTTTGGTACCATTGGGTGCTTTTATTTCCTTTTTTTTAGTTGAATACAGAAAAGTTGAAATGATTTGAACTGTTCCAGATGCTCCAAAGGCCATCATGCTTTCAACTAAAAGCAGCATCCTATAAGGAAATACCTGTTTCTTATCTTCTGGACCTCAACTTATTCCAAAAGGTGGCCACAATATGTGTGGTGATTTCCATTGGAAAAAACCCATCCCTAGTCTATGCTTTCATTTCCCTATAAAAGTAGTCACAATTTCAACTGAATGAGTTTTTTTTTTTTTGAGAAAAACCTTAAATCCTACACTACACTATATTACACATACAGCCACCCACCCAGATTTCCATTTTAGATTGTTTTTGTTTTTGTTTTTTTCCCTTTCTTATAGGGTGAATTTAGAAGTAGAAAGAGTGACAGTGCAAATGAAGAATTAAAAAGAAAACTTTCTAAAAAAGATTTATTTTTTGGGTATCTAGTTCTGTTTTTCTAGCTTTGAAGAATTATGTGTATCAATATGTTTTATTTTGATGATAGCTTTTTATTTTCAAAATACATGCAAAGATAGTTTTCAATATTCACCCTTACAAAAAAATTATATTTTTAAAGTATAGAAAATGTTAGACCATGATGGCCTTGTCCTACAAATAATTCTTTTATGAATCAGACTATTTTGCCCTAGGAAAAAAAAGATTCTCTTCCATTGAAGGTATATTCAGTGTAATTGTCAATAACTTGATGAGTCTTGATAGTCAAACTTTTATTAACTTTTCATTCATTCCAGATACCAATTTGTCACCGCAAAACTATTCTAAGAGTAGCAGAAACTTGAATCACCATCAGTTCATTTATAAAAAGAACTGAGGCACTTTAGGGATGGTTTTCCCATTCACATAAGACAGAAGTTTCTGAATTCCAGGTTACCCATGCTGCATCTTCTCCCACTATATTTGTGGTTATTGTTACTCTCTAACTTGGGAACCAACAGAGCTTTTTAAGTGGTTTCCAATATCATTTCTCCACTCAATATAACCCTGTCCAATACTAGTACTGATTAACTTTCCTTGTCAACCCCTCTCTTTTTCTGACTAGTATACTTAACATACTTTTTGTATAAGGTTAAGTAGTGATTGTTGACATTCTTCTTTTCCCTCCCTCACAACTCATCAGATATTCCTGCTAAATCTAAATATTTTCCTTGACTTTCAAGGGAGGAAAATTGCCTATATAATAAAGCTCATTTCTCTTACAAAAAAACAACTAATTTACCCATCTGTTGTTCATCTCTTGGCCTGAGAAATTCAACATAAAGAAATAAAGTATTATTAAGGTACTGATGTAGAAAAAGAATCTAAAGTGGGAATTTATTTACTTTTACCTCTAGTCAATTCAAAATGTCAGCATTAGGATTGGTTTGTTTTCCTAAAAGAATTTTTCCCCCTGGTCAAAATCCCATATGTCAGGATTTAGGTTGAAATGCACAGTTATAGCTAAATAATAGCATGTTATCCCTTGCACTGTAATAATATTAGTGAGTGGTAGACAAGTCTTATTTCTATAGACTTAAAGATCTTAGGGTTTTCAGATACCAAAGCAATGTTTAAGATGCTTGCCTTATATGGAGTTCTTTAATTCCCATATTTATTGGATTCTTTGGGTTTCCTTTATTAAAAAAAGCAAAAGATTTTTTTTTTTATGGTTGTCTCATAAATAGATATAGGAGAGCTCATCCTGAAACATATGGAAACAAAACGGTTGAGGTTCTCATGGACATTGACCAATCTAGGTTTGTGCATGGAGCTCTGATGTGGGCATTGGTAAAATCTCCCTGTGTCAATAAAGGACTGATTACTTGGTCACGTAGCTGCTATTTACCACTTGGTTGCCATGGCAGAGCAGTGCCAGGGAACTGTTGCATCATTCATAACACATTCCAGCTGCTGTCCTTTGCTATCTCTTTCTCCTTCTTTATCCAACCACTTTCTTTTACTCCATGCAAAGTAAGAAGACTAAGGAATAGGCTCTAGAGTTGCCTTTTCAATCAAGCGATATAATAGGAAAGAGAATATATCCAATGTGGTGTTGTTGTGAAAGTCCTGTTTACACTAGCAAGAATATTCAAGATGGAATGTGGAAAGGATATTATCAGTAACATTTGATAAGAAGTCACTAATATTGCTATTCTCACATTGAATAACTGAATAAATAGTCCTCTATAATTTGGTTTTGAGTCCTACACTTGGGCCACCTGCAGGCAATCTTCACGTTTACGTCATCCTTATTGTCAATTACTTTTCTTTGCTAAAATACTTCTTCTTTAATGAAGGCTATTATTTGCACTTTAGAGAGAGGCTCATTATTCTTCATTTGACTTGTGTCCATGACAGAAAGTGAATTTAAAAAAAAAAAAAAAAAGACTTGTAGGAGGAGTGCAAAAAGAGAGAACCTTTTGTTTGTGCTTATGTTTCTTTGATAAATACAATTCTACTGAATTATAGCTGAACGCCCCTCATTAATTAGCAGTAATACTTACAATTTTTAACACCATAGAGAATACACAAGCTTTGAAGAATTGGGAAGGTGCAATATTTGCATGATAAGCCCAGGAATATTTTGTCCAGAGAGAGCTCATTACTTACCCTTCTCTTTCAGAGAAAGTTAGCTGACTGCCCCTCTCAAGGTAAACATTTTTTATTTTCTGAAAATGAGCAGGAGCCAAACATTTATTATTTTTAAACCAGCAGTTTTCTAGATTTTTTTTTAAAAAAAGCTCTAATTTTTGGCAGTGTAAGGAAGTCATAATATTTCTTTTGTATCTGTCGACATTTTGGTTATTATTCTTAGGGTGAGAGCTAAAATGAGACTTGTTTGATAAATATTGGCAGTTGGGAGGTCTCTTAAGGTCCACCATGTTTGTCTAATTTGGGACTTGGAAAAAAGGCAAAGTTTTTTTTCCCCCTTTTCATGAGAAATGGTATTTCCATTTAACTCTTCAATGACTGCACCTTATTTATTTACGTAACTTCCTTGGCTATGGAATTACTGAAATTCTATCTTCAATGTCACAGTCGGCTGTGACCTGTGACACACCATCTGATACAAGGAAGTCACTTCTTAGTGTGTAAGGCTTTTCCACATGCAATTGTTAATGTATTTACCAGTAACTGCTAGGTGTGAATTTTCTCTTTTTTCTATGTTTCTTTTTTACACCGCATTATACTAATAGACAGCTCTCCTTTCCTTTCCAGCAAGTATGTTTCAGACTTGCAGACTGATATCTGAAAGAATACCCAAACTGGCTTAGTGAGAGGGGATAAAGTACAAGATGCTAATTCCTTAAGAGGAAAAAATAAGATTGCATCGTGTGATCACCGAAGTAGAGGTGGAAAGGACATGTTAATGAAGGCTAGCTATGTGTTTCCTCCCAACTAGCTTATTTGTTTTACTTTTTGTTTATATTTCTTCTCCATTTCTCTTGGCAGCCAGCAAGTATGATGTTGAATATATAGTAAGTGTTTAATAAATGCTTGTTACTAGCTGAGTTGCTCAAGTTTATCTGTGTGAAGCAGGACCAGCCTTAAGTGTAAGTAAAGCAGATGGTTGCCGGGCTTGGATAGGCAGATGGTCACAGAGCCAGAAATTCTGCCATCAGATCCCCTTTTCTTTTTATCTTTCAGGTATTTTTCCTTCTAGTCTTTGAGTTCTGTGTATGTATCCTTTGGCAAATCTCACAAATTTCCCTGCCCTAGGAACCTCTAAAACTACCATATGCAGAATAAGTGATCTTTTTTGGTACAGGGTCTTCTGTACAGTGAATATTGGAGGGAGAAGGATTTGTTTCAAACACAAATAAAAATTGGAATGTGGGTGGGCAGAGAGCACTAAACCATACAGGAAGATTACTGGCCTCTGAATTGACTTAGAAAATAACATTAATATGTTTTATTGTCTTTTTATGCATTTTGTTAAATATTTTCCAGTTATATTTTAATCTGGTACCCTGGCAGTCCCAGTGGGTAGGGATACTTCTGCACTATACCAATGATATCACACATACAAGGTTCCTTTTTCCAAGCTTCTGATGTGTGAGGGTTTGGAGATGTGAAGATAAAATTGAGGCAGTTCCTTCCAGGAGCTTGCCGTTGTCCCCATGGAAGAATAAGTTTTGAGTTCAGAGAGCTTGAGTTTAGATCCATGCTTCTTAAGCAAGTCATTCCATTTCTCTTAGTCTCAAGTTTCTCAGCTTAAGAAGGGTAAGACTAGATGATTTATAATGCCCCTTCCAGCTCTAAATCTCTGCTCTATAGTAAAACCCATTTATACTCTGGATTATCAGAATATTGATTTCTAGACACCATTCTTTTTACATGTGTAGCTTTTCCCCCTCTTTTCTTTTCTGTCTGTTTTGATCTTTCTCCTATTCTACCTGTCCAGCTCCCTCTCCCTATCGCCCCAGAGTGCCCATCCTCCCAGGTCTTACAACATGTCTTTCCCAGCACAGGGTCAGATGGGGTTTGATGGGAGGCAGTAGCATTTAAATACCCAGCTCAAGGAAGGGACCTTCAATTCAACCCTAGGATGCATAAGTACCTATGACTGGCTGGCAAAAAGAAGAATGATAGTAGGTTTGGGGAGAGCCCCTGTTTTATATCAGGAGTTTGAAATCTACTGTCATTGTCAAACTCCAGACCACTATAAGAATAATAGACAGCAGAAATAGTTCAACATGGGTGAGTCTCACTTGTTCTAAATCCCTTCCTCTTTGGCTATTTAATTGCGTTCTCTCTCTCTCACCTCACCCTGCTTCTGTTCACTTTCTACTGCTTTTCTGCTCTTTATTCAAGAGCTTTCTTCCTCCTATACCTGATCAAAAACTCAAACTGCATAGTTTGCCCCATCCTTTTCTTGTTTGTCCAAACACTTGGGTTCCTAAAACAAACATATAACTGATGTGCATTTGATTTTACACTTTGAATATAGAAAATGAAAGCAAACTTCCAAGAGAGAAAATAGATTTCCTCAAAATAAATACATTATTTCATTTTGATTCCTTTATTTCATATAATTATTAATACATTTAAGGCTTTTCTTTATTCTAACTTGCCTTTAAGCAAGGAGTTTAAAAAAATTAGTCAAGTGCTGACATATTTTAAAATTTAAGTGAAGGTTTTCATACATGTGACTAAAGGTAGTCCAATCAGATCAATTTAACAAGCAGGTGTTAAAAAAACTGTTGGATCCTGCTGATTCTTACCTGAATGTCCTGAATCAGATGTCTCTGTTCAGAAATACAAAAGTAAAATGTTTCCCGTTGTCAGATTTATCACACACATAATTGATTTCACCAGGGCCCTGAGGTGGCTGTTGATGAAATGTGCTTATGATGCAAAGATTTACAGGGTGTTGTTTTCTTTCTTTCTTTTTTTTTCTTTTCAAGCTGCTTGTCCCCAGACTCAAATTACCTTCAACATTTGCTGTAATGATGCAGGTACAATAGTTTTGCTTAATTACAGTTGGCTGTCTAAAACAACCTTTCCCTGGAGTCATTGAAAGTTTTATTGCAGCTCTTTAATACGATTACCAAAATTAATGGACTTGTAATTAGACATAGGTGAAACAAATCATAAGTTTGCCAAACACATACTTAATGGTTCTACTCAATGAATTGAATATGAGATTAAGTATATATGACATGAGCTTAAAACAATATACAAGCTAATACCAACATCAAGATAGAACAATTAACAAATTAATCAGTTAGTTTGCAGTTGACACTTTTATGGTCAGATCTAATCATTTATTTTAATTAAGATCTTTTGCTGTCATTAGAAGCATGTGTTTACCAGTAAATGATAATGTGTTTGAATTTCCACATATCTTGCATTTTTCTTAGCAGAGACTACAGGCTCAGTCAATATTTTGACATATTGATACTTGTAATAAAGACACAATCTTATTTAAGTTAACAAATGGTTTTCTTTTATGGTAGAAGTCTAGACATAACTGATTCATTAATTTTCTACTTTTCTTCTCTGATACAGATTAACTACCATTTGTCTTGTGTGTGTGTGTGTGTGTGTGTGTGTGTGCGCGCGCGCGCGTATGCGCAAAGGAAGGTTAGAAAGAGAATTAATGTGGGAGATAGCTTTCTAAGAATTCAAAACATTTGACACAAATGATGTCACATCTTTCCTATATCCCCATCACATAAAGAAGGATAACAGGCTTTTTTTAAAGTCACAAGTTAGCTCAGTGGCGTAACATATTTCTGAATATTTGACAATAGTTTAATCAGAAGACTGCCATTTTCCTCTTTTCTTTTAAAAATCTATTTATTTTATTACTCTTTTAAAAAAATTAAAATTCTATCCCTTTCACCCCTGCCCCACTCATTAAGAAGGCAAAAAATATGATATCAATGATACGTGTGAAGGTATGTAAAACATTTTTATATTAGCCATGTTGTAAAAATGAAATAAGAAGAAAGAAGGATAAAGAAGGTGAAAAAGGATGCTTCAATCTGCACTCAGAATTCATTAGTTCCCCCTCTGGAGGTAGATAATTTTTTTCATCATGAATCCTTTGGAATTGTCTGGGATCATTGGCTTGATCAAAGCAGCTATGTCTTTCACAGTTGATTATCATTACAATATTGAAATCACAATGTTCTCTTGATTCTTCTTATTTCATTTTGTATCAGTTCATATGACTTCCTAGGTTTTTCTGAAGCCATCTTTTCTTATATATAGTGCAGTAGTATTCCATCACAATCATATACCATAACATGTCCACCTGTTCCCTAATTGATAGGCATCTTCTCAATTTCCATTTCTTTATCTCCATCAAAAAAGTTGCTATAAATATTTTTGTCCATATTGATCTTTTCTTCCTTTTCTTGGATCTCCTTGAAATACAGACCTAGTAGCTGGGTCAAAGGATATACACAGTTTTATAGCTCTTTGGATATAGTTCCAAATTGCTCTGCAGAATAGTTGGAGCAGTCTACAACTCCACTAATAGGGGATTAGTGTATCTCTTTTTCCATATCCTCTCCAGAATTATTTTCCCTTTCTGTCTTGTTAGTCAATCTGATGGGTGTAAGGTGGTATGCCAGAGTTGTTCTATTTTGCATTTCTGTAATCAATAGTGATTTAGAGCATTTTTATGTGACTATTGATAAATTTGACTTCTTATTGTGAAAACAACTGCCTGTTTATATCCTTTGATCATTTGGGAAATACTTTTATTTTTATAAAGTGGCTAAGCTCACTATATATTTGAAAAATAAGGCCTTCATCAGAGATACTTTTTATTAAAATTTCTCCCTCACTTCCCATTTCCTTCTTTGTCTATATTGGGTTTGTTTGTGCAGAAACTTTAATTTCATGTAATTAAAATTATCCATTTTATTCCTCTTGATTCTCTTTATTTCTTGTTTGGCTATTTCTTGCTATCTTTGTTAAAACTCTGTAGTTCTTACATACAACTGGGAAAAAGCTGGAAATTAGCAGGAACTTTCAAAATCTCAGGAAAGAATTCTATTTGGTCAGTGTCTGGGATCAGATTTTTCCATATATGGATTAATAATGATTAATGTATTTTTTCACCATTCTTCAGCCACTCAGCACATAGACTGAAGCATTGATTGCTTTTATTACTGCCTGAAACAAAGAAAAACAAAAACCCTCTCTTACAGCATATCCCTGTTCTTAAATGCTAATAAAAGGGCCTCCTAAACTAAACTGTGATGTTGTCTTGGCACATTCAGTGGAAGAAACTAGAAAGGGAAGGTAAGAAATAGGTTGGCAGCTGGCAATGATGCTGATACAAGACTGCCTAGATATAGGATAGACATGTCTATTTACTTACATATAACCACAAAGCTACTCAGACTTGGGCTCTGGGCCTTTAAAACCACAGTTATCTTGTGGCCTATTAGAGTCATCTTCAGCTGAATGGTGATTCTCATTAGCTGAGCGACTTGATATTTACCTTTTTTCATTTTAGAAAACATAATACTTTTTCATTATTGATGCATAGATGAAAGAAATACATGCAGTATTCCTGCCTCAAAGTGAATTAGAGCACCACATAATGAACCTGGTGAACAAACTGTTTTCTATAATGACTTAAGAAAAATTGGAGAAGACAGAGATAGAAAGAAAAAAAGAGAGGGCAAGAGGAAGAGAGAAAAGGTGAGAGAAAGGGAAAAAAGTGATAAAATGATCATCTCTGTTTAAATAACTATTCTTTTTTAAATTAAAAAAATTTTTTTATTAAAGCTTTTTATTTGCAAAACATATGCCTGGTTAATTTTTCAACATTGACCCTTGAAAAACTTTGTTACAAATTTTTCTCTCCTAACCCCCACCCTAGAGGGCAGGAAGTCTAATACATGTTAATTATGTTAAAATGCTTGACAAATCAAGTATGTGTATACATATTTATAGAGTTATCTTGCTGTACAAGAAAAATCAGATCTACAAGAAACAAAACAAAACAAAACAAAAAACCAAGAACAAAAAAAAAAATCTGAGATGGAAACATAATGCAAGCAAACATCAATAGAGAGCGTGAAAATGCTATGTTGTGGTCCACAGTCAGTCCCTCCCATCCTCTCTTTCTGGGTGGATATGGCTTTCTTCATCACTGAATAACTGGAACTGGTTTGAAACATCTTATTGTTGAAGAGAGTCATGTCCATAAGAATTGATCATATAGTTAAAGAACTATTCTAACCTTTACTTTGTGAAGAACGTGAAGAAAACTTGAGAGATGATTTAATTGGCATTTTGTTTGAATTAAATGATATGGCACTATTTTCAGAATTGAGGAGAATTGATAATTGAGCTTTTTGTTGTTGTTGTTGTTGTTTTATCCTTCCTTTCCAAGTCATCTGTAAAATGCAAGAAAATAAACTTTTGGGACCTGAAAAATTTTGGAAAATTCCATTACATCCTGATCATCTATAGGCTTGGTGATCTTACATCAAGGAATAAAAATCTTTCAGACTCCCCTTTGGAAGATGCAATGCCACAGATCTGGTTGTTGAACTGGCTCCTCTGATGCTTTTTCCTAGACCTCTTGAGGAAATTTCTCATCACTTGATAATTAATGCCTAATTTTATTTTACTTTTTGATGATTCCTTTAAAGCTTACCACCCAAGATTTATGAATGTTTTGTTTTTACATCATAATCGTTTGTCAATATACTCCTCCTTCTGCTGCTGAACTTCTGTTGCCATATAGAAAAGACATTTAAACATGACTAACCAATGTAACGATTGTGCCTGGTAGCACATATGACACAGCAGCTCTCATTATAAGGAGACTTAGAATATGAAAAAGAAGAGAGACCTCCAATAATCATAGTGGCTGCCATAAGAGTTTGCTTGTGTTAAAATTAAAATACAAAGTGGGTCTTGGCTGATTGGGGTGAGGGAACCATAAACAAACACGTTGTATCATATGAATGCAAGAGAATATTATCACAGTTAGAAAAAATATAAGGATTCAGCAAATAAAAATGCGCTTTTTTTTAAGTATTAGTACTGTACTAGTTCATTCAGAGCTCACATGAATGAATAAGTAGAATACCAGCACTTTTTTTTTCTATTAATAAGGGATGACCAGAATGTCATCCTAAAGTAAATAAAGCAAAGAAAATAATATATCTACAATAATCCAAATCCAAATTATCCTAAAGGACAGCTTAACTCTAATTAATTGTCATGATTAATCTTGGTCTTGTAAAACATTAAAAAATACACTTTCACTTTCCTAACAACGTGTAGGGAAAAGTAGATGGTTAATAAAATCTATCTCGATTGATTAATTGATTTCATTGTCTTGACAGAGAAGCAGAATTTTCTTATGATGAGAGTTGCTTGTCTTTTTTTCTTTTCTTTTTTTGCCCTAAGGAATCAATAAGCAGTTATTTAAGTACCTACTACGTACAGGGACTTTACTAAGTGATGGAAGGACCTTCACAGTCATGTATCTAACAAGATGTACCCATCTTCACATTTAGTTGGAAGTGACAATCACTATTATCCTTCCTTAGGAGTAGAACACATAGAGAGGGGTGTGTGTGTGTGTGTGTGTGTGTGTGTGTGTGTGTGTACACACTCACACACATAGCTATCTGTGCACAGGGAGCTGAGTCAAGGAAGGGGAAGAACTCCTTCCTTTTAGAATCCCAGTATCTGCTCCAGAAACAGCCACAGATATTCATGTGGATGCCTGTGGTGATCACCACAACCCAGTTGAAAAACCATCTGCTATTGTAGCATTGCTTTCTGTGTGTGATCTTTTGTTTGGGAATGCAGCAATGGCCCCAGCCTCCAAAGAACCAGTAACCCAGGAGCTGCTGCTTTTGTCCATTCCCTCCTGATTGTAAATGCATTTACCTCTTCTGCTTACTCTCACCCAGCTCCCTTTTGTCTCTAGTGTCTCTGGCTCAGATTGGTATAGTACCGATGAGCTTCCATGGCCTCGTGGGTGTTCAAGATCTATTAAATAATGTGATAGAAGAGAAAAAATGCTTTCTCTCTGATGGAAGTTGAAACTCTGTAACTAGGGCTAAGACTCATCTGCAAGCAGACCCCAGCTGCTGTCATTAATTCATTCCCTAAATCTCATTTCTTTCCTCTCCTGAGGCTTTATCAATCCCTCAGTCACTGGCAGAATCCTGTTCTTTTCAGAGACTTCTTATAGCATCTTGTTCTCTTTTCTCCTTCCTCCTGATATCCTTTGGCCAGTAACCACTGTACATCCTTAAACATATTGTACTGTCATTAAGACATCCTGGGTACATTTGTTTCTTTTATGGAAAAGAGGTCCATTTGATCACAGACTCAAAGCATTTGTAGCTATCAATTTACCTGGACCACCACCCTTACTCTCCACATCATTGATTCCACCCACTTTCTGGGAACTTTGATGTAGATATGTTGTGTTTTGTTTTTAAAATCAGTAGAAGTAAATTCTTCTACCACAGCAGATGAAAATTGTTGTCTTCTTGTTCTATCTGATTATTTTCCCATGTATCTCCACTTAAGCTCTGCTCAGCTTGTTGGGATTTTTCACTGCCTTTTGGGTTATTTGTAACCTTAAATCTTCTGATATTATATTTTAAAAATAATTTTCAGCCACATAATATTACTAAGGGAACAGTGAAGGTAAAGAGATGGACTTTTGCAGTAGTGAAAAGTCTGGGATCATTGAAATATTTGTGTAGTTTCCCCTATCCTGTCCCAACTTATCTCTTCTTCATACTCAATTTCAGACCCAGCTCAATTTTTTCTGTAACATTGGTATAAAATTTCACATCTTAATAGGCTAATTTGATGGGTAGATAGTGCATTTAACTACAATGCAAGATGGTTCTCACCCGCTTTGTTTTTCTAATTTCCCATTGCTTTTTCCAGTTTGTTTATGTTAGAACAATCACTTTCTATACTATAGGTCATGACTATAGGTTTCACTAAGCAGTCTCTCTACCATGTTACTACCAATGTCATCTGTGGATAGGAAGAGCATTGGAGAACTTTGTTATCGATAAGGATGATAAGGTGGCCATCCTATGCCTTTATAAATCTTCAGGCTACGTGGACCAAATGACTTTAGAAGTATAGGGATCTGGCCAAGGAGCTAAAAATCTCATGGAAATAAGATTAAATATGAAGCATTCTCATTGTTGTTTATGCTACTGGAGTTATACCAAAGATGCTTTTAGTGAGCCTATAGAAGATGAGCTTATGTTCTAATATTTTTATCCAATAACACAAATAGTAGTAATGTTATCTATCTCTCTAATAGCCCATAAAACATTGAATGTAAGAGAATAATTGCAGGATAGTGAGAATAAGAGAATGAATGCAGGATTGCATGTTCCAGCATTATTAAATTATAAGCTTCTTGAGGGTAGGCACTGTTTTTTGTTTTGTTTTGTTTTGTTTTGTTTTGTTTTGTTTGTTTGTTTTGTTTTGGTTTTTTTTTTTAACCCTACTACTTAGCCTGCTTAATAAATGTTTATTGAATGAGTTAAATGGACTCCATCAAAAAAAGATAAGAAAAATGAAACAATAGCAGCAACACTTGTATTTAATTTAATTTAAGTCCTATTTTTACAGTACTTAAAGCTTTACAAAGCACTTTGATGTCAGCATACTTCTCGATTATTAGAATATTTTTGATTGATTGTTACAAATTAAATGTCTTAGAAATTTCATTGCTCTTCTTCATTGGGTTGTGAAGTTGCTCCTAACATTTTCAACATTGCCAAGGAAGTCCTCTATACTTGGATTCAAATTTCTGCCCTGAAAATTACTACCTTTTGAATTTGAGGAAGACGTTTACTCACTTTGGGCCACAGATTCCTTATCTGAAAAAAGAGGCTTTCCCTAAATAGCCTTGCCCTAAATAGCCTCTAAAGTTCCTTTCTAGTTCTAAATCTCCCAGTCATTATCTCACAACTTGCACTCTCTATCTTCACACTTTTGTTTTGAGAAAACTCTCTAGAGATGAGCTGTTTATTGAAAAAGGGAAAGTATATATACTGGGCAGAGTGAAATAAAACTAGGGGAGAAGAGTGAGCTATCTGCTAGAGTTAATGTCTTCATTTTCCAGTTCTCTCAGTCACTGTACATCTGGCCCAAACAAGACAATGATTAAAGTCAACTTTTGATTTCCAAGCAAATGAAATTAAATGATATTTACATTGTTAAAGGTCTGACAAATGAAGCACCAAACATGTGGAATATTGAAGTGCTTTGATGATATAAGCTCTTTCAGAGAGAAAAGCAAGAGTTAAAGCTGCATTTTAAGGATTCCTGAAAGAAAGAAAAGAAAAAAGAGTTTGGAGATAGCATTAGTTTTAATACAACTCTAGCCTACACAAAATGAGCATTTAAAATGTTAGGAGCATCTTGGAATACTCACAGTCTAACTGGATCAGGAAAAAGAAGTATTGTAATCTTTTAAAGAAAGCATTATTCAATAATATTGATATTTCTCTGGAATGACAAGATTACCAGATGAATGTGTTGAGAGAATTAGTGTGAGGATTGCATTGGAACTATATTCAGTTTTTCGTGCCTGTTTCAGTCATCAAATTAATTTCATTTGGATGTGTGTACTTTCCCATTGACTGAACACTAACTGTGAACTCATAGAGAGAAGTGATAAAGTCTAATAGATGGCAAGGTTATAAACTCACCCAGAAATTTCATATGGGTAAGAGAACAAAGCTTCTGTTGAATAGAATTACAATAGTCCTAGAGGGTAGAAGGCATCCCATGGAATGCTATTCTGTCTGATTCAATTCAACAAGCAATTATTAAGCACCCATTATGAGTAAGGAATTGTGCCAACATTTGAGGATACAAAGACAGAAATTAAATAAATGGCCACTTAAGTGAAAATCTACATACCAAAATTTTTCTTATCCCCAGTAGATTGCTTATTTATTTCAAGCAGTGACCTATATAAAAAGAAAATCTTAACAACCCCTTGGAAGCCTGACAAATGCACAGGAAGGTCAGTGAATACTACAGGAGGACTCAGAGAAAATAAGAATATAGTTTGATTTTTTAAAAAAGTGAATATTGAGTCTGATAAGGTATAAAATGGCCAGCATAATTTAGCTCTCTTTAGCTGAAGGCATTATGTCACAAAGCCAGGATGTAACCATTATTTCCCATGTGACCCTAACAAGACCTGAAATACAAGGCCTTGTCTTGGTACTTATTTCCAGAAAGAAATAAATGAGGGAGTTCAGAGAAGAGCAAAGACAGGGAGACTGATTTATGAGAATAAATTAAATTAAATAAATGTGAATAATTTGGCTCAGGGAAGAAGAGATAAATTTTGTGTAAATTTCTACCTCCAGTTAAAGCAATGGTTATCAACCTTTTTGAATGTAAAGATCCCTTTTTAGCATAAAAAAGTTTCATATCCTTCATCTCAGAACATCACTATTGTCACTGTGATGTTTACAAAGGACATAGCATCCTTTTCACTTTCAAGTCTCAATCTCCCTATGAGGTTGGTCCTACAGACTGTGTAGGTTCTACTCTATAGATAAAGAAACAGGGGTTCAAGTGAAGTGATCTGTTCATGTTTGCACAGCTAGTTTGTCAGAAACACGAACATCTTGACTTGAAATCCAGAACTTTACCCAAGATGCTACCCTCCCATTCATATATCATAGCATCTCTTTCATTTTTTTTTTTTTACTCATTAACTTTCCAAGAATTTAAAAGCCTTTTATTTACAAGATGCTGGGAATACAAAGGAAAAAAAAATAGTTCTTGTCCTCAACGAGCTTATATTCTATTCAGAGGAAGAAAATTTTAAATAGAAAATTAAAAATATGTATAAAGTAATTTTTTGGTTTAGGGCACAAATAAATATGGAGGTTAGAATAGTCTTTTTTTCCTTTAGGAGGGGATAAATGAGCTGAGCTTTGAAGAGAGCTAGGGTTTTCTTAAACAGGTAGTTGCATTCATATTACATATCTTGTAATAATTAAATGGCAATGCTTTACACACATATGGGTTTGCAGATCCCTTGCAGTAACTCAACAATGTTCAAAAGGCTAAAAAGTTAGAAACCACTGACATGAGTTCTGATCCTGTGTAAGTTCTCCATAAAATAGTCTTTTTAGGCAAGTGTATATTTGCCCTTCAAACAATATAGCCAGCCCCTCAGAGATGCAAACTCCACTATAGAATTTGAGTGCCTGGCAGTTTTAGTCAACAAAGAAGCTTAGTGTCTGTTATCTTTTCATGCTGGGTGATCTTCAGAATCTTCCTAATTTATTTCAAGTGGAAGCAATTCAGTTTCCTGGTATGATGCTTGTATACTGTCCAGAATGAGGTCAGCATAATGTCTCTGTAGACTACCTGAGTTTTGGTAGTCATTCTAATCCCTGTGGTCTCCCTAACTTTTCTTTGCCTTCCAAACACTGAGCTAGTTCTGGTGATGTGTGTGTCAGTCTCATTTTCAATAGGTACATCCTTGGAAAGTCTACTGTCAAGGTCAGGGGTCTTATCCATATTTAAAACTTCTGTTTGCTGTAACTGATAGTACCATGTATGGATGATCTGATGTTTGCTGATGGAACACCTGTATTTTCTTGGTGTCCATTGTTAGGCTAAAATTAGCACAAGCAGCAGAGAATTGATCCATACTTGTTGCATCTCAGCTTCAGCTACATTGAGAGCACAATCATCTGCAAACAAAAAATCATGTACCACCATTCCTTCTACTTTGGTCTTGGCTTATAGCCTTTTGAAGTTGAAGCCTTGACTGGCCTTGATATCCTATTCATTCTCATTGAAGGTGTTTGACAGCATGGCTGAACATATGCTAAAAGCACAGCCTTGTTTCATTCCATTGATGACTGGAAAAGTACAAGAGCATTATCCGTTATCTAAATCTGGGCAAACGTGACATTATGAAATTGATGTATAATATTGATGAACTTCTCTTGGCTACTAAATTTTGACATAATTTTCCATAAGCCCTAACAATGGACAGTATCAAAGATTGTGGTCAGGCAATAAATATTGCATACACACTTCTATTCTATTCTTGGCATTTCTCCTGGAGTTGCCTGGCAGCAAACATCACATCAACTATTTTGCGATCCTTTCTCAAGTCACACTGGCTTTCAGGTAGATGACCATCATCCAGTCTATTATTGGAAGGATCAGTTTATTAAGGAGGGCTCTGGTAAGAATCTTGCCAGCAGTGACTAAAAGAAAGAACCAACCTTTACCCTGTGATTGTCATAGGACAATCAGTTCCCTTTACTTTTATAGTGAAAGACATTGGAGGCATCCTTGAACTCCTGGAAGATAACCTCCTCTTTTCATATAATCTGGAAATTTTCAGTCACCTTTTATATGATCAGTGGACCCCTTGCCTTGTAAATCACAGCTAGAATAGTATCAGTACCAGGTATTTTACTGTAGCACAGGAACCTAATGGTATACAAAACCTTTTCTTTTATTGGAAATTTGTCTAGAGAGAGATTGACTATTCTGAGGTAAATGGTCAGTGGCTTCAGCATTAATTGATTATGGTCTGATGAAAAAACTGTGGACATGTTCAGCCCATCTCTCCATGATCATGTACTTATCATTAAGCAATGTGGCTTCATCAGCACTGAGTAGTTGGGATGCACCATATATCTTTAGCCCATAAATAGCTTTCAGGGTATCATAAAAGTGCTTTGGATTGTTACTATTAGCATAAAACTGAATTTCATCTGTCTTCTTACTGAGCCAAGAATCCTGCATCTCTTTAAGCTTTGCTTATACTTTACTTTTGATGGAACAAAATGCTGCCTTATTAGAGATGGATGAACTATCTTGCTTGTACCTACTCGGTGGAATTCTTGTTTTTCATTCGGTAGCCTCTGAATTTTTTCATTTTTTTCATCAAACTAGTCTTGATATTGAGCATTTTGATCCAGATGAGTAAATGCAGTGTGGTACAGCAAATCTTTGAAAGCTGCTCACTTCTGTTCTCCTCTGCCTCAACTGTGTTTGGCTCAACTTTCCCTTCAAGTTAGGAACAAACTATTCCCACTCTAATCTGTTGACATTAAATCTTCTGGTGGCCATTTTGTCTTGGGCTTTGGCCTTTTTTTTTTTTAATGTGAATATCTTGAAGTGGATAAGTCTATGGTTGGTCCAGTATTCTGGCCATGTATTGCTTTCATTACTCTCACATCCTTACGATCACATAGTATGTTAAAGTCAATGTTTGCTGCCAGGGTACATCCATAAAGTTTTATTACATTTAGGAAAATAGGAGACAATATTGGTGATAAGATGATCATAAGATGGCACAAGTTTTTTGTAGTGCTGTTCAAATGACCCTTGTTGTTGCCTTTTCCAGCTCCATTTCTCCCAACGACTCTCTGCTATGTCTGGTGGTCTAAGCCTACTTTATCATTAAAATCACCCAGAATTGTAAGTTTTCCCTCTTTTGTACATTGATGAAAAGCATCTCCAGGTCTTCATAAAATTTTTCTTTGATTTCATTAGGGGTCACCATAGTGAGAAAGTAGGCCCTGATAATGGCTATGTGGCATTTTCCTGGAAGTGGTAATTGCATTGTCACAAGCTGTTGGTTACTCCTTTTGGTAGGCACAAGGCTTGCTGACTAGATTTGTTTTGATTACAAAATCTAAGCCAGCTTCATAGCACTTTCCTTCACTGTGACCACTTCCATCCTCAATAAGCTGGCCTCCATTTACCAGTCTTGTTTCACTCAGGGCTGCTATTTGGATATGATACCTGTTGAGTTCTATTACAACAAGAGATATTCATCTTTCAGGTCTATTTTGTGTTGATTATAAGTGTGAATCCATTTCATATGCCAGTGATGAGTGGGATCATCTTTACAAAAGTTTTTATAATTTTTTTTTGTTTTTTGATAATAGGGTGAGATTTCTATCTGCTGCAGTAATCAGGTCAGGTTTGGGTAGGAAAACAATTTTTAGGACACCTTTTCTAGTCCCTTCGTCACATCAGGAGGTAAGCAGTGTGGTCCTTAAAAGGCTGCTTATACACCCAGGGGACTGCCAATCCCACTGCTGCTTCCAGTGAGAAGATGTACCTTTGTGCAGGGTTGTGACTGCAACTTCCAGTGTATCTGCATCTGCTGCTTTGTCATTCACCCATTGCCACAGAACTTTGAGATAGATGGATATGGTCAAATGCTATGGGTGATGACTTTTGTTTCATGCAGAATTAGGTTTAAGTGAGTCAGAGTTGCATGAAGTTGCCAGCCTCACTCTTCCAGAGTCATCACAGTCCAGTTATTGGACAAAGTCAAAGTGACTGGTGATGGCTTGAGACATATTGAATGACCTTCAGGTCTTAGGTGTCTGACCAAGCTCTAAGTGCTTCACAGCACCCTTTTCTACTGACTTTATGGTCTTTGGAATATTTTTTTCATCAGAAGAAGTCTTCACATGATTAGACAGCACCTTAACTCCCAATGGATTTGAGATTCCTTGTTGTCTTCAACCAGATTTATCCTGTCTGCCAAAATGCCTTTTTTGGGGGGGGGGCGGGGGAGTGACTGCTGTGCATATTACAGCTTTTTTAGAGTCACAGGTGAGAGTAATAGGTAAAAAGCAGCCTGAAAATGACTTGGCAGCTCTCACATCAGAGTACTAGTCTTTCCTGAACACACCCTACATCCCATTCAAATCTTGATTTTGCTTGGAATTCATTTAACAAGGTTCCCAATCTCTAGATCCAGATGCAGGAAAGGCTCCACTCTTTTGAATAATTAGAAGTTTGGAATAGATAACTCTTGTCCAGCTCTAAATTCGATCTTTGTATGTGTCAAGGAATGCTAAGTACTTTGAATAAAGGCTTACTCAGTACATTTTAATAATCGCAATAGTCAGTCCATATACATTTCATAAACACCTACTATGTGCCCTGCCTATTGTATTTATCTCTGAAGATCCAAAGACAGACAAAAACAGTCCCTGCTTTTATGGAGCTCACAATCTAATGGGGAGGCAACATGCAACAACTAAGTACACCCAAGCCATAAGGATAAACATGAAATAATTCACAGAAGTAAGGGACTGGAACTAAGAAAGTTTGGGAAAAGCCTCCTATAGAAGGTAAGGATTACCACAGTTATATCCACAAATAGAGTGGGTATACCTTTAGGAGTAAAAGTCCTATGGTGAAAAAATAGAAAGATGGAAATAGAAACCAAGAAGTTACTTTAAAGACTGATCCTAAGGAATGAAAATTGAGAGAGAGAGAAAGAGAGAGAGAGACAGAGAGACAGAGACAGAGACAGAGAGACAGAGACAGACAGAGAGACAGAGAGAGACAGAGAGAGAGAGGCAGAGAGAGAGAGAGAGACAGAGAGAGAGAGAGAAGAGACAGAAAGACAGAGAGAGACAGAGAAAGAAAGACAAAGGTATGTCAATGATTCTTGACTTTTTGGTGACTTCCAATTGTTTATTTAATTTCACTAGCTGTTCTCTCCTCCTATAAAGGCTAAATGTCATATTTATTTGTAAAATTAAAATATTGTATAATTTACATACAGCATTATCTAATTATACAATAATTAATATATTTTATAGGTAAAATATATTAATTAAAATCATTAAAAAATTTTGGGAAAAAAGTTAACATGCTTTGAAAAAAACTGGAAAACTCTGTGATATCATAAAATTAAGGTTTAAGTCTTCATAAATTTAGAGCTGGACAGGATCTTAGAAGTTCCATAGGTGAAGAAATGGAGCCTCAGAGGGGTTGTTATGGGTGAGTTGCTCAAGGTTACAAAGATTAGGGGCAGAATCAGAGCTTAATCCCAGGTTCCTCCCTTTCCCCCCAAACTCCTGGTTTGTCTTTTGTTTCTCTACTGCATCATGGCTTCAGACCCACTGAGAGACACCAAAATGAAGGAAACTCAGTAGGGCATCAAGCATATGGTAAAGCCATTAACTTAATCCAAGTAGGACTGCCATCTCAAATTTAGGGGCTCTTCCTCTCATTTAAAATGTGTTTTATTTGAAAAAAATTATGATAGATATTTCTTGTCTATTAAGGAATCTTAAGAGGTCCTCTAAATTTATCTAATTTTATCAGTTTTATCAGAAAACTCATGATTGCTATGAGAGATTTATTGGTGATGATTTCTATCATGAGATCTGACTTTGACTTGTAGTGATCATTTGGCAATATTCCAAGAGAGAATGAAGAGAATATTCTACTTAAAAAAAAACAAAAACAAACAAAAAAAACCCACTAATTTTTTTTTGGCAGGTCACAAGATTCAGTGATTTCTTGAATTGTGTTCAGAAACTTTGTTCACAGTTATTTCCAGAAACCACATATGAGGTATAAATTTCCTAATTTGTTTACTTAAGAAAGATCCTCTCCAGTGCAGCATCTGTTTTCGCTTTTTTCTGAGAGCTCTTGATTTTATATCACAGAGGCCAAAAGACAGAGAAATCATGTGACCGACTTAGGACCACACAATAAGTTGTTAGCTCTCTTCATATGTGCTATGCCCTGTCTTCTGTGTCAGTGACATCCCCTAAATAACTGGGTGCATGCAATTTTACATTACCAGACTAACTATGCAACATCAGTATGTATCTTTTCAACCATTTTTCCCACATATAAACTCCATCTGTTTGATAGCATTATTTTATAGCCAGAAGAATGAGAAACTTCAAATTGCACCCAAGTCCTCCTTATAGTGAATAAGCAACATTTGTCCATAGAGTTCAAATCTGTAACCTAAAATTATTTTAAACTGGGGGAGAGGGTAGGGAAGGAGAGAAAGTCTTCTGAAAATGCTGTAGTTATTTATGAATGTCTGGAAAGGGAACTTGGAAAAAAGAGAGAAAAATAACCCACCATATTCTAGTGAAATTCAGGAGATAAAATTTTAATGTTGAAGGCATTTTTAAAAAGTATTTTCCACCATTTTGCTCCTTCTACATTCTGTGTGGGGGAAAAAAAACTATTGATGAAGGAAACCCATTTTCAGAGCTATGTCAAAACCAAGCCCAAGGTCACAGTAAGTGGTTCCTCCTCCCCCCAATTTGGGATGTTCAGAGAAATGCAAAGCCATGAAAAATGGACTGTATCACCAACTTTCATCTTTGAAAAATAACCAGCTGAATTTTCTGATATAAATAGTGACCAAAACTGGCCTCTAACACCAGGCTAGCATACTGGGAAGAAATGTGCCTGTTTATTGTATTCCAAGTTCAGCCTCCAACAACAACAAAAGAAAATATTGAGAAAATCTAATTAAATGGAGTGAAAGTAATACAGAATAAAATACCCTATGCAAAAAAGGAATAGTTTTTAAATCAGATGAATATTTAGGGCAAGATTGATAATATGCCTTTATTATATAAGGGATGCAATGTTCAAATCATTTTCCTGAACATCATCTGCTTCAAAATGTTTCATGTTTTTATTAAGAAGGTAATTAGAAGTTTAGGAATCTTTTCCATTTCTTCTTATTATTGTTAACTTGGTGGGAAAAAATCCTAGTCTAGTATTCAATAAATGACTTTCTTTGTACATGCAAATATTAAAAAGAGTCTTGTAAAGACAGTAGGTAAGGAAAGAAAAATGCATGGTTTGTTTCCTTACAGAAATGACATTTTGATTTAGGAGAAAAATTCATGAATTTACAATCTCTCCCTTTCTAGGTTTTTCAACATTTCCTGCAAATTGTATGTAAATGAATGCAAATAAGCAATCCTCACTACCAAGCTGTTTAAAAGTATAAAATGCATAAAATTAAGATGCCAAAGAGAAATGTGCATCTAATTAAGGTAGCATGTAAAGAAATGTTAAATTCAAATTAAATATTTCATTGGAAAGAATTACTTGTTCAATTTGAAAGGTGTTTTGTGTTTTTCAAGGAAGACCTGTCTTCACTGATGTTTCCATTTGCTTTCAAATCATTTTAAGGAACCTCCCTATTGACACAGTTAAAGTCTGAAAAAGCCTCTGACCTAAGAAATAGTATCATCTCTGAAGAGTAATGAATATGCATATTTATCTTTACCACTTGGGCTTCTGTAGGGTGAAGCTGTCAGTAATGGTGATGATACTAACCCTATCACATCTGATCTATTTCTACCACAAGTGGAAGTTATAGAATAGGACCCGATGCTATTCTTCATGTACTGATTGCCTAAAATGCTTAGTAATACAAAGGTAGTAGTCCTAAGTGGATCCTCCTGAGCTTGTCTGACCAAGCAAATAGGAATATATAGGGAAAAACAAAAAACAAAAAAACTGAGCAGGCGACTGACTTCAGAATTTATGTCATTGAAGCTTGGACCTAAGGTTATGTTTGGATGGAAGATAGAAAGGAATCTAGAGTTCATTTAGTAAACATCCCCATGTTACAAGTGAGGAAACTGAGACCCCCAAACTGATGAATAATTGCCAAGATCTCTGGTAAGCATAGCTGAATTGAGACTTCCAAAGCAAATTGAGAAGTTTCCAAGTCCTGTTTGATTTTAGGTTTTCTTTTGTGGTGGTTGTTTTATGGCTCTACTATTCTGCTTCTAACTTGTATGTGAAGGGATTTCTTACCTTAATCTAGGATTGTGCAAAAGGAAATTGATTTAGTTTACAACATGAAAGCTTTAGATTAGCTCCAGGGGAAGAACTTCCTATCAAAGAATAAAGAAAGAAGAGTTACTGAAAAAGGTTCAGGAATGTCCTTTCTTTGATGAGCCCAGTAACTGACAGAAGTTGAAAATTTGACAGAACTTGAAAATCTGCCTTACCTAAAGACCACCACAACCTAAGGGAGCACATACAGAGAAAAGGTTTTTTTTTAAATGCTTACAGGTGGTTTTTGAAATTAAAATAAATGTCCTTCTTTGGATGAAAGAATAATAGACTAAGAGAAATAGGGATGGTTGGTGGGATGGTTAGATGGATGGAGGAATCCAGGAAGAAGAAAAAGAGAAGCTGTCTGAGGACTTCTGGGCAAGATCCTCTGAAAACTACAATATTCCAGAAATAAATCCTGAGTACCTACTACTAACATGTCATTGCGTTGAGCTTATAAAGTCCATTAAACCCTACCTCATACTTCTAAACAAGAGTTCTGAAAGCCACCAGCTATGTGATCATGGACAAGTCAGGGAAGCTCTCTCTGTTTCAGATTCCTCATCAATGGGAATAATAATACTTATAGCAATGTTGTAGAGAGGTCCAAATGAGATCATGTAGGTACTATTCTTGGCAAACTTGATGGTATCCTCTAAATGTAAGTTATTATATTTATGAAAAGTATTTATCCCAAGATGCCAGAATTGGGATGGGCTTTAGGGGCAGTCTAATCTAACCCATATTCAGAAATAAACTCATTCAGTGACATGCCTGACAGGTGATCATCTGGCCTTTAGTGGAAGATCTCTAATGAGGAACTTCCTGACATAGCCCATTCCACTCTTGGAAACTCTAATTGTAGAGCCTTATTGCAAGCCTAAATTTGCCTCTTTGTCAATTTGTCCATTGCTTCTAATTGCTCTCCTTGGGGCCAAACCAAACAATTCTCATCTCTTTTCTACATGACAAATATTCAGTTACTTGAAGACAGGCATCATGTTTCCCACTCCATCCTAACTTTCTTCCATGGAGAAAGATCCCCACTTCCTCATGTGATATAGAATCAAGGATCGTCACCATTCTGATTGCCTTCCTACATATATTTTTAATTTCCTGGATTTCTTCAAGACTTAGCTCCAACCCCATCTTTTGCTAGCCTTTTCTAGTCTTCCCAGCTGCTAGTACTTTCCCTTCCCAGATTATTTTTGATCTACCCTGTGTATATTTTGAATAAACCTAGTTATTTTCAAGATATCAAGTTGATGGTAAGTTCCTTACTAGCCAGAGTATACTTGTCTTTCTTTAAATCCCTAGTACTTAACAAATGATTCATTATTTGTTGGTTGAATAATTTTCAGCTTATTAATGTCTTTTCTAAACTGTGGTTTTCAGAATTGAAAACCAAACTCCATATTTTCCTGACTACTTCCTTTTTCCTGGAAGCTATACCTCTTAATGTGGTTTAGGATTTCAGTAGCTTTTTTGACTACCCTATCATCCTACTGAGTAATTGAGCAAATATTGTTTTGGTTCACCAAAACCCTAGATCTCCTTCTCTCTCTCTCTCAACAAACACACACACAGACACACACACACACACATGCATATGTATATGTTTCTGCATTTATATGCACACACATACATATATATATATATATACACATAAATGTCTCCATAAAATATGTATATGTTATTACTTTATTATCTCCTAATTCATTACTAAAAAATATTTCTTTACCATGGTCAACTTCTATACATTCAAAGCCTGGGAGATTTGTTATATAGTTAAAAGGTCTGAGTCAATATGATATTCAAAACCAATCTGAAATCATTCCAACCCAGCCAATCGAACTTGTTTAGGAGTCTAAACAAGAATTCTGACTTTCTGGTGATACTGAGCAAAAGACAATGAATTTTAAAATTCAGCTGATTTCATTGTGATTGATCTCAGCAGATTTTTGAGGTAATTGATGGTATTGCCTTAGTTGAGTCTGTTAGTGCAAATAATTATTAATCAATATGCACTCAGCTCTTACTTTAGAAGATAATTTTAACACATGATTTATTCTGAACATTTCAATTGAACTACCTCTACAAGGAGAAAATCAATTGGCTGGTGGTCTAAAGTACTTTAATTATCTGTAGTCCTGTGCTCTTTTTCTAGGCATGTTTCCTAATTTGACTTACTGTCCCATACTGGCACTGGCGACAGGAAGTTTTTCATTGCCATGGTTAGAGAAATAGTACACTGTCTTCTATATTGACTGATTTTTATTTAAAGCGATTTAGTTTAGTGCCTTACAAACAATACATTAAGGTTTACTTTGCAGACTATAATTAGCCTCATTCTAAAAAAAAAAAAAAAGGAAAATGTTGATTGGGAAACAGCTTTATTGTCAGCATCTGAGCAGTGACACTTTGTTTTGGTCTTTGTGTCTGCTTATGTGGAACATCACCCTTGATTTGAGGGGACACCAGCATCAAGGGGGAGAAAAGGGGTGCAATATGTGGAAGCAGAGTTGCTTGACAGTCTTTGTTCTTTCCCTGTGCTACAATTCTCCCATAGGAGGTAGACCTTTTGAGAATTTTAAGTAATATTTTGACAATCTTTTGATGAATACTGGAGTTTGCTACCATTCTCACAGGGAGAAAAACTCAAGAAAGGACTAGGGACCAGAATTGAACTAAACTGAACTGAACTTAAACAAGATTTTCTACTGTTTATTTTCATTGTGCCCATTGAAGTGATAGGGTTTTGGGATTTGAGGGAATGGGATTTTAAGTTTTGAGTATAATACCTAGTAATATACCAGATAATGGTTTCAGAATGAGCTTCCATTGGATTTCCATCATAGGATTTATTGAAGATACTCCACCCCCTCCCAAATCCTTCCTTTATAATACTTATTATTATGTTTATATTATATTATACTGTATTATGTTATACTATACTACATTATATTATATTATGTTATATTATATTATACTATATTATATTTATATTACACCCAAACCGTATGATCTGGGACTGTACCTGATGACACATAGAATATTACATAGCATACCCATAACTTCTTTACTGAGAGGAGGGAAATGTGCCTTATCATTGGTTTTCTCTACAGTGCAATTATGCAGTGGATGTAGGAGATTTTGGCAGGAGCTTATGTGGAGTCCTTGAAATTCATTTTTCTTCAGAGAGTGGGCTTCTGCTTATAGTTAAGCTTACTAAGTTTAGCTTTGCTAATAAGGTCCCTGGAGGGAAGGATAAATATTTCTGAAAGAAGCTTTCCTATATATATGCTTTGGAAGAGGGATTATTGTAAATGGCTGATGAGTCACTGAAACATTCAAAGGTAGATAGACGTGGATGTCAAAACACAACGTTGAGTATTCTGCTGGGAAGATATCAGGGTTTCCAGGGTTTCCTGGCCTATGTGGGACAGAAAAAAGAGATGATGTACCCCTCTGATCCCACTGTACTCGTTTATTATGATTTTGAAAGTAGCAGGTATAGTGGAGAGAGGACTGTACTGGATTGAGATGAGAGTTATGTTCAAATCTCAAAGGTGACTTTTATTTTAGTTATTTTAGTTCTGGACTCATTGTTTTAGTTCTCTGAGTATTTTCTTCTCTGGGAAATGGGAATAATGATAACTGTAAAACCCAAAAGAATTATTATAAGAACTATACATATGTTATATATATAGCATGCTATGTAAATGTAAATAATTATCATCATGTGGAAATGATAGAACGTTCAGTGAAAAGAATTATGAAGAAAAGGCATTCAAGAAATTAAGGCCCTTATATTGAATCCATACCTAATATGGTGAATATTATAATTTATGTCGAAGCTTTTGGGCATAACAAAATAAGAGAACTTGAAGTGGTCAACAGAGAGTATCAGTCTTGAATTTTTTAAGCTTTATTTGGATTTCAATATTACCCTTCAATATTAGCCTGTCTGGTGCCTTGTTAAGATCATTTGAGGAAGGGAGTAGTTTAGAAGAGAAAAAACACTTATTAAACATATATTATGTGACTAGTATTTATTAAATATTTTGTAAATATTTTATTTGAGCCTCACTGTTATTATTCCCATTTTCAATTGAGAAAACTGAGGCAGACAGAGGCTAATTGACTTGTCTAGCATGACAGGACTAGTGTCTGAGGTCAGATTTGAACTCAGATATTCCTGATTTCACACCAAGTGAGCTATTACTGTTTCCCCTAATAGAGAACACTTAGGCAGATTAACAATATCTTGAGCTGAGCCTTGAAGAAAGAATTTTGAATAGATACAATCTATTCCAGGTATAAGACATCCTACATAAAAACATGGAACAGAAGATGGAATATCAAGTAATATTGATTAAAATGTAAGAGAGTATGAAGGCAAATAATATGAAATAAAGCTGACAACATAAATTGGAACTCAGTTGGGAGGGGCTTTAAATGCCAAGGTAAGGAGTTTGCATCTTATCCTGGTGGCATAGGGAGCCACTGGAGATTGTTTGATCTATCTATTGATGTTCAGTCTGTCTCTCTGGTCTGACTATTTTGGCAATTGTTGAAATGGATTGGAGAAGTTAAAGCTAAGAGGGACCTATTAGAATGCTACTGCAATTGTTTAGATAAGAAGTGATACATTTCTGAACTAAGATGGGAGCATCGTGAATAGAAAGGAAGCATAAGAGGGCTGTGCAAAAACAGATCTATTAATATTTGTGGGTAGAGCTCTGAACTGTTGTAGCCATGCTAAAAAATATGTCCACAAAGTTATTAAATTGTACCTAACCTTCCAATTCCATGATAACTGATAGTAAGTCTATATCCCAAAGATATAAAAGAAAGAAGAAAATAACCCTTATAAACAAAATATTTATAACAGCTCTATTTGTGATGGCAAAGAATTGGAGCCTGAGTTAGCCATCAGTCAGGAAATAGGTAAGTTATGAGTTATACGAATATGACTCAGAAGTTTCAAAGTTGGATGACTAGAAGGTTGGTGGAACCCTCATAAAACTGAAGTTTTGAGCAGGTTTAGGGAGGAAAATATTGAATTATTTTGGACATTTCTGATTTGATATCCAAGGGACATTCAGTGACAGTTGGTGACACCGATTAGAATTCCAGAGGGAGATTAGAACCTGGTGCTTAGATTTTGGAGTCATTTGACTAAGTACAACTGGTCCCAAGCACTGGTTTAGGCTTGGCTTATTTCCTTTACAGGTTTCTTTCCCTTCATGTATATATAGTTTTTCTCACCAACACATTTTTAAGAATGCTCAAAATTTCTCCCATCACTACTTTTTAATTTTCTGTTTTGAAATAGCTTTCAGCAAAAGCCTCTCTAAATACAACAAACTTTATCCTTACTAGGGCAAAGTGTGAAGTTAAAGGAACAACCAGCTGTTTGTCATAGCCTGGGGTAGAAGGAGGGGAGAGCTAGTCAGCAATTTACTTTTGTTTCCTTCAAACCAGCTGTCTCTTTGTCCCTTCCTGCTTATCTCAGTTTCCCTTCTATTCCCTCTGGGACTTTCCCATGCACCTGCAATTCTGCACCAGTAGGAAAATGCTAAAGTGAGTGGGGAACCTATCATTGCCTCTTTATCCTTTTTCCTTTGACCCAGAGGTATTTCAAATTCCCAAACCTGAAACTTGTGGAGAAAGAAAATTCTAATTAAACAGCTTTGCTTGATTGAATCAATTAAAAAATTCTACAATTAATGATCTTTCTCTTGAAACATAATGTTTATAGCAAAAAACACTGGAATGACCAGGAGAATGTTGGGTGGTTGAGATTCCACTTAGTTTTGCCAATGATGCTATATAGTGAGGAACAAGTCACTTATCTTTATTAAATTAAGATTAAAAAAATTTCAGGGATGCATGAGGCACCCAACTTGTATAAAAATTTCCTCTCCTTTCACCTTTAAATGTTTTTTAAAATTTGTTGTGAGACTGGGTTGATCTTTACTGACTTAGGCTAGAAGTACAATAGCCATGAAGAGTGGCTGAGTTGACTATTAAATCTCACAAAATTCTGGAGATTGTAGTTTCCAAAGAAAATAATATTGTTGTGTCTCTAGTAACAGTCTGTATGCTGTATGAAGGCAATGACAAATAGAGTGGCATTTGATAATCAATTTAAAAGTTAAGTATCAAATCAATTCTACATTAAAATAAAATAAACTAGAATTCTGTTCTTAATGGAGCAGCCTGAATGTCACCACCATCCTATACACCCTTCCAAGGGAAGTGGGGATATAACAGGTGGAACATAGCATTGGTTTAACCAGCACAGGGAAACATTACAAAACATTCAAGGGCAGGAAGTTGCCATAAATACCGAGTCTGAGTGGAGCAGCAGGGGGACTTAAGGTGAGCACAATGTAATTACTCATAGTGGAATTTGGCTGGGGGCCTCCGGAGCCTGACAAAGTGTCACAATGAACTTTGCAAGAAGTCGGGACCTTGTCTTATCTCATCCAAAGGATGTGAAAATAAGATTTGAGGCCCCTTCCTGGAGATGGAGATTTTATTTTAATCTGTTAGCCTCTGATCTATTTCACAGGCCTTGAAAGGGAGAAAGGCCTTGAGTGCATAGATAAATCTGGGGGCCCAGGACACATAGGCTGGTTGAAGGCAGTGGTCACCAAGGGCTGTAATTTGGGGTAGTTCACCACAGGAACTCCTAGGAAAGTGACTTGGGTATTCTAAAACAGAGCTCTAGGCAGTCTTCCTCTTTGGCAAACAGAATAATAGCCATAATTGGCATGTGTACAGTGCCCCTTAGACTGTGGATCTATAAGTACTTTGCAAATATTAGTTAATTCCTCAAATACTCTTGTGAGCCACCAGAAACCATCAACAACTAATCTTGCAAAATAGCCACCGGTGCTTGCCAAAGTAGACATGCAAGTCATAGAAGAGTTTGTTGTAGGTTAGGGACATAGTGTGGGTTAAATAGCTTAAATGTTCATTCATTTATAACAGTGGGATCCAGGACTCAAATTTAGGAATCCAAATTTAGGACACTTTCTACTCTCCTGTGTTATATATTAGTGCTATTGCACTTCTTCCCATATTCTATATCTTGTTGAGGAAATTCACCTGACATAGCCAACTAATTGACATCTAATGTTTTTGTGACTTGATTTTAAAAGAATTGAAAGATCCTAGGAGAGACAGAAAGAGAAACTGACTTTCCCTTTTCTAAATATATATCCATGAGTCAGATTTTCATCATTTATATTAACCAAGGCAATGTATTGCAACAGATAGAATGCAGAAGCAGATACGAGAATCCAAATCTGTTTTATTATGCCAAACTGCATCCAGAGCCATGTCCAGTCATCCTGATTTATAGGTAGCCAGTGGAATCAGATGGCTTTGAAGGAGAAAGTGAGGCTAGTGACTTTGCACAGTCCTCCCTCACTTAAATCGAATTCACTTTCATGTCATATTACCTCCCTGATGTCATGGTCCTCATGGAGAACAAAGGACAAACAAGAATAATTATGCAAAATGTTAAAGAGATTTGCAAAGATATGTTTTTAAAAATGGCACTCCTCACTAATTTTTTGTTTTGGAAAATATTGTGATTTTCCATAAAATATCAATTATTGACATTAATATAAAATTAACATAAAACATTAGCACATGACATTTTTGATGAATTGATGTTTAAAACTTTATCAGTTTTAATTTATAATACAGTAAATGGGGTGTATGTGTATGTGAATTTAGAAAGAGAGAGATCCTTTATAAGCAAAAGCTCTTTGAATTGGTATTGGTTTCTAAAAGAGTAGTGAAGTTTTATATTTGAGAGAATATAAGCCTACCAATTCAGAGTTTATAATGGGTAAGGAAGGTAAAGCTAAGTATAGTCTGAGAAGCATCCTAGATTTGAGTAGATTTCAAAATTTTAAAGAAAAGATGGGATTCTATATCAACTTTAAATAGGCTTATCCTAAAATTCTCCATGCTAAACTGGCCTGACATGGATGAAATAACTTTGAAAACCAAAATTTTGATATAAGTGATGAAGAAAAAGGAAAATCATTTTACTTTATTTTCAATTTAATGAAACCCCAAGAGAACATTTCCATACACAAAGTAGAATAGAAAAAAATTATATGCAAAATCATGAATATCTTATATGTAGCTTACTTTTAAAGAAGTAATAAATCCAATTTATTACTTTCAAAGCTTCCTTGATCGTCTGTATTTTCCTCTGAATTTTCTTTGTTCTCTTCTGTGCATTTTTAAGATGCTTCAATATTTAAATTTCCCTTTTTTTGGCAAGACTACCACCTGCTCTTCCTTCCCTCCAAGATTTCTATCACCCCCTATATAAAAAAGAAAAAGACAAAGAAAAACAATTCTTGAAATAAATCAGCATAATCAAGCAAAATGAATCCATACCTTGGCTCTGTCCAAAAATGTATGTCTTATTCCACACCTTTTGGAGCATGACCCCTTTGCTTACTCCATCATAGATCTAGAGTCATTGTTGGTCTTTATGTTGATCAGAAATCTTAAGTCTTTAAAAGTTGTTGTCTTTATAGTGATATTATGTATATTGTCTGTATATGTATGTAATTATGTATAAATTGTCTGGTTTACTTCACTCAGTTCTTCTCAACTTTTGTTGAAGGTATGTCTCTTGATATTCCTTATGATTCAGTAACATTCCATTGCATTCATATTCTATCAGCTGTGAAGCCAATTTGTCAAAGTCTTTCTCTGTGCCTATTGATATAATCATGTGATTTTGGTTTTTCAAATGTTGAATCAAAATATATTTGTTTTGTATCCTCCAATTTACAATTTCTTTGATGTGTTGCTCTAGCCTCTTTGTTAATATTTTATTAGCATCCTTTTATGGTTTGATGCCCCATAATTTAGGTGCCAAGATCATATACATATCATAAAAGGAATTTGAAAGGATCCATTATTCTGCCTTTGCAAATAGTTTATATGATGCTGGTATTTATTGTTATTTGGATGTTTGATAGAATTCACTGGTAAATCTATCTGATTTTGTAGTATTGGGGTTAATTTATGTCTTGTCAAATTTCTTTTTCTGAGATGAGAGCATTTAGAGTATTTATTTCTTTATATTATGTTTTTGTAGATATTCATCTGTTCCATTTTAATTGTTAGCTTATTGGCACATAATTTGGTAAAATCTTTCCTAATAATTTCCTTTATTTCTTTTTCCTTTGTTGTCTTTTCTCTTTTTTATTTTTGTTACTATCAGTTTGGTTTTTCTTTCTTTTTAAAGCAAACTATCAAAATATTGCTTAATAGTATTCCTTAAAAAGAATAGCAGTCTTGCTTCCTACTCCTTCAGTGGAGTCCCTACTATTTGCAAGGTACTGGATAGGTCTTAAGAATAATTTTTTTTTATTTTACATATATTTTTCATGTTTGGATAAATATTGTGCTATTTAAGTATTTAAGATTATGGGGGGAAATTAGTTTGCTTATGTAATCTAAACAATCCCCTGAGATTGTTTACACAATTAATTTACTCAGCGAACCTTTTCTTTGTAGATAGCAAAAACGTAAACTTCTGTCTAACACCACACAATTTATATGAGTTAATGTAATATTAATTATTGAGGTTGTACTGGAATATATTTCAATACCCATATAACTAGATATATCCATCACAAGTTATGTCAAAGAAGAGATTAAAGATTAAATCTTTTTTAAGTGTCTTTCCAGTTAAAGGGATGATTTATAAGTGGGGCCATTTAAAAGTAATATATATTTTTTTATTTAAATGCTCTTACCTTAGAACAAAGCAAGACATTTTTGATACTATTCTACTAGAAGTGGTATATGGTGGAGTGCATAGGATGGTCGAAAGATCTATTTGGTACATGTGAAAGATCAAACAAGCAAACTTCTGGGATTCCTCCCAGCAAGACACACTCTTCCTTTCAGGCTGTTGCCAGCTGGTTTTACTGTGCACTAGTACTAAAGCTTTACAGATTGAAAACATCTGGCTCTCCATCAACTGTATACTCAGAAGAAGAACAATGTTTAGAATGAATTCACCAAATTCTTATCTGACAGATTTTGTTGATCCCAATGTGATAGGTGGAGTCTCTCTCTGGTTTCTCATTGTGTGTAATTTGCTCTCTCAAAAGGGCTATTCTTTTCAATCTGTGCTTTGTCCTTTAAAATATCTTTAATTCAAAGGTGTATTATGCCATCTTTTGGAGATGTAACATGCATTATGCCAGCTGTGATTTCTGCTTCTACTGGGGGGGGTCATTTGCATAGAGGTCAACCAAGATATTTCCTGCAGGAACTTCCTGAATGACAAAATCCTGAAAGCACAATATGCATTTCATGACAAATTTATGCATTCTTATGTCAGCAGGTTGGCAAAGATAACTTGCTACCTGTTGATATTGGGAGCAAAAGGTCATTAAAAGTAACTAAATTCTAGAAATGCAGACACCTCATAAACTGAATGGAAAAGTTGTATTTTGTACCATACAAGCATACTGGAAAAAATAAGGCCAAGGTAGGATGATGAAAATTTATTCATTATTTTTGCCATTTGAAGATAGCATTTAAGAGATTCTAATTGATTAATGCTGTTACTGTTTGCTGGCTGTTTCCTTCCAGAGCACTTAGAATCATAGACTTGAAACTTGAAGGAACCTCAGAAGGCATCTATTTCAAACCCATAATTTTAAAGATGAGAAAACTCCATGTGCTTTGGATGCAAATATTATAAGATTGATATTATAGAAATCCAAATTTTTAAATATAGCTATCCTGAATCTTGGCAATTTAATCCAAATCAGCAAACATTGATTAAGTTCTTAGAATGACACTAGCATTATGCCTCGCAAGGAATATGGCAGTGCTGGGGATGCCAAAAAGAAAAATGTCACAATTCTTGCCCTTAGAGGACATGGGATGTAACTAAGGGAGATGGGGCATGGGCTAGAATAAGAAAACCCCAAGATAGATATTATCCTAAAATACAGACAAAAAAGGGATCCAGACAAAATATTGTACTTTTGGGAAGGGAAAGAACATCATTATTAGGTGAGTGTCTCAGGGAAGTTATTGTGTAGGAGGTGACATCTGAACGAATCATGGAAAAGAGGATTTTTTAAAAATTGGAAATGATTTGATTTCAGAATCAGAGGGTTCCTGTAGGGAATCTCTGAAGACAATGGATGAGATCAAGGAACATTTTGGTTACAATATAAGGTACAGGAAGGGGCGTAATATAGCATGTAACTAGACAGATAGTTGGAGTCACACTGCAAGACTAGGCTGAAACAGAAGTTTATGTTTTTGCTATCTATAAAGAAAAGGTTTTGCCGTCTAGGGGAGGGGAGGAAAAATTTGTAACAGAAAGCTTTGTAAGGGTTAATGTTGAAGAATTACCCATACATATGTTTTGCAAATAAAAATAAATAAATAAATTTTTGAAAAACAACAAAAAAAAAAAAAGAAAAGAAAAGGTTTGCCTCAATTTCCTCATCTGTAAAATAAGCTGGAGAAGGAAATGGCAAACCACTCCAGTATCTTTTCCAAGAAAATCCCAAAAGAGATCATAAAGATTCAGACTGAAAAAAAATAGGGAGATACTATGAATATTGAGAGTAGAGTGACATGGTTAGGTCTTAGATTATTTTTGCAACTACATAAAGGATAGAAGTTCAGTTAACATTCTATTTTAACAGTCCAAAGGAAAATTGATGATTAAGAGTGGAGACCAGATAAATGTTGGACAGATCAGTGGGAGTGAGAGATTGTGGAGACAGAGACAATAAGGATCCACAACTGACTCGGTTAATAAATATTAACTGCCTACTATGTGTTAGGCACTGTGCTTAGGATGGTATGTATGTGTGTCTGGTCTATTTGTGTGTGTGTCTGTGTGTTTGTGAGTGAGCATGTGTGTAGACTACAAAGAAAGGCCATATTTTCAAGAAGCCCACAGTCCAATGGGAGAGACAAGATGCAAACAAGCATGTCAAAACAAGATTTATATGAGATAAATAGGAAATCATCCTCAGAGTAAAGGCACTAGAATTAAGAGAAATTAGGAAAGGCTTCCTGTAGAAGGCAGGATTTTAACTGGGAGTTGAAGGAAGTCAGGAGGTGCAGACAAAGAGGGAGACAGCATTGGGTGTGGGAAAGGAAGGAGAGAGAAGATCCTGAAGTTTTGATCCTGATTGGCTGGCAGCATGATGACGCTGTCAAAAAATAATAATTCAGCAAATTGGGAGGAGGAGCTTATGAGAAAGAGTGAGGGGAGTTTTAGATGAACTGAGTTTGAGGTCCTGGAGGGATGTCTAGTTAGAGATAAATATTCAGCAGACAGGTGAAATTGTGGGATTGAACTCTGAGGAGCTAAGATCTTAATAAAATATAGCTAAATTCTGAGAAGTGTTGTGCAAGTCACTTTTTTGTTGTTGTTGTTGTTCATTGAGTCCTTGAATCCTACTTTCCTATTCAGTGATATGATAATTTTTTGTCTTAACTTCTGATTAGTCTATAGTGGTCCATGAGTTTTAACTAGTTCACTAGAAATAAACAACTCCAGGCCAGAGCTTCTTAGGTCAGAAGTTAATGATTGGCTAACAAATAATGGGCATCTCAATGGTTCAGTACATTGAGTGACAGACCTGGAATTAGAGAGACTCCTCCTCTTGAGTTCAAATCTAGTATCAGATACTTGCTAGCTGTGTCACCCTGAGCAAGTCACTTAATCCTGCTTGCCTCAATTTCTTCATCTGTAAAATAAACTGGAGAAGGAAATGCAAACCACTCCAGTATCTTTTCCAAGAAAACCCCAAAAGAGATCATAAAGATCCAGACTGAAAAAAAGACTGAATAACTTAACAAATACTTATAGGTACTGAGAACCTTAT